>WEIT01016590.1:0-54219 GCA_013389985.1 Dryoscopus gambensis
GGAATTAATTCCATGCACTGCTTGTTGAACAGAACTCCAGGAATGGAAATGAGAAAATAAATGGATCAATCTCTGCTCAGTTCCTGACAGTCATTGTGGCATTTATTTTTCACTCTCACATTAGGATCCCTCAGAAAAGGGAAAGTGAGAGGGATCTTCCATTCCAGTCATGCTCCCAACCAAGGCAAACCAGCAAGTAGCCCCAGTTTTCAATTAGCTTCTAACTTGCAGTTCCAAAGGACTTGAAGAGATTTGTTTCTTGCCCTTTGAAGAGATATGCAGGTAACATGGTTAAACACCTTCTTAAGCACAGCCCATTTTTCTGGCTAAGGTGAGCACCAGGAGAAATGTTAAGTGCTTAAATGTGTTTTGTATTCACAGGATCTGATATTCTGAATGGTGGAGGCTTCAGAGAGAGCCCCAGATGATTCTCAGTTTTGACAGAGAAAGCTGGTTAAAAGCAAGTATTGCATGCTGGACTCAGAGCAAATCCCAAGGATTTGTTCATCAAGGATCTGGTTTCTCCTCTTATTCTCCTTTAACAAGTTCTGCTCTGACACTCATTTGCTTTTATTTCTTTGCTTCTGATGGTATACAATCTTCTTGAGACTTTTTTATTGGTAGCACACTGTGCAGCAGGGAATTAACTACATCAGTGATTTTTCTTTCTTTTTCTCAATGCAGAAACCCATATCAATTGCCAGGCTTTACTCCTCATAATATCCAAACCCTGCGTTCTGTTCCCTTATTCCCAGTGGGCAGATTCACACAGCTCTGCCACAGGCTCTGAGGATTCACTCTTATGAAAGTTCAGGGCTGCAGCTCATAGAGACTTGCCTGAACTTGGAGACTGAAATTAAGAAAGAAGTGACCTGGCTTTTGTTGGCCCTGGACAGCAGATCAGCAAAGCCCAGCAGTGTGTGCACAGCAGTGTGCACTAAGCAAGGATGCAGATCGAACAGAGCGCTGCAAAATGAATGTTTTCTAATTAGCTACTTTGCCATTGCAAGCAACTTCCAGTTGGTCAGATGATTATTTCATTTATACAACTCATGTGGGACTAAATATGAAACAGAATCCAACCAACCTGCAAAAAACGCAATTGCCTATCCAGGAGCAATTGGAAAACCTTTCTGAGCAACACTGGAACCCCAAATATTACATAAATCTGGAAGACGAGCATGGACAGAAAGACTAACTGAAGAGAGAGACTCTGAAGTGAATTGAAATAGGCATTTAAAATAAAATGTATATTAGAATCTTGTTTCCTGTGCAAAGCAAGGAGCTTTCTCTGTTATGTCTTTGTCAGAGAAACTGATTTCTTGTAGTGTCCAAACTGTCTGATGATGTGAGAACATCTCATGGCTGGGTCTGCCTGCAAAACCTCCTGTGTGTGACGCTTCCCCTGCTGTGGATTTATCCCTCCCACAGTTACAGGAATGCACACAGTGCTGCAGGACAAATTATCTGGTGTTAATGTGAATGCAGAAGATACAGTCAGATCTTAATACATGAGAAAAGCAGAGTTCCAATGCCAGCACAGCCATTCCATGTCCACGCCTGCCCATGGCCCTGCTGATCCTGCATCCACATCCCCTCTAGGGTTGGTGACTTGGCCTTGGCTTGTCATTCCCACCCCCACCACTGGGTACCCATTGCCCAGTGCTCCACTCCCTGGTGAGGTGGTGGGACAGGTCCTGGCTGTGACGGCCTGTCCTGCCATCCTGGGGAGCCCCCAGCCCTCCCTGTGCTCTGACATGTGCAACCTTAACCTGCAAGTTTAAACAACCTGACTGTTTTGGTCAAGATCAGATCCAAACTCATGCTAAGAATCCCCACCAAAAGAAGCAGAATTTAAACTGTAGCCTTCTGGGCAATTATTTTGCTCTTTGATAGCAACTCAGTTTTGATTTGAAGAAAAAAAAGCTGATAGAAAATCTTCTGACAAGATTTTTTATAATGCAATTAACTTCACATAAATGACAGCTAAACTGGTAGTGTACACGTTTTTTTTTTTTTTTAGTCACAGAGCCATAAAATGGTTTGGGGACCATTAAGATCATCTCATTCCAGCCCCCTGCCACAGGCAGCAAACCTTCCGCTAGACCAGGTTGCTCAGAGCTCATCCAGCCTGGTCTTGAACAGTTCCAGGGATGGGGCAGATTGTTTGGGTTATATATATGGCTTTGTATATATTTATTTACTTGTTTGTTTTATATTTGGGTTATATAATTGGTTTTATACCAGTCTGGGGCTTTTTCAAGTCCCTCTTTACAGGAGTAGCTATCCAGACCTGCCCCAACCTCCCCATTCCCCACCAAGAATTTAGAATAATCTATTAATTACTGAAGCTCTATCATTTGCAATTGTGGTCATCTCAGATCTTCTTCAATTTGACTACAAACATAAAGTGACCTTTAGGAAGCTGGGCATTTGCCCCACCGTATCTTGTTCTTTTACACCCCACTTTCTAAAGAAATCTGTTTCAGAGGAGCCATCCTCCAATCTCCCAGGTTACATTTCTGCAAAAGTCAGCAGAATAACTTAAAACAAAAAAAACTTGGCAACTCTTTCAGCTATAAATTGCATCTTTGCCAAGTGCTTCCCTGCTGCACAGAGCAGATTGTCGCTTCTCACTTCAGTTCCTTGTGTTTTGTCCCACAGCTTGATAAGCATTTTTGCAAGTGTTACAAGATGGGATCTAATCCCTTCAGACAGACACACACCTCTTTCACGTGCAGAGCAGGATGTGAAATGGAGAACTCTCCACACAGGGGACTGCCAGACCAAAAGCAGATGTTGAATGAAATCTGAGGTTTTGGATACCACGAGAAACCACAAGTGCTCTTAGACCCTCGCTCAGCACAAAAAAATCAGGGATCAGAGGGAAAAGACACTGAGTTATCAAAC
This sequence comes from Dryoscopus gambensis, assembly GCA_013389985.1. Lineage (NCBI taxonomy): Eukaryota > Metazoa > Chordata > Aves > Passeriformes > Malaconotidae > Dryoscopus > Dryoscopus gambensis. Next base: position 2,911 of record WEIT01016590.1, read on the forward strand.
TTCATGCTTCTTGCTGCTGCTGCTATCACGGCATCCAAAAGTCTTCCATGCACTAAGATCTAGACAGTCAAACTGCTGTACTGTTTATAGGGGTCCCTTGCCTCTTTTTCCTTTATCCCTGGCAAAGCTTTCAGTGCCTTAAAAGAGTGCCTGAGAGCAATAGCATTCAAGCAAAACAGCTTTAAATCAAAGGTTTTGCATCTTCTCTCACGGTTTTTATACCAATGCCTCAGCTGCTCTCTTCTTGAAGCTGGTTCCACAGGCAAATCCAGGCATGCTTCAGTCCCTGACTCTTCTTCTCCTCTTTGAATCCTGTCTCAGAAAGCATCACTGTCTCTGCACGGTCCCACTTGAATGTGCCTGCCCTCCATGCACAATCTCACTTCTCTGTTATTATCGCTGCCAGGTGTATTTTTCTGCCCCTGCAGCAGGAGAGTGGTTTTTTTCAGTTTCCTGCTTTAAACAGGTGAAGGCAGAAGTGCCACCTTCTAATGGGCCCAGAGAAAAGTCCTGGGGTTTGCTTGGTGGTGGGGAAGAGACTGGAACAAAAGAGTCATGCGGTTTTGAGTTCTGACAGGAAAAAAATGTTCATAAACTTATAGAAGTGTCACGGGATTTCACGGATTTGCACAATGACAGACCAACTAAGAATAGAAATACTTCAGTGCTTGTCTGTAGGGGCTCAGCCCATCCTGCTTTCTGCATTTTCCCCATCTCAGCTTCCTTGCTGTTCAAGCTTCAGTGCCAGGGAAAACAGATGCTAACACCACGCACAAACTGACACTACAAAGTCAGGATCGGACCAACGCTTCTCCAGGCTAAAAAGCTGTTCCCACTGCCACTTTCCAAGACATGGAGAATTTTGAATCAAGCCTAATCAGTGCGTGTGTTAAAAGGTGTCTTCTACTTCAGGATCTGAAAGCCCCTGGCACAGTGTGTCCCTGGGACTGCTTTGGTACTTAGCTAAAAAAAATGATTATCATCCTGTAGAGCTTCCAAGGAAACAAAGGAATCCACTGGCTCTCAGGTCGAGAGATGATGAAGTCTGTCCAGAGAAGGGAATGAAGCTGGGGAAGAGTCTGGAGTACAAGTCTGATGAGGAGCAGCTGAGGGAGCTGGGGGTGCTAAGCCTGGAGAAAAGGAGGCTCAGGGGGACCTTAGTCTTCTCTACCACTACCTGAAATGAGGTTGCAGCAAGATGGGGGTCAGTCTCTTCTCCCAGGTGACAAGAGATGGGACAAGAGGAGATGGCCTCAAGTTGTGCAAGGGGAGGTTTAGATTGGATATTGGGAAAAATTTCTTCATTGAAAGGGTGGTCAGGCATTGGAACAGACTGCCCAGGGGACAGTTTGGATCAGAGTCGCTGGAAGTTTTCAAAAAATCTGTAGATGGGGTGTTTGGAACATTAGTTACTGGTGGAAATGGTGGTGTTATGTTGATGGCTGGACTCAATCTGAGAAGCCCTTTCCAGCTTTAATGATTCTATGATTCTACAGAAAGGAAGTGAATGACAGAAATTCAAGTGCAAAAATTACCATCTTCAACACAGATTAGCAAAACTTGACTGTATTGGTCAATGTATAAACTCCATCAGGCAGCAGCTCTGTAGCTCCAGCCCAGGATTCAGCTGCCTGCCTATGCTCATTTACAGCTGTGTAAAACTGGTTCTTCTTCCCTGGAAAATTGTTGGTGATCTCCAATAGTCCGCATGCTAATGGTGTGCAAGGAAAGGACAGGAGAGGAGCACAGAAATCAAGTTGCTGTGATGATAGCAGTAATTCAAGCAAGCAAAAAATATCTATGTGAGAAGGTGTAAAACCCTAAGGACCAGACCAGGAGAAGCTGAGCAAGACTGGGACTCTGCCATTCCAAAAAGCAGTACATTAGCACTTGAGTGCAAACTGCCTGGCCAGCAGAGACTCCTCAGGGGCCTGCACATCTCCCTAGAACACCATGGGTACGCTGCCTGCAGAGTAAACAGAGCCATTTCACAGCGTGGACACGACCAGAGACAGTTCTGGTGTGCCCAAGAGCAATGTTTGCAAGGAAACATGAGTCACGAACCAGGTAGAAACCATTCCTCAAGGGAGGAGAAGTCAAAAATTTTAGGGTGGCAATAAAGATAAGTACTGTCTCATTTTCTGAGCCTAAAGAACTTCTTTCTCCCCTGTAATAACCTCAGGTGTTATAAAACCCCTGTTTTGCACATCTGCAACCTGCTGCAGCACCTTACTCCCTGCAGCGGTGTCATGCCCCATTCAGGGGACTGAGCTTCCCAAAAGCAAGCAGCTGCTAATGAATGACTCCAAACAGCTGCTAATGACTCCAGAGCTCAGCACTGCTAGACCAGCAGGTACCGTGTGGCACCAAAATGCCTGAGAAGGTCTCACCAGCACATGCCTGTTCTGGAGACACAGAGCCTTGGCCTGAACACGTCTGTCTGTGTTAGTAGTGAGCACCCTTCTCTGTTTCTCTGAACTCCTTAAACACCTTATCACAGGGTTTCATCCTGGAAGTGTTGTCTGGGAGCTTTTCGTGCTTGTGTGACACCAGTGATCCCAGATTCTGACAAAGGGAGATTACTGCCTACTGCATTCGCAGGGAGATTTAAAGTGTGACTCCACACAATAGGGGCAGCACAGAGAAGGAAGAGTCCTTGCCACTAAGAAAGTACAATCTGCTCTTTTCTCTGAAGGACAGAGATTACTGTCCTCACCTGGATGTTCTGGGATGTACTAGACAGTTGCCCCAGGTAACACAGGAAGACTGTCACAGGCTCAAGAGCAATATAGGGTAATTCTTTTTTCCTCTTCTTCTGAGGGAAGATTAAGACAGTCGTTGCCAAGAATCAGTGGAGAATTCCCAAATTTACAGTCTCGTCCTAAATAAATAAAACCTTTGCTCAGTTGAAGGCTGTCATTTCAGATCATGACCCCACCTAAAGAGAGATGATTTGAGGAAGAACAAGGTAGCAGAGTTGAAACTCACTCTTAAACAGTAAAGAGAAAATAGATATAAATGCCTCGTTGCTCCCCTGCCAACCTCCATCAAAAATAAGGCTGAGAAAAAAAATACTAAAAATCTAACTCTGCCTCAGCCATCCTTGACTGATTTTGTTTGAAGAATTTAGGGACAGGTTGAATAACAGAGGCTCCACCTCTTAATCCAGTTTTTTCATACTATACTTAGAGACATAAGAAATTCTTATGCTAATTTAAACCTCCCTTGTTTTAATTTAAATTCATTATTACTGATTCTTCCCACCATGTACTTGAACAGATTATTCCCCCGCTCTTTGAAGCCACTTACACACTTAACACAATTGAGGACTGTTTTCCTTCTCCTTCGGTCTTCTGTTTTCAGGAGACCCCATTCTTTCCATCTTCCCACACAAAAAGTTCACTTCCTATGTCCGCCATCAGCACCACACTTCCCACCTAGACCATGGTCACATTCCTCTTGGATTGCAGCGCCCACCGGGCTTGTAGGGCTTCCCTGCTTCCTACCGGCTTTCCCTCCCCTTGTGTTCGTGTAGCTGAAGGGTCCTGATCTGAGCCTTTGTCTTGGAGTGTGCTGTGCTGGTGTGCCCCACAGGACATCAGAACCACATTTTTGATGCCTGTATTTCTTATCACACCAACACACCTTGCTAGCACTGACAATCCGTGTGTTCTTTAGTGACCCCCACCCAGGTACCTCTTGCACTACTGTGACTCCTCTACATATTAACTGAGAGTGACAAGCAAAGTTACACAACCCTTCAGTCCCTGTGCCAGCTTGGGTGGGCGACATCCCAGGGAAGGACATGTGAACATTTCAGACTCTGGATTGGTGGTTTAGGTAAAAACTGGTTTTGATTTCCAAACGTTGGCACACACGGGGCTGCTGCTGACGCTCTCCAACTGTCAGCACCCTGGCAGGGGCCCCGCCTGGCTCTCGGTGCCAATCTGTCTTTAGACATCACATTCTGTAAACCTGCAGATGGAGTTTTCCACAAGCAGAAGCTGACATGTCAAAAGCTTGATGGTGGGATCTGCTGGCCACGATCCAGCAGCAGTGTCCCTCCCTCGCAGCAGGATGCAGGCTGAGCAAACAGGCAGCTAAAGCCATGCTCTTGGAGGGTCTGGGCACACCCCAGACATCCCTTGTTCCCTCTTCTCCATGGAAGGAAGTGTGGCATACATTTATTGGTGCCATAGACAAGCAGCTACCAAGATTACACCCAAGTCCCCAGACTCACTCCACCCTGTTGCTTCACCACACTAGCTACTAAACCCAAGTGTCCTGGTTTCAGCTGGGATGGAATTCACTTTCTTCCTAGTAGTTGTTGATGTTTTAGTTGTTGTTGAGCAGTGCTTTCCCTGAGTCAAGGACACTGTGACAGTGAGGAGATGCACAGGAAGGCAGGAGGGGACACAACCAGGACAGCTGACCTGAACTGACCAAAGAGATATTCCAAACCACAGAGCGTCATGCCCGGTGTGTAAAGTGGGGGCAGCTGGCCAGGAGGTGTTGGTTGGTGGTTGGGCATTGGTCAGCGGGTGGTGAGGAACTGCATTGTGCATCACTTGTCTGTCTTGGGTTTAATTGATTTTCTTTTCTTCATTACAACTATTATTATTGTTATTATTATCATTAGTATTATTATATTTTACTGTGTTTCAGTTATTAAACTGTTTTTATCTCAATCCATGAGTTTGGGGTTTTTTTAACTATTTCTCCTGATTTTCCTCCCCATCCCACCAAGGCAGGTGGGAGTGAGCAGTTGTGTGGTATTTAGTTGCCCGTTAGGGTTAAACCACACCTTGGAAAGCCAAGGCACTGAGACCTATCCTGAAAACTGGCAACGGGACAGGGACAGAGCAGCACATTTACCTCTGCTCTCCTAGACTGCCTAATTTTGAAGCCAAGCTTAATGCAGACCAAGCTGTAAAACGGATGGCTCAGGGATATATCAATGTTCTTCCAGTCTGCAGAAAATTAGTTTAGAAAATGCTTGCAAGCATTCCCTTAGGAGTGTCTTCTCCATTTGATTTTGAAAATAAGTCGGATATGTTTAAGCTACTATATTGCAGCCAACAAATAAAAACACCTAATAAGTATCACTACAATAATAGCATTTTGGAAGATGCATTTATATCTCTTCTTTCTAGTTACCAAATATACACTCATTTTTAAATATTCAGCAGATAATTTGATGTTTCTGGATATGACACTGTGAACAATATTCTTCTCAAAGAGGTGGGAATACATTATGACTCACACATGACATCTGCCTCAAGCCTAAGGAGTTATTTAAACTGGAGTATTTTATCAGGGGATTATTAATTTTGGAACCTAAATTAATGAGCATTAACCTGGGCGAATATCTAGAAAATATTACGAATGAGTGGGAGGGGAGACAACCTACTTGGTGACTCAGAGCAAAGTTTAAAATATCACTTAAGTGGGTATAATGAGTACAGCAATAACAATTTGAAATCTTGAGTCAGATTTTGTCTGAGGTAAAATCTATTAAGGGTAGCAGCAGTGCCCCCCATCACCACAACAGGCCTTGTGCCAAGACACCACAGGCAAGGAACAAAAGCACCTATTTTCCATCAGCCCAAGTTTGTTATGATCTGAATGAGAGATTTTCGCGTTTAAGGATACATAAGCACTGAGTTCCAGAGCTTGAGTCCACCAAAATGATTTCTTAAAAAATGGGCAGAATTCCATTCATACTCATACCAAAATAATTTTATTTGGCAGCATGAAGGGACCTAAAAGAGGACCTGGGGTTAAAAATCAAACATGCAGCTTGGCAGGTGGTAATAGGTAGTGACGATTTTCCATCATATTTAGAGAATGTATGAAGTACTCCCTCAGAGGGTGGTTGTCTTTTTCACATATGGGAATATGTCTAATTAGAAATGTTTAACTTTTCCATCTTACACTTTGAATAGGCCACCCAGGGCTTGGAACATAGGCACCACCTGACAAGCTTTTAATGGGAACCCAGCAAGCCCTCAGTTGTTCATAAGCATGACTACTAAACTGAACTTCCCAACTGTATTTCTTGTCCTTTATGAAAAAATAATGAAGTTTTTCTCTGCGAGTATTTATAGTACTTCATGAATTTGGGATGAGTACTAGCACAAAGTTTAACAGCCAGTGAAACAATAGTAAATAAATGCATAAAGACTTGGACTTAAACTTCTGGTGCAATGGTTTCTCATCATTTGGCTCTAATTAGCAAAGAGCAACTCACATGTCAGGCCTTGAAATTTGTGGTCCTTTAGACGACACAATCATTAACTTTTCAGGGACTAAAAAGAAACTCCTGTTCAGGGTTTTGACTGCCTTGGTACTCACTGACTTATAAAGCATTAGGAACTATGTTGGTCATGCCATCTGACCTTCTGCTTAATGCATCTGGCACCAGGAACCACAAAATTTGGGAGCACTAGTGCTTAGACTGTGAGGGCCCTAAGCAAGGGCATGATCTCAAGGGATTTCAGGTTTGTTCTGCCAAGTGAGAACTGTGGTGATTTAAGCCTGGAAGAGAGAAAACTAGGAGGGGAAGGAAAATTCCTACTGGATCTACAGAAATTTCGGTGTCACTGGAATTTTCTCCCATACAGAGCTGCAGAGAGGAATATGTCCTGAGGAATGACCACCCACTCTTGTCCAAGCCTTCCTCAGCAGCCTTGGTCTGAATTCCCCCATGGAAGGAGGATGGTAGCCCTGGAATAAATAGTGTATGAGCCTGATCTGCACAGCCCCAGTCCAAAGTCCATCCAGATCTCCACAGTATGAAGAACGTCACTCACAGGACTAGTCTGTATAAACACTTTGAGAACTGAAATTCAGAGCTTCAGCTGCAGTGTGCAAGACACTGATTTAGACTCCGAAATAGCCCATCTCAGGTAGGAGCAGACGCAGGTGGTGCTTGCTGTGCCCTGTCCTCCCAAGTGCCTCCTTTATTGGCACAGAAACAAACACAGCTTATTTGATTATTATAAACAAGATTTGTTTGCAATATCAGTGGTGATGCCAAGCTTCCACACAGCCTTGTTTCATTTATGAAAAAATATTGCCTTGATTTGGGTTTATGATTTTTTTTCCTCTGAGTCATATATTTGCAGCATGAGGAACAGCAAAGCTTTCTTAAAGCAGGAAGAGCAGAATTGAAGTGTGAGGCTGTGGAGGAAAGGCAATTTTGATATGATGCTGCTTTGTTGAACACAATTATTTTTTAAGATGACAAGGCCTAAGAAAATGTACTTTTAAAAATAATACCCAAGCAATACTTTCATGGCAGAAGCAGTAAGTGCACTAAGATAAAACACACACAAAATCTCTCCCATGCACTTGCAAGTTTGTCAGAGCTCCAGAGGGGAAACTGTTACTGATCCAATGACCTTCCTCCAAAACCACCCAGAGTTATTTGCAATATGACAGTGTGATAACTAAAATCAAGATGAGGGCAGGATCCTCAAAACTAGCTGTTATGCAGGTCTGGACTCTGGTTTCAAAGTGCTTACGGTGGCAGGAAGGACAACTGGGAGAGCTTTTCCTTGCTGAGAAAGGCTGGGTGTTGGAAAAGCTCTAAGTCTCCTCTTGCATAGCCATGGTTGGATGCTTTTACTGATAATTTTCAACCACTCATAAATATTTTATCTGAAAGCTGTACAGCAAGCTCTTCTTAGCATGCAAGCAGGCATTTGACAGCTTGCAAAATAGGAGGTGAGTGTGCAAGATGGGCTAAGTGCCAAGACTTGCAGAGAGCTTGTGGGCAATGCCCTTTATTACCCTGAAAATCCAAGCAGCCTCAGGAGGGGGCTATGGAAACCCTATGGACAGGTCAAGTGCATTTTTATGGCTTACAGATCTAAGAAAACTCTTCCATCTCCCTGTTGACCTGAGAAAAATCCACAATTAGCAGGACCTGAATTTGGGTATCTATCATACAGTTTCAGATCCTGAGAGTTTTGACAGAAAACACAGGAAAACCTGACACAACGGCTCCAGTTCAGGCTCAAAATGCAGTATTAGCACACACCCACTTGCTAGGTTGTCTAGTCCTAAATAATTCCTGAAAACCGAGGAGTTGAAGTAATAGGAGAAGTGTGGGGGGAAGAAAGATGCTGTTATAGAAAAGTGACTTCTCCCCAAGCACAATATGCCACCAGTCCAGTACTTCTGCCACGCCTGAGTCCCATTAGTTTAAACCAATAGTCCAGGCAAACCAGGACAAGCAAAGCCAGGCTAAGCACAGCACATGGAGCTGGCAGAGCTGCTGACAGAGGCAGGTGAGTCCCAGCGCTGTCAGCGCAACGCTGTGCTGCAGTCCTTGCTGCAAGAGCAAGCGCTAAGCTTGCACTAATTTTCACACTCTTTATTTTCCTTCCCTTCTCCTCGCCTGGCATGATTTGTTAAGCAGTGCCCCCTCCAGAGGGAAGGGGAATTAATAAGGTGTCAGGTTTTCCAGACTCCTGTTTTGAGGAAATCTGAATTTCCAAGCTCAGCCAAAGCCCTCCATCGTGCCCAGCTCTCCCCCTCCCCAGCTGGCCCAGCTTTTGAAAGCAGAGATGCCCAGCTTCAGCCATCAGGCCGTTAAGAGCCTGGCACTAACACTATAAATATCCCACACTCAAACATTATCATTGAGCTCCCAGAGAAAAAACTACCTTGACTGAAGAATGGACTCATTAAGGGAGCGAAGTGACAGCTTTGAGCAGGCTCCATTTGCAGTTTCTAAGTGCATCTGCTCTGATGGGATTAAAGATGCCTTCCCCACCGGGAGAGAAGAATGGCCTTAATGTCAGGTCTGCCTCTGGCTACATCATTAAGCAATAAGACATGACAGGCAGTGCATTTTCAAGGGATTTTTTGCATACTCAGGTATGCAGTGTCATAATGGTCATAGCAAAGCAATCTTGGCCCCCAAGAGCTGTGCTCACTGCACTGGTACATATTAAACACAGCTCTCAGCCTGCCAAACATTGTGGATCTTCACTGCAATACTACCAAGACCAGAGAGCACCATTTTTTGCATGCCAAATCATTTTTGGGTGCAATTCATCCCTGCTGCCTAAACCCCAAGCAAACAGGGTTTAGATTAAACACACATAAGTCACTGTATCTATTAAAAAGGATTTAGTAATCATCATTTTAGAATTGTTAATAACAGGCCAAATCTTGGAGAATTCCCTGACCAAGTGCCATGCCAAAATATTCACAGATGGGTGTAGAGGGCCAGCACTGATCCCACAGGGTTTTGACACATCACCGGGCACGACTGCAGCAAACCAAGATGTATCCCCACGTGTACTACTCTGTAAGGGCCCTGAAAGAGTGGTACCTACACTGGCAGGGGCCTCTGCATCATCTACTGCCACCCCGATGTAGGCTTGCTCTCAGCTAACACCGTTTCTGTGTGACAGTGCCACTCATCATCACCAAAACAAATAAAATGGTTTTAGAGCAGTTCACCTTCTGCTACTGCATATACGGGGAAAAAGCATCACTTTTGTCCATGCAGGAGGTACAAGTGCAACCCCTACAGCCAGGGAATGCCTGCATCTTTGGCAGCTACAACTGCCAAAGACAGATCCTGGTGACTGGCTTAAGGGTGATAAATCCTCCTCAAAAAAGAGCAGGGTGGTCTTGAACCTCTCAGATCCCAAATGGTGGTGAAGAAATTAATGTAGCAGGGTCCGCTTATAACTGCTTCCAACGTGTCCTTCTCTACACATCAGGTCTGGCAGCCCTCCTTGCTTCTGGACTCTGAATTGCTGAACTCACTGCTGACTGCAGTTGCTTGAACGTATTCATAACCTGTTGCTTACTCAAATAAATTTTTCAGAGCAGAAATTCTCCAAAAATCCCTCAAGCCACACACCTAAAAATGAAGATGCTGAAAAATACCTTCAAGATGCTTTTCAAAAAGCATGTACACTTCCTTTTGGACTGCTATGACTGCAAAATGCAAGCTACATATTTCATATCTTCACAAACCCAAAAGCAAGTCTGCTCCACATGCAGTTAAGCTGTGTGATTTATATGCACTATGTGAGCAATTCAGGAAAGAAAACAACATTAAAAAGAGATAGTCAATGGGGAAATTATTTCTTAGCTCACAAAGGGCAAATCATATGATCAGACACCATATAATGAAAGAGCCAGGTGCTCACAGCTGCTAAAATATTCTGACCACAGCAATTGTTCTCATCAAGCAAGCACCCTTCAAGCACCCTTACTTCAAATTGTGAGGGCTTCTACCATGCCAGCAAGCTGTGAAATATGTAGGGGTTCTCTTACAAGCCTGGGGATTTTTCTAAGTTGCTTAAATGATGGCAGTGGATGGGCTTAGGGCTGGCCAGCCCAGAACAACCAGTAATGGGCAGCTTTAGACTCATTTAATACAGGAAAAGACCACCTGAACTATCTTGAGGCTTAGTGCTCCATTCCTGAGAGAGGCTTAGCCAGAACACATAAAGGATATTTCTCTGCTGGGTCTGAGATTTGTAACCAAAGTGTTTCCTAACAGTAAGAAATCACATAAACAGGGAAAGCAAAAACAAATATGACTGATTAGCCCTTTTGTTTTGGATGGAGAGAGAGCAGCTTAGGCCACCACCATCATCTCTCATCACTCTGCTCAAACAGAAATCTTCAGTTCCAATATTTTAGTCAAGAGGCTTCTATTTCTACCTGGAAAGGACATTTCCATCCACACAGATGATGAACTCAAATTATATCCGGGGAAGCCTCCTACCCCATCCCTCCTGTATGTTTTTATCAATCACCCAGGTTGGTGTGCAAGCTCCCAGCCCAACCCCCTGCTGTAGTGCAGCCACAGCCTCACATTAAAGCATGAAAATTTAAACTCCCCATGTTTTGCAATATTTACAAATCTATGGAAGTAATGCAAGCAAATGGCAGTTGTCCGGGGCTGTGGGAAACTGCTGAGCTGGGCTGCTTTCCACCAGCAAATCTGTTCCCATCTTTTATTTACAGGAATTTAAGAGATTTCATTAGTCATAGAACAATTCACATTTCAAGACAAGTGAGGCCACACAATTGTACTATATTCAGTAACTCTCCAAATGCTCCTACATTTTTGTAGGAAATGCAGAGGCTGAAACTTTTGAGGCTAAAAAGCCCCAGTGATGCAACCCAGCAGGCAACCCTACTGCAGAGAGTCCCACCCAGGCTGTGCTACACGAACCTTTCCAAGTGGAGGGGGTCCTGCTGTGGAGCCAGGAGCTGGCCCTGCAAAGGAATCTGCCTGTGCACCGTCATCCTCCGAAAATTTTGACAGTCCCGTCTCTGCTACATATTTCCTACTGGCCTATTCCCAGAGAGATACAGCCTGGCACGGGAACTACTTTGCTAAATTCATGCCTGTCCAACTTTTTCAAGCTTATGCAACATTGGATAATCTTTCAATTTTAAATTGAGGTGGATTTTTAAAAAGCTGTTTAAATTCTGTGCCACTCAAACCCTTTTTACATGTTTGCTGTCATGTTCCTAGAAGCAGAAGGGCCAAGTTGCAAGAATATTCCCATTTCTTTTATTCGCAGGCAACGCTGTGTTACAGGTTCCTTTGGCAAGAAATACCAGTAATATGCTTCCATCCCAGAAAATATTCATCTAGTGGGAGATGTCCCTGCTTATTGCAGTGGGCTAAATGATCTTTAAAGGTCCTTTCAACACAAATTATTCTATCATTTTGTGCTGGGACAGATTCTCTGCCACCAAATGGAAAAGTGATTTCCTTGATAGCCAACACAAGTCACCCCACCTTCATCTTCTGAAAATATGTACCCTAGGGAGCAGGCAATGGAGAGAACTTGATTCATGCCACAGGCAAACTACCTTCCTGGAAATGCCTTGCTTCTCTGGATGCCATTTGCTGTCAGATAGGATAAAGCACCCTTTGAGAAGAGGATGCTGATGAAGAGAGCTACATAAGCAATGAGATAAGTGTTTATTTACCAATAGTTTCTGATTTTTATAGGATGAGAATCCTCTCGTCTGAGGATTTTCAAAAACATGAAGCTGAGAAACATTCAAAGCTTTCCAGTTACAGAATAGGACTCACAGGATTTGAAATGGATTGTTTTTTAACAAGAACATTTGTAAATCCAGAATATATGGGCGAGGCAGATTATGGAACTCAAAAACCTCCTTAACGTCAGTCCATGTTAGCTTTTTTTATATACTTACCAAGGCTTCTCTTCTTCCTCCTTGTCTTCTACATCTTTTCTCTCTTCAGAAACATTTTGAAAGACTAACACAGGCTCTGCAACCCATAGCAGACTGAGTCCCCTTCTTGATTCACCCATAGATGTTACTGGAAGGAAGCAAAATATAGCCTCCTCATTAGCATATGAGTTATTCTTGGAAGGGTCAAAGATTTCCCATCAAGCTCAGACTGTCTTGGTTTAAAAGGTTTAAGCAATGTTCTTCTGCCAGCTTTTCTCCAGCCCAGTCATAACTCACCAAATGAAACTGCAAATCTACTTTCATCACTGTTCCTTCCCCTCATCTCCTCCTCCTTAAGGGGTTTCAGAATAATCATAAATTTGCTTTATTCTTGCTTAAAGCCTTCGAGCTGTTCTCTACCTTCCTGACATCAGAAATCCAGGTAAGCACAGTCAGCCCTCAGGAAGCCATCTAAGATGCACACAGCTCTCTTGGCTCATCTGGGAAGATGCACAGAACAGAGCAGGCAAGTTACCTGCACAGGACAGGAACAGCCCTCGGTGTGCAACCTACATGTCCTTGGCATGTTGACCTGAGCAGACGCCCTGCCTCTGCCTCAGCTTTAAAAAATATCACCTCATTCACCAAGGGGAGACCTTGCAGGTCCTGAGGTTCAGAGCTGGCTGAAACCTTCCTCCCCCCTCAAATAAAGATCAGTCCTGCAATAAGGTGCACACAGGCCATAGGTTTGTTGAGAGTCCCGTAAGGGAACTTGAAAAGCAATTATCGTACAGGAGGAAATAGTTGGCTTGCTCTGGGAATATCCTGCAGCTGTGAACACAGCAGCAGTCCTGACAGCCTGGGGACGTGTTGTCACCGCTGCCTATCTCAGTGCCATGGAAGAGTTCCTGCCAAAACACACTCTGGTTGTTGTTCTTGATGTGAGAGGACACCCAAGCATGCAGCTGCTTGTGACCATCACTGCCACTACACTGGGGAGGTGTCAGCCTCCAAATCAGGCTGGAAATTTCAGAAGATGGGATTATTTTGAGGCTTGTTGTCTGTCTGGACTGTCCTAGAAGAAAGACAGCCTTCTCCCTTCACTCTCGCGTGTGCTGGTGGACTTCCACACAAAGGTCTCATTCCATTTCTGTATTCCCTGTGTTCAGGAAAATTCAGCGTTTCTGCAGCTGGAGCTGGGCTGGAGCTCAGTTGGCTCCAGCTAAACCTGGTTGTCAGAAACCACATAAAGAAGAGTTCTGGCGAGTGCCACTGTGCTTGAAAACACACACACAGAGCCAAATTCTGGCACTCACACAAGTCTGAAATTTAGAAGACTGGCAAACCTGAACTTGAAAACAATCACGGCTAATTAAAAATGAAGACACACTCCTGAGCCAAGTACTGAGGTGGGGCGACATTTCTGCTGGGTGTCTTATCCCTTCCTGCACCCAAAGTGATTCTGCATTATTGGTTGCAAAAGAAAAAAAAATATCATCCATTTTCTCACAGTTTACCATTAATTCTTCAATTTGTTTACAAGGCAGCAAGTGAAAGACTCTTTCTACGAGGAGCTAAAATGCTTACAGATCACTGTGAGTTCAAAGGATGTGTCATGGAAATACATTGGGGAGAATTACTATTTCTCATCAGTGGGATAATTGCAGGCAATCCATCTGAAGGTTAGAACACAATATTTGGAAGAAGTTATTGCTTCTACATTTCTTTATAGTCTGACATGAAAGATCTGAAACTTCTTCTGCATGTGACTCAAATATGAATAAAGCTCATAACAAAACATAATAGAGGAAAATGAAAAATTCCTGGCTGATACAGAGGCATCCGTGCTGTGGTTAAATTATATTTCGATTTTCAGCTCGTTTGTTTATTCCTCCAGACAGCTACTGATCATGTTCTAGAGGATCTTAACTTTGTTGAGGACCCCTTGACTTTGCTGACTTTTAATTGTGCATCAGGGAGACTTTCAATAAATCAGCCATTGCTATTGGCCAGTAATGAAAAAACAGAAGATGCAAACAGTATCTATGAATTACTGAGGATGCATACAGAGAGCTGTATTCCCTATCCACTGGGCAGATAATTCCTCTGCAAAGTCAAAGCCTACCCAGGGGTCCTGGGCTGCTTAAACCAGGTTTGCTGGAAGCTCTCACAACTTTTCCTGTGTGGGAGCTTCTGTGGTGACTGAACCAGCAGAAACATGAGCAGATTTTTGTTTTGCCAGACTCGTCATAACAAAGGACCACGAACTGAACTTACCTAGGAAGAAGAGTAAGACAGTTTTTCTTTCGCACACCAAGAGTTCATCTCTTACATTTCAGGTCTAAAAGGCCCTCTCTGGAATCCACTAAAAATAGCTAAAATCCACTAAAAATCTGGCACTCATCTCAGCTTTCCATCCTTCCTACTTCAAGCATGTGTAAGAGGCCTCCTTACCTTCAAGCCCAGAGTGGTTTCTTTGCTCAGGCCTGGTCTCTGAGCACAGCTGTCCTCTGGAGTTCAAGGTGCCTAGGAGTCAAAATGCCAGGCCATGGAGAAAGGCCCAGATGAGCTCTTTTTCACTGTCTTGTGTCATGCCAAAGCCAGGGTGGCAAAGAACGGTCAATCACCGCAGAAATGCTGACCAAGGTTTTGGAGATCTCAAGAAATGCATGTCCAACACAACTGTGTTGGAAGAGACTTAAGCAATCTGACATCCTCCCCAGTCTTCACTCCTCAGCGTTTATTGCTCGTAATTGGTGCAGATCCTTGCCTTCAGCAATTTCTCACCCAAGGAATGCAACTAAGGATACTGACTCCCACCGTGCTGGGGGAGCACGGAACAGCCTTGGGCACTAAACACTTCCCAAGAACATCCCCGAGCAGATGGCATAAATTTTGTGAACTGTGGATGGGAAAGGGAATCCCCAGGAGATGCAGTGACAGCACAGACACTGCAGAGAAGATCTTACTTCTGTGTCCTCACAATCCATTTCCATATAGCTCTCAACTTTCCTCCACATAGTGTTTGGGACTTGAGCATCTCTAAGGAATCACACTTATTTGAGGCAGGGATGAGGAAGAGAGGAATAAACAGCATTTCCTACTCTTGAAGAGAGATCACTGAGACACCAAAGGCCTCTCTCTAGCATATGGGATGAGAGGTGCTGCTTTGTGTCAGCATGTAGATGCACCAGCAGGATTATATTAGCAGAAGCAGAAAAATGCCCTGACTTCTGCTGCCTACAGGCCTCAGTTGTGCCCTTGCTTAGCTCCAAGCTCTGAAACAGATGTACAGCTGTCTCTGAACTCCTCTGGGCTCTGCACACTGTGCTGCTCCAAGGGCTGAGACACCCCCAGCAATAGTCATGAAGTACCTCTCAAGCACAAGATCAGATAACAGGATCATAACCATGGAAGAAAACAACTTTCTGGGCCCTGGACTACATCAAACAACCTAGCTACGTTCAAAAGGTATTTTCTGCCCCTTTTCTGAAAGCCACCTTCTCATACCTCCATGCACGTGGGCACAAAAAACCCCAGGACATGAGACATGTGGGTCACCTGCTGGGCAGCAGAGCTGGGCTGGCTCCAGTGCTCCAAGGTCTGCAAAGCCCTGCCCACCCTGGAGATGTGCACAGCACCAGCACACCTTGGGTTATCACATAACACTCCTGGGCAGGTGTGACAAAGCAGGGGGCAATGTAACAGAACGCAATACAGCCCTCGGGATTAAGAGGAGGAATCTTTTCTCCTGTTAGAAATGTTGCTGGTTTGGTCACCAGACCATCTTGGTGAGCCATGCCTTTAGGGAGCCTTTCACCTTAACCAAATGCTCAAGCATCCCACAGCACCGAAAACCCCATCCAGATCGAAACCTGGATAAATGACCAAAAGAGTGCTGGCATTAAAAGTGGCACGCTGGAGTGAGTCACTCAATTAGCAACCTCTGTGCAATGTTTAGCAGCCAGAGAAGGGCTGTCCTGTCTCATAAGTGACTCACAACATGAAAGAACATAACACAGTAGTGATCAATCACAAAGGTGAATAAGCAGCAGCAGTTTAGGCCAGAGGCTGAGTACCAAACTCAGCTACACCTCAGTATGATCCATGGCCCTGCTTCTCTCCACTTAGTTAAATGAGCACTGCTGAGTTTAAGCTGACTGTGTCACGCAGTGTCTTATCTAAAGGGTGGAGATCAAAGAGCAGCAGAGGGAGAGGTTTTCACACACTCCATGTAACTTTACTATTGCCAAGCCCCTATTGCAACAGTTGTCTGACTCCAGATATGCCTCAGAAGATCACAGGAAAGGAACTCCACAAATTCTACCCGAATGGAGACTTGGATCTACTGGGAAAAGGCAATAAAATACAATTTTAATTCTAGATAACATTTTTTACCATCTTTTCTGGAGATTGTCTATCCTTTCTCCTACTCCTCTATGTTCAATCCTGTTATAGAATGATAGGATTGTCTAGGCTAGAACAGACCTTAAACACCATCTATTTCCAAGCCCCCTGCAAAGTGTCGTTTCACCAGACCAGGTTGCCCAGGCCACATTAAGACTGGACTTGAGCATTTCCAGGGATGGGGCATCCACACCTTCTCTGGTCAGCCTGTGCCAGTGCCTCACCACCCTCACAATCAAGAATTTCTACTTAATATCTCACATAAATCTACCCACCTTCAGTGTAAAGCCATTACCCCTTGCTTCTCAATGCATGCTCATGTCAAATGTCCCTCTCCAGCTCTCTCCCCACTTCCTCCTACTGTAACTCAAGAGCTGAGCAGCAACAGGAACTTCAGAACAGCATAACCAGGGTGAGCAGGGAAAGTAGTAGAGTTTTCTCTCTAAAAGATATAAAGTTGTCATACACCCTCCCACACTGAAGTCTTCTCAGTGGCCCTGAAAGCTGAGGACAGCTGGTGGCTACTTGGGAAGAGCTGGGTTTGCACAGCATCAGATAGGAATTCACCAGACAGATGGGAAGTTTGTGCTATCAAAGCACCCTCCAGCTAAGCCATAAAATCCTCCTCTTCCTGTCATTATGAAGAGCAAAACGGCTTTAAGAAATGCTCAGCATAATGGAAAAGAGAGGGGTGTCTGGGCAGGTGGGCACTGCCTTGAGCAGATACAAGTTCCTTCCACGGTGCTACATGTGTTTGATGACTCCATGCAATGCAGGAAGACAGATATGGACTCAGTGTAATGTTACCAGATCTCTTTGCTTTCTTAGTAGAGAAAAACTCAGCATTTCATACCACAGGCAATCAACTTAAAAAAAAAAAAAAGGTAAAAAAAGCAGAACCCAGAGCCAAGTTCTTTAGCACTGAAAGTTTGACTCTACAACCTTAGTACTTTTACTTCCTCCTGTTAAGACATGCAAATACAGATAAAAATATTCCAGTGATGCTGATAAAACCTTTACAATGCTGTATCTGGGGTGATCACATTATTCATAGGTTAGCAAGCTTTACATGAATAGTGCAGCTAATTTGGCTGATTTTTTATTCAACTTTCATACAGTGGTAGATAATGGCACAGCATGTCATAAACCCTTTAGAATTCTATTTTAATGTCTTCCCCAAATATTTCTAACTTAGCATTACAACAGTTGCTTTCAACTCCAGAGACAAATTCTTTGGAATGCATGAAGGTAAATGGGCAGAACTCAGAAACAGCCTCAAGATAAACTAAGAAGCAAGAAAAATCCTTTTTCACACTTAAAGACTTTGTATTCACTCAGAATTTCCAAGGATGATGATGCTTTCTCCCCTTCAACCACACACAAGGGCCAGATCCATCTGCAGAGATGCTATAATCCAAACCAGCTGATGTTGCAGTCTGGTGTTGAGGGAGACACCTCGAGGTCTCTTTTCCACTCCCTCATCCCCATCTTATAAATCCTTTCAGATGTGAAGGCACAAGATAAGGGCTTATTAGGCTTTTTTAATCAACACTAGAGGCAAATGAGATTCTGTAAATCCCATCGTTTTGTTATTCATGCAGAAGTATTTTCACATCCAGCACTGTGTTAGATTGGTATTTAGCCCGAACTCTTCCATTCCACATCAGTGCCTTCAATCTATTAACTAGACAGGAAAAACCCTAACTACTCTCCTTTATCCAGACAAGCTCTCACTTTGATAGATTTCTGAGCTAACTTTAAAGAGTTGCACAAAAGGCAGCTCCAAGGGAGGCTTCCTGTCTATCTCAGGAGCAGTGCCCAGTATGTTCTCCAAACAACACCTCACACAAAAATGCAGGCAAAAGACTGAATTCCAAAAGAGCTGCCAGGACCTAGTTTCATGTCAACCTTCAAGAGACCCCAATGTGTGCATTATTTCTACATTTTTATTTGATTCAGAGAAATCAAACGCTTCGTTTCTAACCCCAGCTTAGAGGCCAATGCAGTTTTGGGTTACTAAAATGTAATCTCCCTGTTAAGTGATGGTCTGGGTTCAAAAGACATTGGCTTTCGGGGAGCATTTCCTTTGGCTGAGTGCAGAAAGAATCATGTCTATAACACTACAAACTCTTCCGTGCCTGTCCTGCTCAAACGCAGATTACCCTCAGCCTTTGAAAAAATCAAATTCCCTTCTAACTTTTCTCAGTGTAATGGAATCAAGCCCCAGAGATTTTCAGCAGACCATGCCTGAAGACCACTTGTGTCAGATCAGGATCTCCAGAGTCAAACCATTCAAACTGTGTTTTGTCAGTTCTTATGAAGCAGCACCATGTCAGCTCTTCCGCATAACAAAACGCAGGAGCACTTCTCACATTGCACAGTAATCAGGCAGGTTAACAAAAATTGTATTTAAGCAGATCATCCGCAGACAGGAAGAGTTGCTCTGTATTCAGGTTTTGTTGGCACAAGCAACACGCTGTACAGTTATGAAGCACACTCTTCCAATTCTTTCAACTGGAAACATCATTTGGATCCCATCTGCCATTAGTCTGAGTAGCAACAATCCCAGAAGAAGTCAAGGGGAGTATAATACTTGTGGAACAGCAGTCAGGCCCATAATGTACCAATTGCTCATTTAGTGTGAGACTAAAGTATTTGAGTCTTTAATGCTTTGGTTATGCTAATTCTGCCTTCAAAAGATCCTTAAGCTGCAGGGAAGAACACAGGGTACTCACACAATGCTGTAGCTTGAGTCTTTTATCTTGCTTAACATAAGCAACATATTTATCTAAATGCAGTGCCATGTCCAAAAAAAAAATAGCTTTGAGAAAAACCTTTCCAGAAAATGTTAGTGACCTTACCATAAATATATACGTTTTATAGGAAAAGCTTTGATTAAACAATTTTTTGTCCAGCCAGTCCCAAATATTCCAAATTTACACTTCCGTTTAAACAACAACTTCGGTCCTTATATCCTGATATCTCAGATCTAACAATAACCTTTCATAATTGCTTTTCCTTTTTTAAAGATTTAAATAGGGAAAAGAAGTGTCAGAGTCTGAAGACTAGTCTGGATGTACTTTTTGCAGTGCTATAGGAGGATGAAGTACAGAGAGGACCATGAGTTTGTGCATCTCAAAAATAACCCGCCTGTTTAAAGGCTTTCATTACCTTGGCCACAGACCTCTTGAAGTTCCCACCATATTTTGAGTTGTTGTTTGCCAGTGTTCATTAGTTAGGAGGAGATCTCTGAGTCAGCTGAGAAAGAAAGAAGGAAAGAAAGAAAATGTGAGTTTCAGCTTTCTGCAAATCTGATTGTTGAACATTTTCAGCTGATTGCTTTATCCCCTGGCCTAAGCCAACTAATTGCTTTGGCTCAATTGAACGATAATTGGATTGTTCCCTATAGCTGTGGTTCAATGCCACAGCATTGTGCTATTGATAATACAGTAAAAGCCTATTAAATCCATGGCCTTGCTGTGGAGAATGGTACCTTTAAAACAGACATTTGCTTCTATTGTGCATATTAATGCTTATTTTCTTCTTACTTAAATCATAGTATAAGGGCATTACGATTTTATAGCAAGTTGCAGCAGAGTGAAAGAGCAGAAACTGTGCCCGAGTTTCCTTCCAGACAAATATGTTAGAAAACCCTTCTCTAAGGTTTCAAAAGCTCTCGGAATTCCACAGACTTTCACAATTGTATTTCAGACTTTTTGCCTGGAAAACTTGTATTTAAGGAATTGCATCCCAACATTTTTCATGTTTCTTGTGACAGTGGTCAAAAATCCAAACCAGGAAGGTCTCCACAGCTTTAACTCCAGCTCTCTCTTTAATATTTACCAAGAAAATACAGATTTCCCTGAGTGCTCTGCAGAATGCAGCACATCCAGAGGGCAAACTATGCTCCAGGTGAACATTGTTAGTGGAGACTTTTCAATAACAAAAGAAGAGAAACTGACTTTTTTCATATGACAGTGATTCCAGCCATTGCAGAGCCCAGGTCCTCATCAAGGTGTGGTGAGCAGGAGACCTCTCAGGTAGATGAGGGTGAAGCACTTCTTGAGAAGATGAGCTATAGCTCAAGTTGAAGAGCCACAACCCTGGGTGGCAATTCACAGCCCAGATTCCGCAGAAGACCCAGCTGTGGCCTTCCCATCCTCCTCCCACAGGCTGCTTCTCCTTATCAAGATGCTCAAAAATGGGGCTGAAGCACATGTTCAGCTCACAGTACCTGGTCCTGACAAGGCAACATTAATTCTGGCAAAAGTGTTCTCGAATACAGATAACTTGAATCAGAAAGAGTTATAGATATCTGTGAGACAGCAGGTGGCCTGGGACAGCCTTTGTCATAAAGTTTAATACAAGTTCTCCTCAAAAAACTCTCTGATGTTTTACCATTTTCAGGAATCATCTCAAGGCAAACATGCCTGGGTTCATTTCATGGTTAAGAAGTGCTTGCCTCTGTAATAAATGAGAACTTCAAACTCTGCTGCACCACCTGAGATGAAAACTTCCTCCTCTCTGAATTTCTCTTGACTCCTGTTACCATGCTGCGGCACAACTGTGCTTAAACCTACACCTTTTCCAAGAGCAGAGACTGAAGGTCTCCAAAACCCCTGTATGAGGTGATTAATTAGATGATTATTCACACGCAGAGCTTAATCCCAAACCCAGGGAGACCTGTGGGAGTTTACTGACTAACGACCTGCAAGTTGCTACCCAGAGACTCCCCAAAGATTAATTATGTGCCAGATCTGCTCAGATTATAAGCCTGATTTACAACACTGTTTGGTATTAAGCTTGCCCAACTCTTCCTATTTTTCAGTTTAACAGTAAGTGTGCTGAAATGTTCACATTGTTGCTTTAAGTAGCACTTCTGGAGAACGTTCAAAGCCAAGCAGCTTAGTGGCTTCCAAGGAGAAAAAAAAAGATTAAAACAAGAAAATAACATAAAGATGTTGGCTTGGTCCCTGATGCCAGACCTGGAGGGGAGGAAGAGATTTTAGTCTTTTATTTTAGAATGTAGAGCACACTCATGCTGCAGGATATCAGCAAATGGAAAAGGGTTAAGAGACACCAACAGCCTGTTCTTTCCTTCATCTCATCAAGATCCACATTTGTGATTTTTGGTATTTCAGCTCCTAAAATACCAAAAGACCCTGTTCTCAGCTCCCATGGAAGATGACACTTTCCCTGCTACTCCAAGTGGATGTCACTGTGGGCAGTTCCCGGTTTGGATGGGAGTGATGGACCTCTCAGCCAAGAACCTGCATCAGTATTTTCCTTCTGCCTGCATGGTGTGGTAGGAAAGGAGGTAAAGTTACCTCTGAGGGCCAAGGTAACTCACCAGGCCAATGGCACCTGGTGTCACACAGACATGGAAAGGACACAGAGGGATGGCTTGGATCAGTAAACCTTTTCTACATGAGATATCTTCTGGGTGTATAAACCACTGGAAGACCTTTCATTAGAACATTTCTGAGGGAGTTTAGCTCCCTGACTGGCCTTAGTTGGGTCGGTACATCAGGAGCAGGACCAAGGCATTTGCTCATTTGTAACAGAGTGGATTCATGGCCCAGTGGTTTCTGTTGCAGCCTGTGCTTGGCTTCAGTCCACCAGTTGGACCATAAAATACTTGCACAGGGAGGATCCTGTTACAGCAATCCACTGGGTTGGAACTTTCAAGTAAAGGTTGCCAAGAGACTATTGGGAAAGGTAAAAGAGCATCTCTAGAACAGAGCCTGCTTCACAGCTGGCATGGATTACAGTCTGTGTGGCAGTCCTTCACCCTTAGAAGTTAGGAGTTTGCAGTACGGAGAAGCCTGGAAAGCCAGAAATAAACATCAGGGGTTTCCCTAATAATAGAGTTACTCATTGAAACAGCACAAAGGGACCGAGCTGGCACCTTCTCCCAGGCAGGAAAAGAGAGAAAGTGAGGAGGAGGCAGTGGGCACACATAGATACAAAACTGGAGCTTCATCAAAGCTGTTCTTTCCAGTTTCTGGGGGACTTGGATTTCATCAAGCCTCCACTTTCACTCTTTAACCACAGAATCCATGTCTGCAGAGCTAAGGGAGGCAAGGGGAGAACATTCAGGAGACAGATCTGTCCTTATCACTGAATAAGTCATTGTGCACCTCTGGTGCAAGGCAGAGGTAAAGGTCTTCCTATAGAAGACCATTTAGTCTGAGAACAGGATTCCTTTTGCTGTACAAGAGAGTCATATTGTGTCTACATCATCCCACCAGCCCCAGAAGGCACAAGACAAAATCCTGAAATTATTAAATAGAAGATGCTAGAGCTGTGTGGTTCACATCAGATACAGCAGGCGAACACAAGGATCTGGGTGTCCTTGCTCTTCCTTTGCTCTTCAGCCTAAATTGTCCACAAACGCCTTTGGTGAGGAAGGACTGTTTCCCAGAAATATGCTGCAGCATTACTCACTCAAGTGCTTTACATTTCCTCACACCATTTTTCAGCCTCTGTTGAGGGCAGGTCACAGGACTGGGCAGACTGTCCTCACCCAAGAAACAGGCATCAAATCCTGCACAGCCTTCAAGCCCACAAACTAGAAACTGAACTGGGGAAAAGTGTCTTTCCTGGATTGTCTTGCTGATAATCTCCCCGACTTCAAAGCTCACATCTGTCTCGTGAGGTGAGGACAGTTTCTAACTTTAGTTGACCCAAATTACTTCCAGCATCCTCTGCAGCACACAGCAACACTGAGTCTTTGTATGGTGCCTTTGATCATCGCATCTGTGAAATAAACTGGTCTGGTGTCTCTGCAAAGAAAGCTTTACAGGCAGAGGCGTTGAGGTGAAGCCCATCGTTGAGTCAGCTGTCATTAACACAATGATTCTGCTTTGGGGAGGCAGCAGCGGGAACCTGAGCACAAAACACATTTTACCTGGAAGGTGTTGAGCTTTTGGGCACTCCTATCCTAAGAGCGGTTCCTCACTTAAGGGGAAGAGTAATTCCCTGTTTTTCCATAAGGTGGTCCTGCAGGTAGCAGAGGCAAGCTTTCCTGAAGTAAATGAATTAGGAAAAAATGAAGCAAAGACCTACAGCCTTCCTTAGTCCCAGAATAACTCTTAACTTCATCAGGGATGGGAAGCTGGGACATTCTTCCTTTGTATCCTGAAATCTTTCCCATCCCTTCTTGTCTCAGTCCCCTCAACGAACACATACACTCTGTAAATGCTGAATTAACATACAGTTACCTATGAAAAAGGTGCTTAGAATTAGAGAATTTGTGACAGGATTTTTATTACTCATATTTTTCTCTCAAATTAATTTCTAGTGTATTTTGTAGTTGTATTCGTGCTGAGCAGGGTGATTGTGGTGGTTGTCCTTCAGTACCAGGATGAATTTTGGTCATCCTCTACACTTACAACTTTGCTGACTTAGCCACAATAGCAAGAAAGTAGCTAAAATTCTCAGGGATACTTGTGACTTTCACTTCTGTTATCTCAAGGAAAAATTAAACTCAAGCAAAAAAACACAGCATCTCAGAAAAGGGCAAGGCCATTTTTAAACACCGCAAATGAGTAGAACATAGCACAATTCAAGCTTTTGCCTATTCATAGATGTGACCCTTCTAAAAAGTGAGAAAAGGAAGAAGAGGATTTTTTGTTTTTAAAAAAAGGTTTAAACCCTTAAACAGCAGGATATTATGTACCTGCTATTAAGCTCCATCTGGCACTAACCATGCAGGCGAGTGACAAGCCAAGACAACTTTTTTGGGGAGAGGGGGGTGAGGGGTGGGGAGTGGGGGGAAAGACTGATTTTAGCAAAAGCTGTAGAACAAAAATTTGTTTGAACAGTTTCTGCACAGCTTTTCATCATGCACTTGCAATTTTTTAAAACTATTTTAAGATACGGTGGTAAATGTGTTAAATAGGCCACTGTCTGTGTCCAGCACAGAGATAAGAGGCTGTTTATAACTCCAGCAGCAGAACTTTGGCTTTTGAGCTCAACTGGTAACTGCTTACATGGCAGGTCCCCAGTGCTTGCCCAGAAGGCAAAAGTTACAGTCAGAGAAAATAAATAAATCTGACTGCTCCCATGTTCAGCCTTGCTCCAGCTCACCAATATTTCTATATATGGCAGCCCTGGAGCTCTGATGCACAGACGCCACTGAGGAGCACATGATGAGTGGGAAAAGCAGTCCAAAAATGTTAAAGCATCAGGCAAGGAGGCAAACTGAATGGTTTTCCAAGAAGAAGATGAGGCAAAGTAGGTGACATTTCTGCCACGGAGGACTTGGGTTCTGCAGCTGCTCCCGGAAGTGACACACAGTGACATTATTCATTTGACTCAAACAGGAGCTGCAGGAGGGGGGCTGAAGGAGAGAGACGCCCAAGAGACACATGAAGCAGCATCAGCATTGATCCAGCACTGCCTAGGCTGGGACAAAACTGAAACCAGGCATATATCAGGGTAGGCACAGCCTTGGTATCCACCAAGGAAAATATTCTGGCCGATGCACGTGATGGAGGAGCTAGCAGATTGTTAATCTGTTAAATGGCCCAGCACAGAGATTAAAGGCTGATTATAACACCATCTTCAGAACTCTAGAGCCCAGAGCCACATTTCAGAGCTTCTACTGTCCTGCATAAGTGCTCTTATATCCCACTGAGATTACTCCTATCTCTAAACTGGACTAAAGCCTCACAAAGACTCTGGCTGAGACCTGTAGAGAGAGGATTATAAAACAAGGTCTCTGCTTTCTCTCCCCTTGTGCCGCCCAGAGGAATTATTTAAAACAGGAGCCCTAAGTCCAGGTCTGGCCATGAAGAATCCATGATTTTCA
This sequence comes from Dryoscopus gambensis, assembly GCA_013389985.1. Classification (NCBI taxonomy): domain Eukaryota; kingdom Metazoa; phylum Chordata; class Aves; order Passeriformes; family Malaconotidae; genus Dryoscopus; species Dryoscopus gambensis. The sequence goes on from WEIT01016590.1 coordinate 28,328, forward strand.
CAGCTTTACAAACTTCCAAGGGTTCGTCATAGTTGGCACCATTTTGTAGTGGACCAGTAGTGCATCAGCCCATCTTTGGGCTACACTGCACCTTGTTTGCCATTCAAGAGAGGGGGTTTAATTACCTCTCTGATTGCCCAGGAATTAGCCAAACCACTACCTACCTCCTGCGTGGGCCAGGTGAACCCACAAAAAGAAAGAAATCCAGGAGGTTGTGTTGCACCAAAGTTCTGAAAGCAATTCAGTGTCTGGTCCAGAAATACCTCATTTAACAAATAAATCCTGTGGGAGTTATCAGGGAGCACGGGCAGAACCACTTCAGACACTGAAACTGAAAAGTTGCAGCTGATGGCTGAAATAAGCTTGTGAGATGTTTCGGAGAAGCATGAGACCAAAGGATGTGGTGACTATGCAGGAACAAGGAATTAGAGCCATAAATCCACTCATCACATGCAGCCCTCCCTGACATAAAGATATTACAAAAAAATACCCAAAAGTAAGGCCTGTGGGTGGTGAATGCTGTTCTGGGTCTTCACATTTCTGCGGCTCCTCTGCCCTTTTGTTCCTGCTTTTGGGCACAGCAAAAGAAGTGTGGAAACAAATCAAGAATCCGTCATACACGGGAGGAGAAAAACCTCGGGCAGCAGCTAACAGGAAGCAGAACATATGTTTACTGTCATCTTCCTCCCCACATTTCAAAAGCCACCTCACTTCCAAGAGGGAGAAAAATCCTTTTGCCGAGTCCCTCGGAAGTGAGGAGAGCACCTCATCAGCTGGCTGCTGGCTCAGCTCTCAGCGGTGGCTCATTTTCCTTCTGTGCAACCCTCCCCAGCGCTCTGGTGGAGCCTGTGATTAATTCAGCTCTTTACTCGACTTTAATGCTGTTCCACAGTCGTTTTGTGGAAGTCGTTTCTCTCCCGTGGCAGAAAGCATCACATTTCCATGCACGCCTGTGGGTTGTTGTTTCAGATTGATGGCTCGTTCTGCTGTCAGTCGCTGAAACATCCCTTGCACAATCCACATCCTGCCACCGGGCCGGGGATGGCTCGGTCCCTGCTGTACCGAGGGAGCAAGAGCCCATCAGAGGGGTGGGACTGACCCCGGCTGGTGCAGGGCTGCGGGACAACACAGCACCCTAAACCCAGACCCCACGAACCAGAGCACAGCTTGCAAACACAACCCCACCTGCACATGGCTGCCTGGGGAGGGAGAGGGAGGAAAAGGAGGAATGAAGAGCAGAAGTAACAATTTTCTGACACTCTCATTTACGCACAGACTGCTACATAATCTCTTTATTCCACAATCAAACCTTATCAACAACCCTCAATTTATCCCACAGGGGTGACCTCTCCTACCCAAGTGCACTGCATGCATCGAGGCCATTTGCACAACCAGCTTACTGAGAGGCCATGAGGTTGTTCATATATGGAACTGGACCCAGCTGGAATTCATTACAGGCTGCAGGACCAGGATTAAAACTGGAGGATTAAAACTGGACCCTACACAAACTGTGAGAAAATGACAAACTGCAGTTCTGGGGCTCCTGTGTATAACACAGCACTAGGCACACACACAAAGCAAGGAGCACTTTTACATACTTTATTCCTTCACGAAAAATATAATAAACAGACCATGTATGTTTCCACCACTCAATTCTCTGGTTTGTTTCATTTTTTTTTCCCAAAAAGTTCCCCTTGGCCCCAAGATGAAGTTATCTGTGGAATTAATTACCTCAGGTCTGACAGCAGCACTGAGAAACAGAAGTGTAAAGCCCTAAAGTGCTTCAAAAATAGGCAAATATTAACTCAATTTTAAAAATATTATCAGAGTTATAATATTATATATTAAGATGAGGGTTACCATGTTCACTGACACACACTAGTCACCTCAGAGAAGAACTTACTCCCATGAATGAAAGGAGACAATCTTTCCAAGGAGCCAATCTTTCCCAAATATAGTCCATCCATGTTTTTTCCTGTCTGCTCCAAAGAGAATGAAGATTTCAGTTTTTAGATGAGTAGTTTTCACTTCATATTCTGGATACTGTTGTCTCCTGGACAGTCCCATTTAGCAGCTCCACAGCACTGCCACTGTCATTTCTGAAATCAGAGCAGAAAGTACAAGGAACATTTGGCATCATCAGGGTTATACAAACTTTCACACTTGGAAATTTATCTGAGCTGGGATATGAACAGCAGAGTGATCGGGACATCTTTTTGTTCTTGCAGGAAGATTTCATGGCATGTCTTTTATTACAAGCTCAAATTGAACAGGTGCTTAAAAGATTTTCAGAGGGAGCAAGAATATAGGATTAAAGGGAAAAAACACACCTTGAGCTGACAAATTAATGAGAGTATATGAAACATAAAGAAAAACAATATTTAATGAGTTGTTACGGGACATTGTGTTTTGCAAAACATTCATGGCCACGTGGTGTGACGTGTCACAGCCAACACATTCAGTTGTTACGGATTTTTGGCTTCAGCTGCTCACCAAGAAAATGGAAGGTGTTCTCATTAGAAGGACCATTGCTAGGAAATGAAAGCTTGCTTATTATTACAACTCACCAAGAGGGACAATTTAGTAGTGTAAAGTGCTATTTATACATTTATTTCTGAACTATGCACTTTCATCTCAGAATTTCTATTATCTCCATGGTATCCAGAAGGAAAACTCTCTATTTTATTGATTCTTTCAGAGAGCGGAAGCGTGCCTGACTTCCTACTAACAAATAGGCAACCATATTTTCTTTTCCTCAGAAAAGCAATCACAGTGACCAGGACCACAGCTCTGCCTTTGGCTTCATATGTAGTCTTCATATTTCTGGGTTTTGTTATTCAGTCCTTGACCTCTCCTTAATTTGGACTTTGGCAGCCACAGATTGTTTGATGGCTTTTCTCTCCCACACAAGTTTGGAGAGTTTATCTTCTTTTTTTTTTTCTTTTCAGTGGAAGGCAGGGGAGTTACTAGGAAAAGAAAGAAAAAGGTTTTGCCTGTTATGTTTTTGATATAGCTATTAAAAATCTTGGAGCTTTATTCTTACTATATTTGATAAAAGATAAACAGGAGTACAAACCAGTAACCATCTGGAATGAAAAGAACCCTCCTGGTTCCTCAGATACTGTCTAGAGCATAACTAGACACACCCCACATCTATATCTGTGTTATGTGCCACCATAATTCATACTGGACAAAGCAATATTCTGCTTTTTCTCCCTCCCTGCATTTCTCCTTTATCCCCAGGAACGAATCAGCCAGCAGCAAACCCATCTGCACAAACTCATCCATGTGACAAGTCACCACTAAAATGGTTTCTGGCCTTCCCCTTGCTCCTGCATTCCCACCACACATCTCAGTCCCCATCCCACCACTTGCACTGTAAATCTGCACTGCATCAGTGGAAGTTTGTTTCACAAAAAGGATCCAGCATGCCTTGACAGCTACTTGAAGTGGTCTGAGTTTTACACAGAGCAGGTTTTCAGTGCAGGCACATTCTGGACAGCATTAGTGCAATAAAGGGCATTCCAGGGGAAGCAGAACCAGCTCCTGAAGCAGGAATCAGGATAAATTTTTAGTATCAGTGTGAAGGCAGATTATCTACCCAATCATAGCACTATAAATATTAATCTAATGTTGATTTAACAGGAATTTCTCCTGTTCTTGATCTGCAGTAGCCACTGTCTTGGTTTGAAAAGACAGATGTCTGTTAAGGGAAGGCAGGAGCCTCCCTTGGAATGGAAGCTGCAACCCCCTTCCCTCCGAATTATTATAATTTTGAAATCAAGGGCTTTCAGGCAAAGATATGGGGAATAGGAATAACATTTCTTTTACTAATATACATATATATAAAAAACAGAACAACAATANCTTTTATCCAGGTGGGAATGCCCGGCTCCTCCCTCCCAGGCAGAGCATCTCACAATGGGATGGTGAGTTATGAGGCAAGGCATTGATGGGCCCGTTAACAGGAGATGGTCCAGGATTGAGTTATCTGTGGGTCATGAGGCAAGGCATTGTTGGGGCCATTAACAGATGATAGCCCAGAGGGAGGAGGCAGGGAACATTGCTACACCTGGTTTCAACAGCTCACAAAGATGGTAACAGAATACACGGTAACCCAGGACAGCAGCTCCTAGCACTGACAACAGAAGCACTCAAGAGTTTCTGAAGTTCGTATTACAGAGACAGAGTATGATTTCCCAGGCTTGGGATTCCTGATTAATATTGATCTGTAACACCTTGTCAGTCTCAAAGAGCTCTGCATTGACTGTGAGGATGAGGATTTTGGGACATGCATGATCCCCTGAGCTCCAATGCTCATGGATTACAGACAACAGCTTGAGCAACAATCAAGGGGACAACACAAATGATTTCACCTGCCTCTTTTTTTTCTTGTGTTGTCCACGTTTTTGTAACATTTTTTTTTCCTTTTTCTTTTAATATGCAGTAATTTTTTAAATACATTTGTAGTAGAGGGAAAAAAAGAGCTCTTATCTGTGAAGAATTTCATGTCAGAAGTTCTATGCTAGGAAAACATCATGTAAGGCAACGAGGAGCTGCTATGAACCCCAATAACGGGCCAGTATAACCATAATACCTCCTGCCCTGTAGCCATCACACCAGCACTTGCAGCAGCCAAAAGGAACAATGTCCTCATTTCAAAGCTGCACTTTCTGTCTCCCTGTCCCCTTCCAGCAGGTGTGTGTCCCTTCACCTTCTCTCTCCAGTATGACCTGGAATAAATGAGAACAGGAAATATTCTGGGTTTGACAACAACCTGTCTCCTGGCACTGTAGGGTGACATATCCAGAATCAATTTTGCATCACAGAGTCCAAACCATTGAAACAAACATAAAAAGGCAAGAGTCAAGAAACTGGATTAAAAAAAAGACTACACTCCACATAGGCCAAGAAATCCTTAATGCTTCGTGCTATACTTTAGAAAATCACTTTAGCCTGAGACTGACTCAGTGATTAGAGCCCCATTTCAGGCCCAGATACCCAAGTGAAACTCTGATGGAAGGTTTAGAAAAGGCCTTTTAGCCACAGACAGGGAGATCAATCTGTTTAGTCTCAAAAGGGAGAGAGTGGGAGGCAACTTGATTACACTGTCTTCACATGGAGAAGATAACAGGCACTTAAATGGGATTCTTAATCTAGGAGAGCAGCTTAACAAAATGCTCCTGGCTAGAAGCTGAGTCCAGACCAATTCCAGTTAGAAACGAGAAACTTTAAAAAAGGAATTTAAAAAAAAAAAAAAAAGAGTCACCTTTTTAAGTGGTTGTGACCACTGGGACAGTCTGCTCGGAAAGGACAGTCTCCAAACCAAGACTGGATACTTTCTGGCAGTTGCCCTTCTGTCACCCCTTAAGGAGCCCAAAAGGGAAAGCCAGCTAGAATTTACCAAAATTTCACCTGCCAGCTCCTTCTGAGCTTATCTAAGCCCTCCAAATAGCTCAATTAAAAAAAAAAAAATATTAAGTATTTCTTGCTAACAATGACAGTGCAGTGCTATTTTGGTCCACATTTACCTGGGCTTTAGCAGCATTTGTGCCTCTATCAAAACGATCCTTGAAGTGAAGAGATCACCTGGAACAGCCATTCCAATTCCTGTTTCACTGTGTTAATACCTTATCCCAGCTAGTTCTTGTCTGCTGTCATCCCTTTCAATGTATGTTTGAACTGGAAAAGAAGCTGCCTTTTGTAAAAAAAGCAATACATTTACAGCCTGCTGCAATTCTGTCCTGCTCCCACCACCCCACAGGCAGGAAGGGCAAAAGGGGGTTGACTAAATGCATGCACAACGGACAGACCTGTGTTTCACTCCTTTTATGCACAGTCATAGAATCACAGAATTTCTAAGCTTGGAAAAGACCTCTAAGATCATCAAGTCCAACCACCAACCTAACACTGACGTGTCCACCACTAAACCGTGACCCTAGGCACCACATCCACACATTTTTTGAACACTTCCAGGGATGATGATTCCTTGAACAGCCTGTTCCAATGCCTGACTACCCTTTCAGTGAAGAAATTTTTCCTAATATCGAGTCTAAATCTGCCCTGGCACAGCTTGAGGCCGTTTCTTCTTGTCCTGTTGCTTGTTACCCAGGAGTAGAGTTCGACCCCCACCCTGGCTACAACCTCATTTCAGGGAGTTGTAGAGAGTGATGAGGTCTCTTCTCAGCCTCCTTTTCCCAAGGCTGAACACCCCCAGTTCTCTCAGCTGCTCCTCACAGGACTTGTGCTCCAGAATCTACCAGACTCATTCCTTCTGTTCAGTAGTGAGCACTGCTGGCATTCCTCACACCAGCATCCAGCATTGCTCAGTATTGAGAGAGATGATGCCACAGGTCTATAAAATCTCTGTGTGACCCAGAAGGGGTTCAGTAGGAACCAACAGAGCTGCATGGCTGTTTCTCCTGGCACATTCCTTCTGTATGCTGAAAAGAAAATTATACCATGGGTTCCCAGGAAAATGAAATGTCTCAAAGAATCACAGAATTATTTCAGCTGTGAGGGAATTTAAAGACCACATAGTTCCAACCTCACCGCCATGGGCAGGGACACCTTCTACCAGACCAGGTTGCTCAGAGCCCCATCCAACCTGTCCTTGAACACTTCCAGGGATGGGGCATCCACAACTTCTCTGGGCAACCTAGGCAGGCAACTGGGCAAACAACTCCAAAAATGTGAATGACAGGAGGACACAGGATATCAAATACAACTGGTTCCCTTTCTGCAAAGGTTTCAAAGGGAGCAGCTTGGTAGCTGACCAGTGTCAGATCCCCTTAGAGAATATGAAGCACAGTGCTGTTTGATTTATTTATTAAAGCTGTTATTTTCAAAGGAGTTTAAAGGGAACCCGGTCATCTGGGAGGGGTGGGAGAGAGAAAAGAAAGGTGCAGCACAAAGAGGTCTCATCTAGAAAGGCCGTTTCAAAATTTGAAGTTCCACAGAAGATTTATTTCAGAAATCCCCAAAAGCTTTCGTTGAAGCAGTTACACACTTCCCTGCCCAAGTCCTAGCAAGAAGCACAAACACCAAGGTGTGGAGGGGTCCGTGTGCCCATGCAACAACTGCAAGCTATGCAGAAGATTCTATCCATGAAGCAATCTTTTTAACCTGGCAGCCTTCCTTACTTGCTCCTCTGTCTTTTCAGGGGAGAGCACAAACCTACGTGGGGACAAAACAACTTTTAATATCACACCATAGCGTGGAAAACACAAAGCACAATTTTCCACCCCAGGTAGCTTCTACTGGCAAACACATTTCCTCAGGAGTTTGTGGAGAAGAGCCACAGGTTACAGCAGCCACCCTCGGCAATGAAGGTGGCCCTGCTGTCACTTGGTCCCTGCACTGGAGCCCCATTCCTCTTCCCGGCTGCAGGGAACTTCTCCAACTGAGCTGCAGCTGCTGAAATTAGCACGGGATGCAAGCCTTTTGTATTCTGAACGATTTGCTGCCCTCTGTAGTCCAAGCAGAGTTTTATTCAATCCATGGCAGGAACATTACTGCTCTTTTACCTGAATTCCTGCAGCAAGCCTTGGAAGTGGGAGCCCAAGGCGGCCTGAGAACAGGTGACAGGTCCAAGTGGACAAGCAAAAAAGTCAGTCTGCCAAGCGTGAGTCCTCACTGGGGCAGTCGTCCCAAGGCTTTCCCATCCCCAAGGAAGCACTGCCTGAGAGTCAATCATCAAACTTCACAGGCACCACCCTGCAGTTAAAAAGGGGACGGGCATGGCTTTAGGCAGTACCTGTCTTGCTGTTGCTAATGGCTCTGCTGTGTCTCCAAGCTAGAGGAGCTCAAAGCTAGAATAGAAAATCTGCAGTGTCTGTGTGAAGCTGAAAAATACCCCCACAGCAGTCTGAGCAGAGAGCCCCAGAGAGGCACAACTCTCCAGCACACTGCAGATGAAACATTTCACTTGTCAAGTTCCTGCTGCCCAACTGCACCTTTCGCTCCGGTGAGTTAAGCAGGAAAAGGGAGCTCAGCCCATTGCCAGACTCTGCAGAAAACTGATCCCAAGGGGACAGAGAAGGGCTTGGGTTTGGAGACCAGAAGGGCTGAGCCTCAGGGAACCACTGCCCAGCTCAGGCACGACACAGAAATAGATGGCTGGGAATATATTCAGGAGATCAAGGACTTCTTCATCTTGCACTGCCCTAGTATTTAATTTCTGAAAGAGGGAACACAGCTCAAAACAAACTAATGCTCCTATTTTCACAGCCCTTCTAGCCTGAAAAAAATTTCCCCCTCTTCCCTCCCAGCCCAGTGCATTTATTAGAACTAACCACAAAGTTTCCAACAGGGAAAAAAGCGCTTTCACTGCAAACCAATGAAGTTTACAGCCAGATTTTTCCCCAAAGAAAACAGTTTCTGCTTTTCAGCCTCCCCCAATTACTCTGGCACAACACATCTCTCAAGGTGGCAGGTGCTCTGGGTTTAGTGTAACCTAAATAGAGTCTGCAGGTAGATGCAGCCCTCCAGTGGTGAAGAGAAAGACATACACAGAGATGCACTTCTTTTGTGTGTGGATAGAGACAGTTATCATAATGGGCAAAAAATTCTCTCTCAGCCTTTAGGGGTGCCAGTGTACAGAAAACTGCAAATCCACACCCAGCTCCAAGTGGGAAAATGTGCTCCATCCCACAAGGACCATGGTCAGGGGCTGAGGACAGACACAACTCACAAAAACTGAGCCACACAAAGTTTCCAGAGGAGCAATTGCATCCATGTCTGACCTGGGCTGGTGTCCTTCTGCCAAGGAGCCCTTCAAACCCGACACAGGGTGTGCCTCAGGGAACCCTCCCATCCTGATTCAGGCCCAGTCCTGCCCGCTAGGTCTCTTGGCATTCAGGTACTGCCCCAACCACCAAGCTCAAGTTGGACGCTGCCTTTGGGCTACTTCATGCTCTGTTATGACCACTAGAAGGCATCACTGCCACTTCAGCCTGATCGCAGTCAGTCTCCCACCATCTCTGCAATGAAACAGAGCCAATATTGATGGTCACACAACAGATCTGAGACACCTTGGTCAGCCAGGGGTCAGGGAGCGTCATCATTCCCTCACTGCAGGGTCTAATTCTTACCTGCACGGTGTGGGGATTCATTTGCTGCTTCTTCAGGGCCTTCAAGAAGTGAAGGGGAGGGGGAGCAGGAGCCCAGAAAAGACAACTTTGTTCATACCTTTTGGCTCTGGGCACTGCTGTTTTACTTGATGTGAGCAGCTGGGCAGAGGCTGGGTCACACTCCCATCCATCTTCTTACCACCAGAGCAAGAAGGGAATTGTCCCTTGTAAAGAAGTTGGAGCAGCTCCTTGCATTTTGTCCTACTCATACCAGACCTCTGCAGAGCTCAGCAGCCAGCACACGCCGTTCAGTTTCTTAAGAGAGCAGAGGAGAGCATTTACACCAAACTAGCAAGATTTGGGCACTCTCTGGGCCCAAAAGCTAAGGAAAAACTCAGGATTACGTTGCAAACAGGTACAGAGTGAGCCTTGTTTGGGGACGGTCTGTCCTTGGGCAGCAGGGTCCTTCGAGCCCCGACCCAGCCAGCACCCACCGGTGGGCTACCCTCACCAGCACTGCCCTCCTGCTTTTCCACGCAGCTCCACGACAGCAATTTTCCAGCAATCCTTCAGTGTAGCAGTGCCATCTTCAGGCACAAAGCCTGCCCTGCACCGCTGGGGGAGTGGGGACCCGCCCAGGGAGGAAGGGACAAGGTTCCCTACAGGGCAGGCTCAGTGCCAGGGCACCAGAATTTGAGTTACTATTGCCCCGTGTTAGCTGCATCTTGCCTGTAATAAGCGATGTACAGTTTGTTCACCTAACTCTTGTGAAGGCTGAATAAGAGAATAATAAAATATAGATTTTACATCCGCTGGTGACAAGATGTTATGCAAAGTAGTGTTAAAATAGAGTATAGCTAAATAGAATTAGAATATGTTATAACCCTAAGACTTCTTGTAGTGGAACGTAGAAATAATAATACAGTAATAAACACCTGGACGAACAAGCTGCCTGGAGACAAGACGTGCCAAAGAGATAAGAAAAATAAACACGGACATTCCAAATACACAGGGCACCGTGACCTCCCAAAAGAGATAACCGACTTGCGAAGAAATTACCACAGTCAGCTTTGAAGAAAACCAGACCTTAAAAACTAAAAGAGGCGTAAATTACTTTCTAAGCGTAATGAATACGTAACAACCTAAAGGTACTTAAGAACAAAGAACTCTTTGTAACTTCGTAGCTGTGTTGGGGTGAGAAAAAGGCCTCCCCCCCCGGCTACCCGCGCGCTGTTTGCTCGTTTGCTGCTTGCTCAATCATAATAAATCTTTGATATATATTATTGGATTTTTCGTTTAATTCTGAGTAACTTATAACATTGCCCTCACTTTCCAGGTGATCCCAGCCTTGAGAACTGCAAATCCAAGATCCATGTGGGCTTTTTCAGCCTCGAGACAACTCGCCCTCCCAGCACTTGCAGCACTGTTTTTTATCCCAAGTGGAACCAGAACAGACACCACTGAGCCGGTCCATCAGCCCCTGGTCATGGCTTCAGTCACACCCATCTCCCAAGGCACAAACCACCAGCTTAAACAATCCCAGGGGAAGAGTGACTCCTTGGTAGCAAGTGCAAGGCTCTCAAGACCTTCCAGCCCTTGCAGACCAGGTTTTTCTTCCTTATTCAGGCGTTCCCGCAACAGCCTTTTCATTCTGCAGCCCACCTGTGTAAGCAGAAATTAGATACAGTCTCTGGCTCTCCTCCAGAGCAGAGACATCTTCACCTCAGCTATCTGAATACAGACCTGTGCCCCCAAATGATACCAGGATGTCCTTTGGCCTCAGACCCAAAATTTTGCAGAAGAAGAGCTATTTACACTAATGCTGTAAGCAAGGGCCCCATCTCATTGGGATCACTAGGAACAGTTTTAGCAAGATATAACCCTCTACACCTGGCCATGCAGGACCTGCATTAATACCTACTAACCCAGTGCAGAATGTTTAAGTCCTTATGGCACTGACGCAGTGGGAGCATTCACAGAGTCCCACCCTGCATTTCCATCTACCTACAAAATCCCAGTGTCTCCCTGGATAACAACACCTCGAGCTGCTGCCCCTGCCTGTGCTAGAGAGCTTTGGGAGAGACCCTGTCTGCCTGGGGCATGGTGCATCCAGCCTTCTGGAATGCTTTCTGCGTATGGGATTGATGATCCCAATGGGGACAGGTTAAAAAACTCCTGTGGGTACCCCATTATCCCAGCAAGGGCTGTGGGTTTGTCAGATGCCCAGACTGTGCTGGGCTGCCCTACCCTGGCACTGCCAGCCCAGATTCACAGAGCAGCAGGCACAGACCCCAGGGAACCTTGTAATGGGGTGGTCTCAGCACACCTGAAATGTCTGCGTGGCCCTGAGCCTCATACACAGGAGAGCATTAACAGCTTCCTCACTGTGAACAGGGGATTCTGGCACCTTACATGGAGAGAGACCTTTTCCTTCCCAGCCATCCTTCCTCTTCCCTGACAGCAGATGTTACACACAAACCTCCTTGCAGCAAATTGGCAACGATTTCCACTGAGCAGTTTATGTCGGGAGAAAAGACTCCTTCAGCCAGTAAGAGCTGCAATTTGGCACCACTCAGCCCAGCTGGGGACAATTTCCCATCAGTGGCACGTCTGCCTGCGGGCAGCAAGGCAGAGCAGACCTCCCCACTGGACTAGGAGAGCTGGGAGGCTGCAGGGCTCTGCATAGCACTCACTCTGCAGCCAGGAGCTCAAAGCATCACCTGGTTTGGCCATCAGCACTGCTTATCCTGGGGTCTGAATTAATTAAGCCCTTAAATGCACCGAGAGTGGGATATAATGGTGAGTTACAGCTCTCAGCTGGGTCCCTGGGTCCTGTGCCAGCTACTCCATGAATCTGGGCTGGCAGTGCCAGGGTAGGGCAGCCCAGCAGCTACTTCAATTCAAAGTGGCTGCAAAGAGCTAAAAAAAAATTACAGAAAGAGAGCAGAGCAAGCCCAGGTTGGTCTGGCCATGGCACCTTCATCACCTCTTTTAGCAGCAGAGGAACTGGCAGAGGACCCCACCTTCAGTCTGCAGACAAATTTGCTTTGTGTCAGGATGATTTACACGACTTTGAAAATATCCAAAATGGGAAAGTGTTTGCCTGTGTTGGACACCACAGTGCCTCTGTGCTGGGAGGTGGGAAGCTGCTCCGTTGCCTTTTGTTTCCACACTGAAGCAATTCTACCCACAACTGGACCAGGGAAGCCCCAGCATCTCTTACCAGTGTGGTGAATCCTCAGAGGTGGCCGCTCCTACCAAGGATCTAGGAGGAATTTTGGCCATTTGAATATATTTCTCTGTGCCAGGGCTATGTCACCCCAGAGACCCTTGGTGATTCCCACAAAATATGGAAAAAAACCAGGCCAAACCTGCAGATACGCAGCGAGAAGCCCATTCCTGGAAGTCATGCACATCCCCAGGCCAAGGTCTAGGTATTCCTTTTTGGTTAAAAAGAGAAGTGGCTCTGAGACAGGTAAAGGACTATGTCTGATAAGGAACATCCCAGGATTTGGGTGGTGGCTGCTAATCCTGGCAACGCCACATTCACATGAGGCATGTAGGGGGCTCAGGATCAATGGTTTCAGAGCTGTCCTCAGGTTGAAACATCCAGCTGTTGTCTCCTGATGCAACACCTTCAGAGGAGGTGACTGATGTGCAGCCATGCCTATGGCACCTGGTTGGGACGCTCAGTCTTTACAAAACCTGGACCTGCAGCCCCAGGTGGTACCCAAGTCCTGGCTGGAGATGGGAGCCAAAGCACCTGGCCCTGGAAGATGTTTCCCTTTCAAGAGGCTCCTGCCCACAGGGGAAAGCTCATCCTTTTGTAAATATTTCTCCTTTTCAGTATCTCTTAAATATTTTCAGTGTTTCACTTCAGCTTCTTCAGGAGAATAGTCCTAAAGATAATCCCTGATGATGAGGAAAATGGGGATCTTTCCATCATGATGAGGATTTTTACCAAAAAATCCTGTTTTTCTGAACTGCTCCAATAGCTAACTGTTTTAACTTTTACCCTTCGGCAGCATCTGGAACATGTCCTGCAGAACAATATTAGAAAAATGGTTCCTTGCAGATTTTGAAATAAAATAAATAAACAAGGAAAAGAGGAAGGGTCTTGCAAGTCTGTAGGCAAGCTGGGATGCAAACAAGGGGATCAGGGCAGGGCAGGTGAATCACAGAGGAGTTACCCCAAGTTTACCCTCTGATCCAGGTCCCTCAAAGAATCTGTGGTTATGTTTTTTAGGGGATTGATGGGGTTAGAAACCTTTCTTTAGAAGCATTACATGTTAACTTGTAAACCAAACAACATATATTCAGCAAGAGTCCATCTGGTTCAATAGAAATAAATCTTTATTAATAACATGCACATCATACGTATATTTAAAATACATATACATTTTTTCTACTATTCACTTTAGAAAACAATTTCATAAAATCCTTCCATCAGGTCCCAGGTAATTTTAAACATTTAAAAGCCTTTTTTTGTTGTTTTTGTTTTGTTACAGAACCAGTAGGTATTATTCCAATCACTTGGTGTATAATCACCATGTATTTAACGTAATGCAGGCTCACGCATTTCAATAGAAATTAGGTGTTCCCTTCTCTGCTTTGTCAATCGTGTCAAATATATGATGATACACTTGACAACACCTGCCACAGTTGTTATATGCAGCTGTGATTCCCTCCTGGGAGCACGCTACAGGTGGCGTTTAAAATATGGAGACAACTTTGTTACAACTTTCTGAGTTCCTGCAAGGGACTCCTAGTGCTGCAGGTGGCCCAGAGCCCAGCGAAGGCAGGAAACAGAAAAACAGAATTTCATGAAGGTTGGCGAGGAAAGCAATCTGGAATTAAAAAAAAAGAGGGAATTGGCAAATCCCCTCTGTGGTCGTGGCAAACTGAGGTCAGGGCTGGGATTCCCATGGTCCTGCCAAGTACCAAATCAGGTCTGTAGCGCGTGCACAGAGATACCAGCGATAAACCGTTTGCGGATTTACAGAACATTTACAAAGGCTCATACAAGGATGGGACTTTAAGGCACAATAGTCCATATACTCAACACATTCATTGGAAAACAGAAGTTCGATTTACAGTGCAAGAGAGATGTACTCAAGAGCTCAAGCGGCAGCTCGGTGATCGCCATCACCGATAACGCGGCGATTGAGGGGGATCTGCGGTGGGCGCAGCCCCAGCCCTGCACAAGCTCATGCACATGCTGAGCATCAAGCACACGAGGAGCCTCTCGGGCTTCAGCAACAGGGTCTGTGCGAGGAAATCGGGTGATAACCAAAGCATTTACAAGATCAGGGCCCTAATGTCACAGAATCATGGAATGCTTTGAGTTGGAAGAGACCTTAAAGACCATCTTGTTCCAACCCTCCTGCCATGGGTGGGGACAGACCAGGTTGCTCAAACTCAGCGTTGGTGTTCTGCGCCAGACCCCACCCACACCCACGCCATGGCCCCCACAAAGCCACCCCCGTGCACCCTTCACCAGCATGTCCAGCCAGAAAAGCAGCACAAAGGAAACTCAACTCACAGAAACACTAATTACAGCCGAGCGTGCTGCTGTTCCCAGGTGAAAATGTCCTAAGCCAGTCATTTTCAAAGTGATCAGCTCTCCTCACCAAGTCTATCCTTGTTACCCAGCTCGTCTGTATTCTCTCAGATGAATATTTTATCTCCAAGGCAACTGAATCAAAGGGAAGCAAGGACTTTCTTTACATCCAGTGAAAACATAGCCCATATGTAGGAGTTCCTAATGCAGTCATAATAAAACATATATATATATATAAATCTATCTCACTGAAAGTTGACCACCTACAGACAGATTCTCACATCAGAAGCCAGAAGAGCTGAACTGTAGCTACAAACCCAAAAAAGAAAAATCACTGTATGTAACTGTATTAAAATGCTGGTACCCAGTAACTTGGCAACTAAATGTTAAAATCAATATAAGTATATAATTCAAAAGGTGCCAAATATTTCAGGAGTCACTTGCAATGTTATTGCACATTTGTACTTCTTTATCACCCCATAAACTATTTTTAAGCACTCAAGTCGAATTTTTCAGACCCACTTTTCAGCAGGACCAATCACTGGGCAAAGCAGAAGGCAGTAAAAACTGAGGCAGACTTAAAACATTTAGAATAGTGAACCTTTGATTCAATTCCATATCAAAAAGTCAATCATAAAAAACCCAATTTGTTCTCTAGAAAGAAATAATCTATTTTAACGGCTCCTGGAGCAAGTGAAAATTAAAAAAAGAGACAATGTGTTTTGTTCAAGAAAACAACACATGAGAAAAACATGAGTAAATTATCATTCCCTTTCCTAGGTAGCCCGAGGAGTTTTGTGACCTCATGCAGATTTTTGTCTGTTATATCTGTTCAGTTATCACAACACCTTATCAGAGAAGCTTTCAATAGGCAAGAAAGTATCTGCCTCTTTCAGCAGGCAATGAACATCTTCAAAGGTGAATCTGACAGGGCCAATCTTTTTTTTCAGGTGAGGTTAAAGACATTGATCCTACTGAGCTTTTTTCATTTCATTGAAACGTTTCTAATTTTAAGTTAAAAGTTTTGTTTATTCAAGCCAGAACCCTCCTATGAATATAAAAAGTCAGTCAGCGAGAGAAAAGAAGCATTTTAGCATTTCCTATACATGCAAGATCATTATGAAATCAGGTGAAAACGGACATGAAGAGAAAAAATGCATAAATCATACCACTTCAGAGTGGAAAATTACATGGTTTGAAAAATCAGAAGACAGGAGCAATTTTCCTTTACCACTCCCTGGGGTGGCACGAGGCGCTCCCGGTGCCGCAGAGGCCGGAGAGCTCCTGGGGGATAATGGCACCTCTCACAACAGCAGATGGGCTTCTCTGCCAGCTCTTACTGGTGGTACTGGGGCTGTCCTACACACCTGATCAGCAGCCTGGGCTCCCCCAGCCCCCTGTTGAGGTGGGCATGGCTCCTTTCCACTGGAGATTTCTCTGACTGGAGTTTCCTCAAACCACATTGAAACTATTTCTCAAATCATGCAACTTGATCAGCTGCATGATTTTGGGCTGGTGGGGCAGCAGGAATCAAAGCACACATAGCCAGGCAGCTCTGAGGCTGAACTGCACAGACTGAGGATTGAAAGACACCCTTTTCTAAGAGATAAGTAAATATGAACTGTCTCAAGGCAAAACCAAAAATCTGAACATTCATCATGACTAACAGCACCTCCCAAACAGCACTGCCCTGTTTTTTCAGCCTTCCCACAGTATCTGAGATGTTGATATTCTCCAGTTTGCAGGTTATCCTTGTTTTGAATTACACTGCTGACTTTTTGTTTTAATAAAAAAAAAAATCTGTATTTTACTGCTTCCTTCTGTCTCCTAAACCTGTACTGACTTCCAACTACTGATGTCAGAGTTAACTTTGTTCTTCACACCTTTTTGCCTTTCTGCCTTTTCTCCAGCACTAACACGTGCCTGGGAGCTGTGATGATATGGGTGACACACACGACCAGGATGCTCTGAACAGGGTGACAGGAGGAATCTGACACAAAAAGCACGTTCCTGGCAAGCCATGGTATTTGTTCACACTATATAGTACTTCAGAAATAGCATCAGCCACATCTGCAAGAGCAAAGCCTTTCAAAAACAAAAATTAGGTTCTTAGATATATATTTATCTCTGCCTCCAGCTGAGTGTGTGCTATTATTTACTTTGCTTTAAAGCTTTAAAGTGGTGGTAGCCGGCGAGGCAAAACCGTTTTTCTTGCTGTAAGCCAACAGACCTGTAGGACTCTGACAGGCTTTGAACCATCTTGTATATTTGTTCAGCAGTTCTGGGATGCAGGTCCCCCCAAGGGGGAGCTGCGAGTGTATCACTAACAGCTAATTTACAGGCTCATTAATCACATTCCCCCCAGATTATAGTGCAATCTTTTCTTCTGACCCCATTTCTGGAGCATCATCTTTCCCCTAATGTTACTCTTTGGTATTTTCATGACGTAGCTTTGGCAGCTATGAAACTTTCCACTTGTAGTCATTCCGTTTGCTGAACATCCCACACATGCCATAGCTTGTGAAATATATATATATTTACATCTTCTAAAGTTAATTCCCAGTCTGAAATTAGACATTTCACTTAACCTGAAACATTATTACTAATGCTGAGCAGTTTCATCAGGAGAACCTCTGAGGTCTTACCAGCATCTGTCAGATACATTCATTCTCTATCTATGAGAGTTATCATTGATTTGCTGCCTTTTATAGTCCATATAAAAAGAGATTGCTGTCTATTCCCTAGCACCAGTGTGAACCTCGGGCCAAACAGCAAATTAGCATGCAAAGAAGTATCAGGGAAACAGCTAGGGAAAGAGGCAAATGAAGTTAAGGGAACACCAATGATGGGCTGAAGAAACAATCTCTCCTGTGAGTCATTCTGGTTCATATTAAAATAGCAAAGTAGATACCAGCTAAGAGATAATATAAGTAAAAGGTAAATGCAATTATTTTTTAAAAAAACCAACCAACAAACCCTTGCAAATTTCAGTACAGTGTCTGTAAGTAGCAAGCGAGTTCAGTCTCTGAAAATCCTAAGCTAAAGACTTATTCCTTTGGCACTGACTCCTTCATGGTCAAAGCAATTCTCAAAGAAATTTTCTGTCTATACCTTTACAGCAGATAACTTGTGTTTTACTCCTCACTGTTAGACTACTCCACTGCTTCAGGGGCTCCCCTTGCACCGGGGACGGCGTAATTTATCTGCAAAAGTGATTTGGAGCATCTGTATCTACACACAGGTAACTCAAGTGCAGCTTTGTTTCTACAAACCACCTTGCACGCAGTCTCTGCAGGTTAGGACCTCCGTATTGCACCTCTCTGTGTGTACAGCAAGGTGCTTCACACCGGGGGTCAGCAGCGGGGGCTGCAGAGCATTATCCAAAGCACCTTCCACTCAGCTCCCGCCGCCTCCGCCTCCGATCGCAAACACATCTGCAATTAGTGCCTCATCTCAACACCTCAACAAGCAGTTCAAGCATTCAGAAACAAACATCAGTGGGTCTAACAGCTACTTTAATTCATTTTATAAATAAGCAACTGAGAATTTTGCTCCAAGTGGCTGCCCGTGTAGCCCATCCCGTAAACGGCGTTCTCTGCAGAGTAAGGCACGATGCGATACGAGTGCAGCTCTTCATAATAGAGCGACTGGGAACAGCACTCCTGCACCATAAACTTCAGCCGTTTTCGTGCGTCAGAGTAGGCAGTCCTATAGCACGGAGCCTCCTTAAAGTATTCATAGCTCTCCCTCTCTGTCTCTAGGTGAATCTTCCTCAACAGATTGTTAATTAATACAGACCTACGGAGATAGGCTTCGGGGTCATCCAGGAAGCGGAGTTTCTGGAGAGATAATTTTAGGATACAAGTCCGGTCCTCTGGTAGTATCAGGTGCTGGGGAGTAAATGGATGGGTCTTTAGCATCAACGAATGAAACTGGGGAGAGGGTGGGGTCTGGAGCGTGAGAGATACTCACTTTTGGACAATACTCATGGTAATCTTGATGTAAATGTTCTTCTTCTGCATATTTTCTCTTAAAGTAAGCTACTTTCGACGTCGTTAATGTCTTTGGTAGGCCCCGATCAGATCAGCTCTGCACAAAAGAAGAAGAAAAACAAGGTCAGTAATGCTTGCTGCCGGGGTAGCTATAACATCACAGCCCGGGGTGTGCAGGGGAAGGAGGGATCCCGAGGGGGAGTGCAGCCAGGAACAACACTCAGCCTCAGCCTGCAGCCCTCAGCCCACTGGAGAAACAGTTGAGAATCTGGCGGATGTGAAACTGCCTCTGAAACACCCACCCTGGGGCTTGTCAGCACAGCAAGCCCCTCTCTGGAGTGACCACCACAGCACTGGGCACAGGCAGGGTCTCCTAGAGCTGAGGGGGATGTCCTAGCCAGCCACAGCCCCACTGAGCAGGCAGGAGATACCCTAGATGAGAAGGTCACCATGCACTGCGGGAGGGACCAGGATGGGGCCAGCTGTGCGCAGGGCAGAGGACCCTGTGCCCGCTGTGGGATGTGTGGGCCGAGGGTTGGGTTTCGATTTCCACACGCCGTGCACGGAGCTCCATGGCTTCCCTGGAAAACCAATGCAGGGTGTATTCACTAGATGGTAGTGTCGTCTTGGAGAAGCAGGAGAGCCCCAGTTCAGAGGGAGGGTGATGGAGTCGGTTTGTTCTCCGGGTGGCTTTAGTTTTTCAGAGTACAGAGGATGAAGGCTCGACATTTGGGGTAAGAGAAGGAATTATTGGGCCTTTGTCCTGTGACAAGAGCCTAGTGGAGGTCTGTTCCTCCAGAGCAGAGCCCTGCAGAGGACCAGGGCACTCTGGGCACCTGCGGCCAGGCCTGGCTGCCTGCTCTGAGGTTGCCCATCTCCCTGGAAAGGTGACATGCAAAAGGTGCTAATTCAGCATCTTAATGAGGTCCATAATTCCAGTGGTACTCAGCCTGGTGAGCACTGGGTCCCTGTGAGAGCCAGGACTGGGCTTAGCTTGGCTATTCACTAGACAATACGAGGAGCCATGTGCATTTCTGGGAGGCACCATCTCCTCCCAAACTCTCCTTTTTACAAGAAAATTCTGTTATTTGCTTTTAAAAAATAAAATTAAAAACCCTCAAACTTTCTTATACTGATGTCTAAAGGCAATTCAGGGAAAGAATGTATCCAGAGCCACTTCACAGAATAACTCGAAGTCAGGTCCTATGGGAAATATTTTCTTCCCCACACTGGGATCTCCTTCTGGGAGCATTTCAAACTTAGGTTTTCTGAGGAAATAAAGGATTTGGTTCTGGACAGCTTCCCTGATACAATAAAAAAGCCAAAAAGTATTGCACAGCCAGAACACAGACCTCATGTTGCTGGAAGGATCCGTGGGGCATGAGGGGCTCCTTGAGTCTTAGCTGCTGGTGGGAGTGATAAGATACCCACACAACCATTCCAGGGACTGACAGCATCTCTTCTCCACTGGCAAGAAGGAGCAATGTTCTCTCCCTTCCTTCTTCTACGTCAAAAACCCACAAAAACAGGCTGAAGAGGAAATCCCCTCAGTGAGAGGATTTTTGTGTTTTCTCACTGAATTTCAAGTCTGTGAGGATGGAGGTTTCTCATAAAAGATGCTGCAGATTTGTGCAGAAAAGACTGGTGGATTAACACCTCATTTGCAGTCAAGACCCCTCAGCCCTGCTCTAGGACCCACCATGACATGGATTGCAGAGAAGAGCAGCATTTCTCCAGGAGAGGGACTATTGCTCTTGCAGTGGGACAACATTGCCAAGGTTGTCAAGGACTGCTACTGGGTTCTAGTCACCCTGGACCATCACACACACCAGAGATGCTCCCAGCACCCACCTCAGCTCTCAAGGGCAAGGGCAGGGCTGTGGTCTTCACCACCCCATTGGTTTAAATTCATGTGCAGCAACCTCCTCTGCTTGCAGGTTTTACTCCAGTGTTTGAGTTACACCAGAGCCTGGGCAGCCCGGATATTTAATTACTCTGATATCATGTTCTCCTAGGTGGAAACCCCACTACTGTGCTATCTGAGCACAACAACGAATGCATTTATCTCCCAGTGCCATGGGATGGGAGAACACTACAGTTTTCCTCACACTACTCTGAGGAAGACAAAGGTACAGACAGATGAAGTGTCATTCCCATAGCCACGCAGGCTGTCAGGGCTGGGAAAGGAGCCAAACACAGCACTCAGGTAGATCCTTCCCCTCAAACCAAGCTTCTGAATGCTAAAACACGCTCCCTAGGGTTTTTCAAGGAAAAGGCTGGAAGCACAGCCCCATCACTGCCTGTGTGCAGTGAAACAGAGAATCAGCCTGAATGCAGGGCCAGCACAGACAACCACAGCATGCAGAGCATCTCGGCTCAGTTCTGCAGCTCCGCCAGCTCCATGCAAAACTCTCTCTTGCTGCTCCAGGCCACGGGAATTCTGCTCCCTGTCCCAGCGATGGAGTGTGACAGTGTGAAATTCAGCATTCCCTGAGCACAGAGGGTCCTGGACACATCAGGGAGCCAGAACAAGGGAAGGAGGGCTGTGGTTTTGCACATGCTGCAGGCTGAGGGCTGGTGCTGGCTGGCAGGAGCAGACGGAAAAAATTGTATTTTGCTGAGAGACACATATGACCATCCTGGGAGTGGGTTCATTGAGCACCCAACTGGCACACTCTTTCTGGGGTTATGTTCAGCACCAGCCTGGAACATACCCTTGGTTGGCTGCATTTAAATTCCTAAAGACCTTACATCAGCTAAAGCAGCGAAGCTGTCACAACCCCCTCACCCCAACACCCACAGGAACTTTAGGAGCAAGGAAGGAAAATGATGGCCAAGCAAACACCAGGAGCATCTCTAGGCTGCAAGTTTGGCTTGAAATATGTTCCCAGTTTTAAATGAAAGACTACACTCTAGCAGCAAAGTAGCCCCAAGCTGCTGAGCACCTCACCATCTGTTAGCAAATCCCAGCAGTTCCAAATCTGCAGAGCTTGGAGCACCCACTTCCCCAGCTCAGCAGCTCCCACGGGCTGTCACAGGTGGCTCAGCTCCCCAAGAGGGAAGGGGTACTGCCTGCACACCTGCAGGGTGAGAAAGTGAGCCAAAGGCACACAAGCCCATCCCAGGGCTGCTCAAGAGAAACTCGGGGTCTGCTCCTGTGCTCAGTGCAGCTGCCATCCCACCACCACCCATTTCATCACCGTCATCTTTTTTGGCTACTGGTGGTGCCCACACACCTGTCTGCAGGTTCAGGGGAACGAGAGCGTGAACTGTGACCTTGCACTGTGCCCTCAACACCAGCACCGATGCTAAAGCCCTCGAGGGACCCGTGTCCGTGCAGGAGGCTCGCAAGGACCAAGCCTTTCTCTAACACTCATTGGAAGTCAGCACTCGATGGCTCTGTGCGTGCCTGGGAGCTGCTTGGCTGGGGTTACAGCCATCCAAGGCTGTAGTAATGCCGCAGTGAATCAGACCCTTAGTGTTTTGTTTGAATATAAACATATTGAATCAGTGCTTTTTGTGTAGAAGGCTATTCTCGCGAGCCAAGTGTTTTGACAGCTCCAGCAAGGTGGTATGAGTCACTGCCTCTGCCTCACTCCAGCTCAGAGACAGATACATCTTAATCACATTACGGTTTTTTCAGCGCTACACCACAAGTCAAGGCACGGGGACAAATCTCCCCACGGGGACCAACCAGGGCAGCGCTGAGTCCCGAGCCTGAGGTTTGTCCTTCCAGCCCGGATGAGCGCCGGGAAAGCGCGTTCAGCATCCCGGCAGCGCTCAGCCGCAAGCCCTCTGCCGCTCCCCAAGGACTCGGTGCAATTTGCACCAGCGGGCGGTGCTGCCGGGGCTCGGCAGCCCCAGGGCGGGCGCCGCTCCCGCTGCCCGCTGTTTACACCCCGCCGGAGCGTGCCTGCTCGGAATGCACGGCGCATCGGGGCACGGCGGCTGGAGCTGCCATTAGCGCTAATGGAAGTTTGGAATATAAATCCCACGCGCGGCAGTGAGGGAATAGACGCTTCTGTCTCAGGCTTGGATCTCTCAGACGCTGCTTCGCAAGGGCTTTAATTGTACTTTCAAAAGAGCGAAATGTGTCCGTTCCTGTTTATTTCTCCAGGAATAATTATGGTGCTCTGTGGCGTGGTACTCGCAGAGTTATTAGGCATGTTTGGACAGAGGGCTGTCTTATCTAAATTAGACTGGAAATAGATTTATAGCACGGCAACCTCCCATTTGAACTGGAAATTGCAACAAAGTCACTTCACCTGCGCTCCTGCATCGCCCCAGTGACAGCAGCCCCTCTTCAGCATGAATTAATGCCGGGCGATTTCCACGGGGCAGCAGCCTAGCCGAGACAGGCGCTAACACGGAGTTTAACAAATGATTGAACAGCCAGGAAAAAAAACCACATGAGCTTGTGCTTTTGCATCTCGGGCAACAGAGGGGGTCTGCAAGCCCCGGCTCTGCCCAGCAGCCCTGTCCCAGAACAGCTGTACGTGAGCCCTTGGGAGCATCCCCACACCTGCCTGCGCCTGCACCTCCCGTACCTTTCCCCGGGAAGAAAATACCTCCCTGCCTGCTCAGTGCTGCAGTGAAAGGGCTCATCCGAGTCGATACTACTTGGTTGTTGATGCAGACATCTGCAGGGGGTGAGCACGGAGCCGGCTGGCCGCGCCAGCCCCGCCAAGCTGCGCACGGAGGTGGTGACTCAAATGTGCCGCTGCCCTGCAGGGTTCCTATCGCAGCGTAGAGAGAGATCGATATGCCAGCTAAAGCTGGCTGAGACGGAGACCATCCCTGAGCATCTCCTGAGTGCTAAAGTACAAAACCTGAGGCTTCTGAGCACACAGAAACTGGCCTTTGCTAACAGCGGGAGACGTGGCTTTGACATGGCAGGACGTATCATCATGTCCTTGCGACTGCTGTCAAACTGCGGTGATAAACTCCTCCGTCTCCAACCTTCAGAGCACTCGCAATTAGGGGGTGCTCAGCTGAAACCTGCCCCTGGTTTCACATGCTCTGCTGCTGCTCTTCCCCTCTCCTAGGGCAGCATAAGCAGCTGGTCCCACTGTGGGATTCCCAGCTGATAATGCAAAGCTACCAGACCACAGGCAGAGGAACATGTGGATCGAAAACACATGCCAGCCGCAGGATTTCACACGGCTGCCAATCGATTGCAGCCCCTCCAGCGTATGGAGCCTTATCAGCCAGAGCAAGCCCCCTTTTATTGACTTACGGGAAGGTGGGGACCCCCAGCCGTACTCTTGTCTGCTGGCTTTGCACTTTAAAACTGCCTTTTAGTTTGCTGATTGCTCTGCAGATCCCCCTAATTGCCAATTCTCCCTGGGCACTCATGCGTACGAGGCACAAGCATCTGAAGAGCTCTCGTGAGGGCATGAAGGCATGAGACTTAATGGCTGAGTGACTATTCCTGCCTCGCCCCTTACAGTCCCACTGCTTTCATCAATAGAATAAAATAATAATTCCAAGTTCGCCCCCTTTCGACATTAATCCCAGTAAATTCCCCTTACTCAGCCCAACCTGTCGAAGTTTACAAACTTGTTAGTTACCTGAGGATGCGGAGTCAATCTGCCAAGGGTCTTTCTGGGATAATCTCAGCAGTTCTGGTAAAATTTCCCCCTCGCACGGGCTCAGCGAGCATTTCTGGCAGCACAGCACTGCTGAACGGTCACCTGCCGTGATGGATCAAGGAGAAACACACATGGCTCAGGTGGCAAAATCAGGACAAACACGGCGAGCAGCTGGACCACAAGAGGAGAAAGTGCTATTTCAGCATCCCCACAGGGCTTAGTAACAGGGATAAATAAGAGTTCTGATGTTACACCCAATTCTCTAACTTTGACCTTGCTTCCAGGAATCCCTTTCATTCATCAGGAAAGTAGATAAAATATTAAGAAAAAAACATTTCTGTCTCTCAGTGGTGTAGCTATAATCCGCTCAGAGCAAATGCTGCAAAAATACAGCTTGCTCCTCTAAATATCCAGACGTTTCTGGAGCTAGAACATTAATTCTGCCCCAAGCACCTCTTAAAATGGCACATTATTTTCTCCATTAATTATTGTCAACCTCAGAGGAAAGCTAAAGGGCTACTATTAAAACCATGCCATTAGTTTGAGTAGCAGCATTAATTTTCTATCATACACACTCACAGTGCCTGCAGAGCAGTACAGGTCTGGGGAAAGTCTGATTCCCATTTCTCTTTAACAGGGTGCACATTTCAGAGTTTGCCTGACATACAGTACAGTTTTCAGGCTGATGCCTTGCCTTCTGGGTGAAGTATTTGGCATGCTGTAGTAAGAATATCTCCCACTCTCGGCGGAAAAGCTACGACAGATATATGTGTATACCTAAACTCTGCACTTTTACATGTGTGTGCCAGAGGCGCTCACACTTTTTGAGTACATGAACAAAATTAGACATGTCTAAATCCTGCAAGAGAGAAAGGAAAGGAGAGTTTGTATGTGTGCGTACTCGTGCCTCGCAGCTATGAGACAACTATATTTAGACAGTTGTGTCATCCCAGAGGATGACAGCATTAACAGGAGATGGAAAGAGGAGCTATGGTGACTTTTCAGAGTTCAGCTCTGACCGTAAAAAGAGGACTCTGATCGAAATGACCTTTGGTAGAGTCCGGCAGAGCAGCAGCACCTCTGCCTGTGGCACTGCAGGATGCGCGGAGCCTCCCCCTCGGCTCTTCCCTCTCCCACACCGCAGCAAAGCCACGAGAGCTCCCAAACAAACACAAAACTTACTCCACGCCGACAGCCACCTGCTAAACCCTTTGGAGCAGATCCCGCCAGCAAAGCCCCACACCACCCCACTGCCACGGGCAACCCCACAGCTCGCTGTCCCCGGCCACCTCCGGCTCAGTGGCACTCACCCAGCGAGCCGCGGCTCCAGAGGGAGGGCTGCTCCGTCCTTCCCTCGCTGCGCCTGGAGGAGGTGGTGGCGGTGCTGCTGGCGGTGGTGGCGGTGGTGGTGGCGGTGGTGGCAGCTCCTGCGGGTCCCTGCAGCCACTGAGGAGCGCATCACCTCCCGGCCGCAGCCCGCGGAGGTGGGTGTCCAGATGTTCCCCGCGCGGATTGGTCCAGCGGGAGCAGATGTTGCCCGGTTGCTAGGAGCGTTGCTAGGAGCGCTGCTAGGAGACGGTGATGCTCTCTCCATCACTGGCGCGACTCGAGGCCGCGGGGAGGGAGGGAGGGAGGGAAGGAGAGAGAGAGGGAGGGAGGAGGAAGAGGGGAGGAGGGA
>WEIT01016590.1:54470-164728 GCA_013389985.1 Dryoscopus gambensis
GAGGAGGGAGGAGCAGGTCCCGCCACCGGGATGCTCCGCGCCGGGCCGTGCCGTGCCAGGCTGCGGGGTGAGCCGGAGGATGGAGCAGGTGCCACGGCTCAGAGCTGGACAGGCGGTGAGGAGCTGCCTGGGGCTCACGGCAGAGGATGGGGATGTGAAACGCCATACCCGGGAGGGGGGAGCAGCCCGGGGAGGGGGCGGGCAAGGGGGACCATAAAACCTCCCGTCAGGGCGGGCTGATGGATGTGCGGAACGGGCCGGCAGCCGCAGAGGTGCCGAGTGCTCCTTGCGGCACTGACAGAGGGCGAGAGCCCTGCTCGCTTCAGGGCAGGATTGGGAGAAACACAACCCAGTGCTGGAAGGGCTGGAGGGAGAGGAGTCCAATTTGGTCCTGCTGGCAGACAGCCGAGTCCTTCTGCTCTCTCGCTGGGTCATGTTCCTCTTACCCTCCTGATTTATGGTTCGTTTTTCCTCCATGCCCACCATCAGATCCCAGCCCATTTTTCCCCTGAGCTTTTGGGATGTTCCACCACGGTGCCCTGGGTCCTACCCTGGAACCTACACCCATGATCCCATGGGTAGAAATTGGATTGCTGTAGGAAAAAAAGCTGCACAGCTGAACAACCCAGACCTCCTCCCAAATAAAAGAGCAGGTCACTGTGTGGTGGGACAACTCCTGCATCTCAGCTAGACAGTGGGATTTTACTGCTGAGCACCCTCCTTAGGGCAATAGGTGGGATACCAGGCTCAGCCTACCCTCATAACCAAGACTCCATCCAGAAAGGCCCAGACGAAGTTTAAAAGCCAATAAAATCTTACCTGTGTAATACAGTGTACAGAAAGAGGGGAAATCCCTTTCCCCGAAAGCCTAACTCTGTATGTAAACACTGGCAGACAAGAAGGTAAAAAAAAAAGGTATTTTTTAAAAAAACATGCCAGCTGTGTGTAGGGACCTTCCCTTAAAGAAGGGAGTCACTCACGGAGTGAAAAGGAGTTGTACAGGATGAGCTTTTTGGGACAGCCAGATTGGTGCCAAAGGCTGCACTGGAGTTACCATTGCAACACTGGCTTAGACCAGCCCCAGCACCAGGCCTGGGCTTTGATCAGGACTTTTCTCTGAGAAGAAACATCCCTAGACAATAAATTTTCTTCTGCACCCGCCAGCTGTGTCCATTTCCTCCCAACTACCATGGATGACACCGCTGCTCCCGACAGACTCACGTTCATGCCATCACCTCCCCATCCAAGCAGTCACTCAGTCCAGCCCACAGAATCTCACAATGGTTTGGGTTGGAAGGGACCTTAAAGATCATCTGTTCCAACCCCCTGCCATGGGCAGGGACACTTCCCACTACACCATGATGCTCAAAGCCCCATCCAGCCTGACCTTGAACACTTCCAAAACAGCTTCTCTGGGCAATCTACTGCCATCTCCCATCCTGCTACTAAAGGTGACTCAAAGGGTCAGACAGTGTCAAAAACAAGGCACGGTGCTATGGGAACATATTCATTTTGACAGCATTTGAAGATCCTGGGCAATTCCCTGTTCCCCTGTGATCTGTAAGATGTCCAATGCATATTCTATCTGGTCATATCACTGCTGGAAGGACACAGGGAGGGAGGGAGTTCCCCTCCCTCTAGTTGCTCCCTGAAGTTCCTGCAGAGGATTTTGCACCAGGCTTTGTCCTCCTCCCTCTTAGGCAGTGGGAATGGAGGCACGCTGCATTTGGGATTCACCTGGATCAGTATCTCACCCAAATTTTAACAAACTGGGTCTTGGCAAGCCTGAGACCCAGCTAGCAGCACATGCCAGTGCAGCAGCCTCAGACGAGTTCCTGCCTTGACTTGGAGCACCTGGCTGCATTTGGTGCTCGTTGCGCACGAACATGCACACATGGCTCCCCTGGTCTTTGCAGCTTGAGGAAAGATCACTCACTGCCACATATTTACTTCAAATTACCTCTGAAGCTCTGCCTCTTTTATTGAGAAGTCAAATGAAACTCCAACTAATTTCAAATTTGAATTTTCCAGGACAATAGGAAGGCACTGGAATTTAATTGATTTTGATTACCTGCCTTATTATTATGCTGCCAGTAGCAGTAGTTCAGGTTGGTGTAATTTTAAATTTACTGTGAGATGAATCTGACATTTCTCTACTGCTGAATCGAGGACTTGAGCGATTCTTCAGCTCTTCACAAAGATGTGGTAATTAATTCAGTAATATCACTTCTGTAAGCAGAGATAGAAAAGGAAGACACAGAAGCACCTACTCCATGCCTAAGAGCTGAATGAATGACAGCACGACTTACTCCGATCTTCGTGAAATTTACTGTATTTCTTTAACATTCAACACAATTTCTACTGCAAAGACACATCTTCCCCTCTCCTGTCAGCACACAAGCAGGACTTATTAGCAGGCAATAATTTACAGCCAAAAGGTCAGCTATGTTTCCTCAGCTGGATCCAAGAAGCATTTCCATCTCCTGATCAGCCCTGAGGAAATTCTCCCCCAATCCAAGTGTAGCTGCTTTTCTTTGCCCACTTTCCAAGGGGGCAGAGAGTGCAGGGCAGCAGATCCCCTGCCAGTGTGAACCAGCACTGTTCTGCTGGCTGAAAGGGACCTCCATCAGGAAAAACAGAAGAGGCTCCATCTCACCCCATACCATCCCCTTCCTCTTGCCATGGAAGCATGAGAAATCATCTCCCCTCCTTGTCTGAAGAGGAGTTTTCCCCTCTGCCAGGGATGCCTGGTCAGGAGTCACTGCCCAGCTGACTCGCACAGTGCTTTAATGCAGCGGAAATTAAACAGACCCGTGAACTGGGACCAAAGTCTCTATTGACAGGGATATTATTTGAGGAGATAAGATTTTAAATGCATGCCGCACAAGATAAAACCTGGACAGGCAAACAATAGAAGAGCAGTTTTTTCTTTTATTTCAGTCTTTCAAAAGCAGGATTGCCTGACATATTCAGTGCTATAATAAATATATGTTTTTAAATGATTCAGAGCAATTGGGAACATAAAACCCCAGAACATTAGCATTTACTTGAACTGTCTCAACAGAATTAGAAAAAAAAGAAAAATCAGTTCCTTCATTTCAAAGCAGCTACTTCTCCTCAAATCAAGTGTTAAAGAAAAATGACTTAATGTGCCCTTTTGAATTCAAGCACCAAACATTCAAAAGATATGTGTATAAAAGCACCAGCCCTCCCAGGCAGCATATACCCACACAGGTGCTGCATTTCTAAATACAGCATGCAGAAGGTATTTTTGAAAGATAAAATGTACCCAAAATGTTCAGCATTTGTACCTGAGAAGTTTCAGATGTGAGGAGCCGCATCCTGGGCCAGGTTTTATCCTTGGCCTGGCCTGCTCAGCTGCCTCCAGCAGACACAGACCCTCAAAAGCATTCCTAGCCATTGGCTTGTCACAGCAAATGAAGATGAGTAGCTCCAGTTTCTGGACCCTGTTCATGCCTCCCAATCGTTGGCCAGCCTCAGAGGGACCAGATGCCTTGGGAGGCTAATCCTGCTTCCTTCTAAAATCCAGACCAGCTCTCTCTCTTTTTGTGCTTTCTGTACTAGAACATTATTTTTCTCCTCTCTCTTCCAATTCATTGTACAAGAAAATTTGTTGTTATTTTGATTTTTTTTAATTTTTTCTTTTACCTTTTTACATTTGAGAAAAACTTTAAAAAACCTTCTGAAACAAGCTGGGAAAGAGCAGAACAAATGAAGTTCATTTTCCTGCCTATCTGTGCTCTTTATCCCCTACACCTTCCCTACCACCCCCAACCAAATTTCACCATGTCCTTTTGGACACCGCCAGCTCAACCAGAGGCAGCACATGCTGGAGCTGTCACGATGGACCAGCTCACCGACCTCTGGCCATCAAACCCACTTCTTTCTGCTTCTCTGGAAATGATCCTCCGCCAGCTGACAAAATTTGTAGAAGCATAACTGTCTTTGAGACAGTTACCCTGCTCTCAAATGTGATTGAAATTGGCCAACCTGTTAAAAAGTGATGGTGGTGGAAGAGAGACTGGCGAGGAGACAGATGGCAGACAGCTCAGCTTTAGCTTCCACTGAGCTGATTGAGAAGTGGGAATGCTTTCACCCTCTCGTGAAAAATGATATCACTCTTTCGCTGAAATTCAAAACTTTGTTTCCTGACATTAAAAATGTGACTTTTCCAACTGGTCAAAATTAGGATGAAAAAAAAAAAAAGGATGTCTTGACAAAACAGCACTTGGTGCTTTGCCAAGGGATGAAGTCATTCTAAGGAATTAAAATGCAGCTGGAGGAAGGACAGCATAATCAGAACGATAAAACATAACGCAGCCGGGCGCCCGGCAGGGCCCACACGTGCTCGTGCTGAGCAGTGGGCTCCCAGCAGGAGCAGCAAGTGGAGTGCTAAGCCCTTGCATTTGCATGGTGGTTGTACACCAAGCACACAGAAAACCTGAGTTTTTGCTACCAAATTTATGGGCAGCCTCATTTAGGCCAAGCTGGCCAAGTGCTGGCACCAAGACTCATGGCCCAGTCCCCTCTCCCCGAGCTCAGTGCCAGCAGCTTCACTGTGGTGTGTGCTGAGCTCACACAGGGACACAGGCAAGGCTGCCTGCAGGAATAAAACAAACCCTGTGCTGGTTAGCCCTGAACTGGGAATCAGCCTGGGAAAACCCACCCAAGGCTGAGGACTCTCCCACAAGGACAGGGTCAGGCTGCAGGAACAGCAACACAAGCATGGTGCTCCCAGCAGTGCCCAAGTCCTCCAGAGTCATCCCCGGCACCCCTCGGTGCTGGGGTTACTTGGGAGGAGTAGGGTGGGTTGGTGGGAGAACTGAGGCTGGTTGATTGGGCAGGCAGAATTTTAAGTGTTTTTCAGAAAATGCATGGGGTGGAGCAGTGTTAGGATAACCAAAGCACCGTCCTGGTACCGACTCAGACTGTGCCACCAGCCTGGCATCAGCATCCACCTGAGTTCCCAAACCCCTGAGCTACGTGCAGACAGTGCCTGGCTCTGTAGATCCCCCTCTGTGCCTGGAGGAGCTGCGGGGGGACTGCTGCAACCCAGAGCAAACCCCAGCCCACCCTGCAGCCCCCGCCAGCCCTCTCAGCTGAGCCTGGTCACCCACAAACACCTGTCCTTAGCAAAACATATATTTCATCCCCAGTTTGCACCAAAGAGGGCAAGTTTTTCCAAACTCCCTAGTTTCTCTCTGAGCCTCCCAGCATATCCCATTTCTCCACTGTCTTTAAGATGAAGGGCCCTTGGCTGGGTTTTCTGTGTCCTCAGACATGTCTTATATCAACCGCCTTTGCTGAGGTTTCCAGACGCTGAAGCTACCAACTGTTGCCAGAAAAAGAAACTCTATTTCAGGGCTGGTCCTGGAAAGCCAACCCTGTGGGTGCCAGCAGGGCTGCAGAAATCGTGGTTTCTCATGTCTCCCTCAAATATGGCACTGCTATTCTGAGAGGAACAAACTAACCCCAGTTCAAAGCCACCAATCTGGGAACTTTTTCAGCGTCTATCTTTCTCCGTCTTAGTGTGGGCAGGGATTACAACTGCAACCTGCCAGAAGTAAACCACTCACAAATACATCATGACCAAAGGTAGATGCAAACAAAAGTAGCCACCAGATACAGACATACCCCTTGTTGGCCCAATTTCACCTCTCCAGCTCATCATTTGAGCTCTTACCTCTGTTTCCACCCCAGCTTCTATGGGGGCATCCCTCTGTGCCCCACACACAGCCAGGATGTCAGCAAAGCTGGTATCGACACACAGCAGGGACACTGGTGGCACTCCATGTGCCCTGGTGCAGGTGCCAACACATCACTGGTGTGTAGGAGAAATGCTGAGTCCAGGGTACCACCACAGAGGGGGCTGGAGGGGCTTCTCCCCCCAACTCCTGCCAGGGCTGGATGAGAGAGTGGGGAAGAGCAGCTGTCAAAGGCATAGCCAGCACTCTTCCTTCCCCACGCAGAGTTGGCTGCAAGGCTGTATGCAGAGGGAAGCAGAGATATGGTGGGACATGGGAATCTCTTCAGCCCTCAAAACCCCCCACAGCCTGCTGCCACAGGGCCCCTGTGTCCGTGTGGATGGACAGGGGCACCAAGCGCAGGGCAGATATTTCCCATTCCTCCCAGCCCTGCATTATGCACCAGGCACCTGCATCCCTGTTCTGAACAAAACACGTCCCCCTCTCCTAGATGCATATTCACGCCGTTCTGCCACAGCCAGAACAAAAAGGAAGATGCGTTGGGTTTGCATGTCTACATGAGCCATCTGCTTCTAGTTTATTGATAAAAACCTGTAGCAGCAGCATTCTCCATAACAAAATAAGACTTGTTTCTAAGGCGTGGACAGTTGTGTTGTGTGCAGGGGTAGTTTCAGCCCAGAATTCTGCAGAATTTAATGCTGATTTTTTTTTCCAGTCAGATATCATCTAGACATTAGTATTCCTAACACAGCATATAATTAGCGAGAGGCAATATATTGTATGATCATGCACGTTAGCACTTAAGTAGAATAAAAATGTTTCATTGTCAACTACATGAAAAGCTAAGAATAATCCCATACCAGTCTCCCAGTTGAATATCCAAACATCTTTTCCTTGTATTTTTCATCTTTTTGTCACTGTTTTGCACTCCAGATATCTCTTTCAATCACATACCCAGCAAGTGAAACAGTGCTCACATCATCCCAGTGACCTCTCACCAGTCAATACCAACTATTTATTATCTGCATTGAAGGTACAATTTTCAGTGCAAATCTTTGAACTTTACAAAAGTGAATAGAACATATAAATTTGTTTCTTATAACTTTCATGGTATGAACTGTTCTCCCTTTATAGATTTATTTATCATAAAAATAATTCAACAATAAACACAAGCTCTAGAAGCCTTGCTTTTGCACCAACAGAAGTTAGGGACGTGGCATTTTTATTCATTTGTCTGTACTGCTATTTTTTTAAGTAAACAATTTATAGATAAATTTTGTGCTTGCCCAGAGAATTTCTGGATGCTTATCCCTGGAAGTGTTTGAGGCCCGGTTGGACGGGGCTCTGAGCAACCTGGTCTAGTGGGAGCTTGCACATGGCAGGGGGTTGGAATGAGATGGTCTTTAAGGCCCCTTCAAACCCAAACCATTCTGTGGTTCTGTGATCTCAGGCTGGGAAAGAGGCCTGAGCTCTCCATTGCTCCTGGTGCTCCCTCAGCCACGGGGCTGAATCACTCTGAACACCAACCAGCTCTCTGTGCTGAGATGACAGCAGAGAAAGGAGAAAGATTAAAGGCAGATTATTCTACTAAACACCAGGAGGGAGGAGCAGCAGGAGGCTTACAGCACTGTCCTGTGGCAACAAACCCCAGGAGCGGTGTCTGTCCACCCACAAAGCTCCTGAGGGGAACGACTCCCACGTCATGGAGCACAAGGAGGAAACAGGACAAGGACACACCTCAGTGCCTACAGTGTCCAGCTGTGCCCGCAACAGAGAGACAACAAAACCCTGCCAGAGATGGTATATTGTTCCAATATAGAAAGAAGTCAATACACACTAAAAATAACTTATTACGTAGCATATATTTAAATTAACAGTCAAATATACATTGAGATGTGCTTCATGCAAATGCCCCGCGGCACTCTGCCAATAAAAAACATTTTTATATATACACACACGTATAAATGTCACGCAGTATTTAAGTGCTAAGTCTACCAAATGATTACTTCATTTACTCTTCTTGACAAACAAAACTCTCTGCTGGGAAAAAGTCAATGAAGTTACAGCTGAGAGTACAGCCCAGCAAGACACAAACCATGGCAATGCCAGCAGAGGAATACAGGAGAAATGTGGTACCAGTTTAATTGGAAAACTTGTGCTTCAGGTGCCACGTAGTGACAGCAAGAGATCAGAGGACAGGTTTTGTCCTGAGCACCATGAACATAAAATATTGCTACTGACCTGCCTTGGACCAGACCTCTGTTAATGTTAATGAGAGGATGGGAGATGCAGTGATGGAGACAGCGTGAAGGAAAAGCACCTGGAAAGTGTTAACGAGACACAACAGGGATGAAGAAAGCTGGCAAAATTACATGATGTTTTCCTAGTTGCTAATGAGGAAAGAAATTTGCTATGTAACTCTAAGCTTGAGAAATGAAGGGAGAGGGAAGTATTTGGCACGATGAAGTGCCTTCCCTGGAGGTCAGAGCTAATTAATTGTTGTGGGGCCAGGAAGAATCCTGCTTTTGTGTGAACCCTGAATCCTTGTTCCTCACCCGTGGCCAATATCAGCTTTTTGTCTCTTGTTTCTCAGTAAGATCAGCCCATGCGGGGAATGACACTACAGGGGACAAACACCTCCAGAGTATTTGGTGTCTGTTTGATGTCCCTCACTACAGCCAGAGGAAATACAAAAGCCAGGAGGAAACATCCTTAGCTCCTCACACCTGCAGCTGCCCAAGCAGCTGTGATTCCTGTTAAAGCAAAAAAATTTGCTTTCCAATTTCCTTGAGAGATGAATGAGTCAGGTCTGAATGGAATTTCACAGCTCCCATCTGGCTTTTGTGTTTCTTCCTCAACTTTTTCCAACCCCAGCTGCCTAACGCTCGCTCAACCCAGTGACCATACAGGTTTTTGGTGTGTGAGATCACATAGACTATCACAGCCTACCTCCATCACTGCCAAGCAGCAGTCTTCCTTCTGCTCCATCAGTGGTACCTCAGAGGAGTCAGGGTTTTATGCTCCTGTGATGGGCAATACCCAAATCCTATGCAGGTTCCCAAATTAGGATCAAAAGAAGTCCCATCACTGGAATTTTGTCTGCCTTCTGCAAGAATTAGGTTTTCCCTGCTCTGGGTGTAAAGACCTGTCTAGTGACAGAGCTTTGCTCAGGTTGTTCAGCTCTGCAGAGGGATCTCAAAATTCATTCTCCCAGGACAAACTCCGGAGCAGAGCAGAGGGAAAAAATCTCCCCTTCAGCCTTCTGTTTTCGGGGAGCAGCACAGGGAGAGCCCAGCCCAGAGCTCTCCTCTTATCCCTTCATTTGTATAAAGGGTTTGCGTCAAGAGGTGAGGGACTGTAATGCCAAAAGAGATGAATGGTATCTACCAAGTTTTTTATTCAGGCTACCTTATTGACCTATATCTGCTTTATAAAGGTGAAAAAACATGGATAGCTGTGTGGGTTGAGCAGGAGCATCTTCCTGCTGCCAGCTGGCAAACAGCTTGGGGATTACAGCATGAGGATTAATAGCCTTTGTCATTTGTAAGTGCAGATGCTAACCTTACTCATATGACAGACTGATCTTCTTTGGATTCTGTGCCTGTTTGCTGTTCCAGAAAGATGACCTTGGGCTGCTGTGAGAGACAAAATATTTACACATTCATTTCTTAGGGCCCACAGCGTAGGCTGCAGGAAGACACGAGCTCACTCTGGACTGAAAAAAAAAGCTGTATGCCTTCAGCAGATCTGGAGCTCAGGAGTCATGCAGAGAAACTGGGTTTCAGCTCAGGCTTGATGCCACTGCAGCCCGGCTGTGCTCCTTTCAGGAGTAGGGAGTGAGCAAATCCCCAGCTCTACAGCAGCACGAGTACACCAAGAGCCTTCCCCTCCTGCCTCTCTCCCCCGCCACCACCTTCCCACCACTGCTTGCGGTTTTCAATTCTTGCATGACAGCTTGTTAAATCCTCACCAGATCCCAAATAAACACCCAAACCAGCTCTGTGGAATTATCTTGGATGCCTTTCCAGGCTTTAGGATCTGTCAGCTTCTGGCTGCTTGTATCACAGAAGCAGATGAGCTCAGGGCCAGCACTGCTTCCTGGGATATGAGAACGTATTTGTTGGGGTATCACATGCTGGAGGGAAAAACCTGCCTCATTCAATGTGTGAGCTTTTCTACAAACCCTGGCTGCTTTGTTTTTTCCCCTCAAACCATAGCTGCAAACATCACACTTAGCACATTTTAAATGGAAAGCGGATGTTCCTGCATACTAATTCCTGCAGGCTCTGTTGTCCTTTTGCAGAACACAATGCCCATGAGAAAAAAGAAGAAAGCAAATACAGAACAGGTTGTTTCTTCTGTCATTGACTTGGTCCACACTGAGGTGAATGGGTGTCACTACTCTGTAAATATTAAAGTGTCACAGCCCAACCAACAGACTTCAAACTCCACAAGTGGACAAGAGAGCAGGGAGGCAAGGTCTTGATCAGGAGCATCACAACTTTAAGGTGACCCCTCTGGGAGGGGATAATATGATGGAGGAGGCCATATTCTTTGCTCAGCCTTTCAGTCCCCCTTTCATGCTGAAGGGCAGAAGGCAGCTGAGAGGCAGAGAGATGAAGTGCTGTGATCACACAGATTAAAGATGATGATAAATATGGGAGTGGAAAGCAAGCTCTGCAGGCACGCCAGCTCCAAGGTCACTGCCAGCTCCAGCTGAAGGGGAAAATGAACTGCCACCAGAGGAAACGCCTGCTCCTCTGCCAAGCTGCCACCTTTAGCTTTATGCTGGGAAAATGATCAATAGCAGCTGGCAGCCTTTGGATCTGTGCATCCAGGAACATCTAACGACATCCATGACTGAAGATCAGTCGGCTATGTAAAGCACCAAATAACTCCTCGGGATCTGCAGCTGCTAAAAATACACCCAAGCATTGTCCACGTACCCCAGGAGCTGCACAGCCCACATTGCCCCTGAAGGGAAAGGCAGACAAGGCAGAGCAACAGGAACCAGCAGGCCACAGCAGGGTCCAGCTAATTAAAGACACTGGTGAAAAGGGAACCCAGACAAATTAAAGGACGTAGAAGATCATCTGGATAAAGCCTTTGCAGATGGGCGCTTCCGTGAGCGATCGCTGCAGCTCAGTGGGCTAAAAGAGGAACTCGTTTCTGTGGGCATCAGTTGAAGATCATTGTTATTATGGGGAATATAAACACGGTGAGATCACTCTGTTCAGTTGTCAATAAACATTAAAAAAAAGAAGAAATAAAAGAGCAGCAGAGAGCTTGGCAGGACAGGGGCATGCTGGCTGGGGAGAGAACAAGGAGAGAACAGACTGCAACCAGCTGAACGATGCTGCTCAAGATACAGAGATATATCCAGGGCAATTGCCCATAGTACTCTGGGCCTATGCCAGTGCACTTATTTCCTTTCCACACAATGGTTTTGTACATTTTCAGGCTTTTTTTTTTTTTTAAGAGAAGAAAATTCAAATAAACTAGAAAGGGATTACAAACAGTGGTGTCAAAAGGGAATGAATTATCGTAGAAAACACAAGTGCATTAATAAACATCCATAATCTAGACCTGCAAGTGCCTGAGCATCCCAGAACCAGGTTATCCATTTCTATCCTGCTCCCTGAACTCCCCATGGCCCTCTTACAGCTCTTCTCCCCACCTGAAACCCCACAGAAGCAGAGAGCACCAGTATCCACAAGGAGAAGGCCAGTGGAGCACCTGGTCTACCAGCCACTCGCGAGTCAAGTAACAGTCAGGATGCCCAAGGAATGGAAAACTTCCTGGAAATTCAGTCCTGTCAGCCCCTTCCAAAGGAAACAAGGGGTTAAAGCAGTGACTGAAAGGGCAGTGGTGTTTACATAAGAAAGACCATGAGCACAAGCCCAGCCTGTATCAATATTAGCAATGACTAATTCAATCTGTCAATGGGAAGAATTACAGGAGCTTTGGAATATGCCAGAGCTGCTGCAAAGCCTTCATTTCACAGACAGTCAATAATGGAAGGAAAAGTAAACCACAAAAGCAACAAAAATCCCAAAATATAGCTAGCAAGCATGAGCACCCCCAGCACCTTGCTCATCCCAAGTTTCCTAAGTTTTTCCATTGTTTTAGTAGGAACAAAAAGAACCCCACAAACACATTTTCCAAGGCATGGATGTGCCAACAGTTTCGGCAGTAGCTCCAAAAACCCAGCGGTCCCCTTGCCATACCCCTTCCCCCCTTTCTCCAAAATTTTCTGGTAAAATATAAGGGTAAAATGTTGCAGCAAGGATGCAGCACCCTGCTTCCCTTGGACAGCAAAGTTTTAACACGTGCTTAGATATTAACTTACTCTAAGTAAGTTGTTTTCGCTTGCTTTCCTCCAACTCCAAATACTCTACACTGAAATTATATATTAAAATTCAATTCCCTTAATGCCGTATCTTCAGAAAAGATCTTAATGTGAAAACAGCATGGAAGTCCAAACCCAGTGTACTTCATTGTTTTTTAAAATTATCTTTTTCATTAGTTTTTTTTAATCATGCTGTTATAAATCTGGGTTATCTCCAGTTCATTGCTGAAACATATTATCAGCATAGACTTTTCCCTTAGCTAATCATGAAGCATAGGCAAGACTTTGCAGGTTCAAGAAGTTCTGAAGAGAATCTCAGTAAGTTTATTACACACACATTCCAGGTAATAAAATTAATTATAAATACTTGCATATACATTTTATGCAGATCAGGGAAAAGGGATGGAGAGATTGGAAAACAACTGGAATTAGCAAATGCACCTTTTGAACTGGGCTGTTTCCTCTACTTTTTATTTTTCCCAGGAGAAAAGTGTATGATAAATAAAATTCTATTCTGCTGGTTATCACTCAGATGTTCACTTTTTCTTGCATTGGTAATACAGCAGCTTTAGCAGTGCAGTCAAGAATATATTTGTTGGATGAGCTGCATTCTGCTTTGTGTTACAAAGCCCCAGTAGTGCAAAGCAGACACACCAGCTTATCTAGACAGTGGAGGAGAACACTCCTGCATAGGATACCCACCAGTCTCCCTGGGAAAATGATGCTCAGACAGGTGATAAGCAGATACAAAAGCGTGGTCTGTAGAATAACTTGTATCACCTGTGCCAGAAGTGCTTCTCCGTGCAGATTATTCTGTCTGCCTGCTGAGGACGGGCAGAGCCTCTGTGTGACACCAAGTGATAACCTGTGAGCGTCACAGCACTGCCCTCAGGGGCTGTCTAGCCTGGATGTGATGAAAACCAGCACCAAGGACCAATTTTGGTCAAACAGCCAGTGCCAAAATTTGCATTAGTTAGATTTGCACAGCACCGTTGAAGAGAAGGAAGTGGCTGTGGTGCAGGAGGAGGCAGAATTTGGTGCCAGGTCTCAGTAAATGGCAAAAACAAACCATGAAGTGGTTCAGTACAGACAAACCTCTTCAGCAAAATATTTCCTGTGTCTTGCTGTCATCAGCAGGAATGGAGAAGAGACAGT
Source organism: Dryoscopus gambensis (assembly GCA_013389985.1). Classification (NCBI taxonomy): domain Eukaryota; kingdom Metazoa; phylum Chordata; class Aves; order Passeriformes; family Malaconotidae; genus Dryoscopus; species Dryoscopus gambensis. The sequence continues at coordinate 67,701 of WEIT01016590.1, forward strand.
CCTCTCCTAGAGAGCGTGGAGAATGGGAGATTGGGCAGCTGATAGCATTTGGAGATCTCAGCACCTCACTGCCTACATTCCACTGAGGATGAACATCCTCCTCTGTGTCACACACAGCACTGCAACAACAACCACTTAGCCAAGGAGCAGACTGAGACATGTCCTCTATCCATCATCTCCATGACTTCAGCTTACAGAGACAGGAAAAGAGATTAAAATGGAAAAGGACAATGTAGTCTGAAAAGTAACCACGTGACAGTGTCATCACCTCATCCCGCAAGGCTGCTCCTTGCATTGCTTTCACTTGGAGGCAGGAAGCACAATCCTCTTCTCCAGTGCTAGTTCAGCAAGCCAGCAGCCCCTCGGGGAGGGGCGCCAGGATCCTATTCCTGGCCTGCAAGAGAGCTCCTTCCCAAGGTTAGGTGACGTGGTCTGGCATCCTCTACTGCTCAGCATGCCAAAACCAGTCCCCTTCCATATCCCAAGGAGATATTACAGGATACCACAGGAGATTTGAAGAAGAGCCCTCAACAAACTGAGAAGTGCTTTGCTGAATCCCAGAGAAACCATGGATCTGAAGCCCTCCCCTGTAATTCTCACAGAAGTTCTTTTCTAAATGAAGCTCACTTTTAAAAACCACATTAACACATGGGCAAAACAATGCAGAAAGGAGTGATTCAGGCACAAAGGTGGATGTGCAGTTTGTTCTGGTCTTTTTTTGGTATTTGTGATGACAGAAACCATAACTTCAAGTAAACATCTAAACATGCATTGTATAATGCAATATAAAACCGATGCTTGGTATCTCTTGTGCAAACCTATGGCAATGCAGGCTAACAAGTGCACAGGGTGCCTAAATAAAAATACCAGTAGTATTTAGTCCTTATATCAATTGTTAGTACAGGAGAACAGTAGTAATGTCTAGGCACTTAAAAGTTGACAGAGAATTCAAGAGTGCTTTCTCATGCTGCCTGAAAAATAAATCATTCAGTCTACAGTGGTATCAAATGCTTATTTCTAGGACTTAGAAACACGATAATAAAAGTGAGAGGATGTGATCTGCATGCAGGTTAGCTTTTCTGTGAGCTATCTGCGTGGCAAGAATATTTGCAAACTTCATTAATATAAATAAGGGGAGAGAGGGAAGAGAGAGTTTACCCCAGAAGAAAACAGCATCACATCAGAATCAGTCTGTGGTGATTAAGCCTATGACAAAATGAGCAAGACAATGACCAAGGAAAGGATTTTGCAGGTATTCCCACTGCTTCTCACTCGGGTTAATTATCTGGATCTATAAAATGCGGGGCAAGCTGGAAAGGCAAGAACTAAACGTGCTCCCCAGGCCTTGCCACCTGTGATACCCATGGCTGCTGACACTGAGCGGGCAGGTTAAAGCTGCGTGCCCTGCCAGAGCTGTTTCCTGCTGGCAGAGAACAAGGGGAGACAGCCCTTTGTCCCAGGACCTGCAGGCTGCCCTGGTCACCACTAGGACTCCAGCAGCGTGTGCCACCTGCAGACCTGCGTCCCCGGCGACTCCTTCATTTCCTGCCAGTGGCTCTGCTCCTCCTCCCCGCTGCTGCTCTGGCCCATGGAAATCCAGCCGATCATCTCCTTGCGCTTCATGCTGCGCCTGTTGTAGATGGAGATCAGCAGGGTGACGTCGGAGAGCTGGAAGAGGGCGACCTGGAAGATGAAAGTTTCCTTGTAGACGGGGTTGGGCTGTCCCCGGCGGATGGAGGTCTTGCAGCGAGACATCTCCTGGCCCACGGAGTTGCGCAGGCAGAGCTTCCCGTAGGTGTCTAAGACAAAAAAGAGGAAATGACATGTTTGTGCAGGTGTCAGACTAAATGAAAGCCCCAGGCAGTCAAAAAACACCCCCAAAACCTTCCAAGTAGAGCAGCTTAGCCTGCAGTGAATAACAGATGAGGGCAGGATTGTGCTCCTTGGTAAAATCCATGGGATGAGAAGCAGAAGATGAAAACACCTATTGGATTTTCGCATATTCAGCTGGGGAGAAAAGAAAACTGAAGCACGTTTCAGCCCCACTGTCTTGGAAAGAACAGGACGTCTGGTATCCAGTCCTGGCAAACCCGTCTAAGACTAAGCAAAACTGTGAGCATCTCCAGGGATTCTCCACATCAAATGGTGTCTCCACCTTCTCATCCTCTCCCTCACAATCACACCTCATTGGGGCTATCTTACCCAGGCTTCCCTTGGCTGCCCTTGCCTCTCCACCAGTCTCTATGATCTCTTGAGACACCAAAAAAAAAGGGTCTTGAAAAGGAAGGAAAAGAAACCTGCACACACAGTGAAATTACGTGATCTCCCATGATAGGTTCCCATTTTTTCCAAATTCTCATATTACGTTTTTGCTGGGCTCGCTCAAGGTCAATTTTATTTACAATTTAGGTCCATACAAGGAGTAAACATGCTTAGCAAATACAAGGAAGGGATAGTCCAATTTAGTGTTCTGTAAATCTACTCTTTAAATTCCTGCTGCCTCCAGTATTAATCAGTTCTCCTCTGTTACGTGGTTTCTAATACTGGTGACAGAGCTCAGAACACTCCACAGACCCAGCTCAGTGTAAGTTTTCACCTTGCTCTGCACGTGACAGTGACAGATTGCTTGGCTAGACAAGTCCTCTGCTAACCTCTTCGTAATCTGTGCCTGGGTTCCTGCAAGTGAGTATTATTTCAGAGTGTGCTGAAGATAGGAAATAAATAACAAGCCTCCATCCCTTGTCTGCAGCATTTCTACCCTCTTCTGTTCCCGTTTGATGTGCTATTTTACGCACTTATCTACTGAGCAACACAAGGTGTGAAATTACACTTCAGGTGTGAAAACACTTCCATGTCTCCAAAGCAGGGCTTCCCGCTCCTCTCAAACTGTTCCTCTGAAAAAGCTGTCAGGAGGCTGACAATCAAGGAGCAAATTGTGAGCCTGCACAGCTGTACAGCTATCGAGTTACTGCGGGGAAAGTTCAGCCCAGGCATTAGCTGGGGGTGCCAGCTTGGCTCCCAGCGTAACACTGGGGATTGAAGAGGATCTTGCCAGCAAAGACCTGCTTGTTACACAGAAAGGCAAAGCTTTTACTCAATTTCCTGATTGTATCTGGGAAGGAAAAAAAAATGCTTTATTGAAAGGTGGATTAATTTCCACCTTAATATTCAGTGTCGAGGGACTGAAATCTGTAACAACTTCAGACCCATCAGAAACACAAAGTCCAGTAGAGGACCCTCTATTCCAGCTTGACTCAGTGTGAAACCAGACACAGCTCCTACAGTATTTGTAGAGATGTCACTGTGCTTGGCACTGTCAAACCACAATGTGCACTGAAGCACGTGTAAATCCTGGCTGCTGGTCTAGGCTGCAGGGAACTCCCTGGAAATAAAGAGAAGTAGAGGCTTTATGGGGTTTTTTAAATGTATTCATCCTTTTTTTGTTTTTTTCTGAGAAAGGGACTTCAAAATATTGGAAGAACTCCGCCAGGCTGATTTTAAAATACAAACAATTAGTACAATTCTCTATTTGAACTTTGAAATTTTTCTTTCTTTTCACAACCAACCCAGGATTACCTTCCTATGCTATTTAGAGAAAGGTCCCACACACATGCCTGCATCTCTTTTTCTAAGAAGACAGGGAAAGGACTGAAGTCTAGATTTTACTTTTAGTGTACCTTGCTGTCATCCTTCCTTCTGACTTTCACCAGTAGTGGCAGCTCAGGTGGGATTCATCACACCTCACTGCAGGCACATTCATTTGAACAGTCCCCAGAGGAGTCAACCAATTCATAATCAGAAAAGCAGATGGCACAGTTCAGCAGTGATCTAGCAGCCAGTGATACCATTACAGATGATTTAGGTGTTAACACTAAAGCAAGCGCCACAGCTGAAGTGCCTCACAGGATACTGTTTCAGCATGTCCCGGGTAATTTTGCAGGCAATGAATGGATGAGTTTCTCACAGTCGTAAACTCTGGGATGTCATATCCCCGACTGAGGCCTCAACTTTTGCAAGTGAGGGGTAATACAGCTGGCTTTGAGGAAAAATGAGCAGCACACCACCAGTGACTAAAAGTCAGAAAAGTTGGCTTTTTCTTTAATATACCTCAGATTGCTACGTAATTCTGCACCAAGGTGGGTGGGGATTCTGCATGTATCATCTGGATCAGGCTGGAAGGAGACTGTGCTCAAGGCAGAGCTAATACCAGGAGCCTTATTCACCCCCAGGAAAACACAGGCACAAAACCAGTGCAAGTGACAACTAAATCAGGCTGCTAATTCTCCTCAAATTTATTCCACTGGGTGTATTTTACCAGCCAAAAGAATCAAGCTTGCCTGAACAGAAATAAAAGAGTAGGTGTGGATCATATATTTAGTATCTGAAATTTGCTTTGCAGAGTTGGTACATACGAGGCTGAGCTGTTATTCTGCTTCACTAAACAAATTTTAAGATTGTAGTTTTCCCTTCCTGCATTGTGCTCTTTGCCACATTTTTTAGGTATCTCATCAGAAAACGCAGCTCCTCTTGTGGTCCAGTCTGGTCCTCTGGGATGGAAAGCTCTCCCCTGCTGTTGACTTTGCCAAAGAAAATCCATCCCCAGTTACACAGTGAAATTAGTGGAGCTACAGCAAGGATGAACTTGACAATTTACTGAGGAATGTACGTTTAAGAGCATCTATTCATTATGAAGGCAAACATTTTCCATCTAATTACATGCTCAGGTTCAGTAATGGCCTCATTACCGTGGTGTCTCAGCACTCTGTGCTCTTCAGAGTGTTTACTTTTGTGCCACCTCGATCAGGCACAAAAGGAAAAGAGAGATTAGGGCTGACACTCTTTAAAATGCCTAAGTGCTCACCTTCTACTTAGGCACCCATCTCACTGATATGAAGAAGAGCAAGACCTCTTAATATCTGGGAGTGTCTGAGACTGCAGCTTCCCCACGGTTACACAAAAGTCTGTGAAGATTCAAGAATAAAGCCTAACTTTGCCGATACCAATTTTAGCCCCCCGTCTACCAGGCTCTCCTTTCCACACAGGTTTTGGAACAGAAGTTCTCACTGCAGAGCATTTTTACTCGGACCTCATCTTGCCTCTCTGGTGCGAGTGGATTGGACAATGTTCACGTATACATAAAATATGAACACCTCTGCATTTAATACCAGAGTGAAAAGCACTAAATCAAGGAATGCTGCAAGGAGCCAGACTCATTTTGGGCTAGTGCTGCATCTTCTTACTCCAGAGGGCTGGGCAAACCTCTCCTCATCCAGACTGCTCTGTCTCCATCGACACTGCCCCAACCATCAAACACCTCTTGGGAGCTCATCTGCAAAGGCAATCAGTTTTTCTAGGATTCTTCTAATGACCCATTTCTCTCATGATTCTTCTGAGGCAACTAACAGATAATGACAACTCAGGGGAATAATCAACTGTAATTTATGCATTCCTGTTTTTGGAGCAGGGACCATAGCGTGTGTTCTGCTTTCACTTGCCCTGAGCACCACCATTATTAGTAAAGCTGACCCGTGAACAAGAGCACTGCAAATACAAAAGCGTCCAACCCCCTGCTTGAATTTATATTTAGAAGGGAAGTAAACAACCAAAGACTCCTGACCCCTCACGTCTGTGGACTGCAGGGTACCGCATAGCGCCGCGCGGACTTTCCCACCCGCGCTCCAGGCGAGCTAGCTCATTTCCAAAAGCAGGATAACCATGTCAGCATGCTGCAATCCAGACTAATAACAGCCGCAGCAGAAGAAAGCCTTGGGCCTGGAGCTTGATTTCCCCCAGCTGGCATGCCCACGCTCCCAGCCTACATAATAAACGGCAGCACCACATGGCGAAGCAGCCCCAGAGCTCGACTCTGTGCTGCTCTGTACAGGAAGCTCAATGTGAGGTCTCAGTTTGAGGCCCAGAAGACCATTAGTCCTGGCTTTGCCTCCCCTTTCAACCAGCAGTGGGGCAGAACACTGAGCATTCACACTCTGAACTGGGCTTGCTGCAGCTGGATCGGTAAAATAGTAGGGAGGAGAATTGGACCCAAGCTTTTGATCCCAATCCTATGTCATGGAAGTCTGGATTAAGGCAGTTTATGGACTACTCTGTAAATCATACAAGAGCTGAGAGCTGCCTGCTACGTTGCTGAGAAGCCAGCTTTCCTTTCCCTGTTCCACCAAGCCTCTTCTTCTCAGGTTCCCTCTCCCAGGGCTGGCAGCTCTCTCACAAGGGAGAGGCTGGGATCTGGCAACCTTCACAACATGTGAGTCATCAGAGAATAGACCAGCAGCGCCTTTAATTTAAAATGCAGCAGACAAGAATGCACTGCTCCGTGGAAGCACTGCTCGGCCTGAGGGGAGGGAATTCTCAGTGACATGCAGGAGGGGCAGGAGATGAGGGCGCCCTGGAAGCAGCTGCGCAGGTCTCTCAGGAAGGAAAGCTTCCGGAGCACCTTGGAGCTCAGTTCCTCAGTGATCCTCCTCTGCTGCCTCAACACCCCACAGCCACTCCATTTCACAGCACCAGCCTTCTCTCGGGACACGTGTCAGGCTGCAGAGCCGGTTCACCACCTGTCTGCACTCCCCAGTCCCGAGGAGGTGCAGCTTCAGTCCTGGCTGACACAGCTGAAGCAGAACACAGACACCTCTCCAGATGCACAGCGTGACCCTCCTCTAATAAGGGCATTTCTACTCTTTTCCACATTAACGCATTGCTGCTGCCTTCGAGAGGGGGCTGGAACTTTACCCGAGGAAGCAGGGATGCACAGCCAGGCAGATCAGGAAGCATGGATACACACCTTCGCAGCAACGGGAGCAGCAGGATGTAAGGATGCTTAAGCCCGGCTTTTGTCACCTCCAGCAGCAGTGCCCGCAGGCGTGGCTTGACTACGCAGCCTGCCATCAGATCTCCTGCAAACACTGCTCGGTAGTGCCACTGCCGATTGGCACTGAACATTCAGCTCCAGCTGAAATTTGGAATTAGGTGGTAGAAATGCCTTTTTTCTTCTGCTTGTTTTGAGAGGGGAAGAAAAATGGGGGATTTTTCTTGTTCACAGCTATGGGAGTGGGAGAGCATCCCCATACATCCACTTCAAATGCAGTCCTTTGATTCAGAAGGATTTCATTTTCATACCCAGCAACTGTATCATGGACTATGCTTTTCACAGACCTTTTAGAAACATAAAGCTATTGAAAACATTACTGGATAACCACACACTACCCCTGGATGTCTAATTATTATGGAATATCCCCCACAAAAATCTCACAGTTGCTCCTTGAAAGTCCATTTTTCACTTGTTTTGATTGTGACACTTGTTCTCCTAAGCCTACTCAGCCCCAGGTCCCACATGTGGTGGGAAGAGCTATACCCAACCAGTCCATCCACCCGACAGTACCCAGTACCACATACAGCAGTAAATCTATAAAAATATGGCATATGATGGTTCTCTCAAAAAAATTCTCTATATTCTCCAGCTAAGAGTCACAGCTACTTGTGACTCAAGAAGTTCCTCCGTCAAAGGCTTTTATTTAACAGCCCTCTGTGGAGCCTTCTCTGCGAATTTCTCCTGTGCTGCACAGAACTGAAGCAGGCTTCCAGCACCCATGACATTCTGTAGAGAGGAACTCGACAGCGCAGGTGAGGAGCTGTCTCCTCTTCAGAACCCCCTCCCTCCTCGCTTCCTTTTACCATCCTTTGGTTTTGTGTCACAAGTGACTGTTGTCAATTGTCTTTGTCAATGACACTTAGAGACCTCCGTGAATCCTCCCCCATCTCCTTTTGTTGCAGCATCGTAGGAGGCACAGTCTATTCAGCTACAGCTCGCTGGAAGCTGTTCCCATTCCCCTGATTGTCTCCAACACTCCTCACCACATCTTTTGTGCCATATTCTGTTTGAACAGAGGAAGACAGAACTGTACACAGAATTCATTACACCAGTGACTGGATATTTACAATCAAATATTAATTCTCCGTTTTGTTCACCTTAAATTTGGGGTGTTTTTTCACTACTGTTGGTGACCCTTGAGTTGACATTTTCCTGCAGCTATTTACAATAAGCCTAATACTTCACTCCCAAGTGGCTTTGCGTCCATCCAGATCACATTTGAATTCCACCTGTGTCCCCATGCAATACCTTGCACTCATCCACACTTCCTCTTCCACCTCACTGCCCAGCTGCTCATTACTGGGACATCCTCCTGGGGCTCCTTGCATCTGGCCTCATCTTTTCCACCCAGAACAAAGCTTCCTCAGCTGTTCTTATTGCAGGCTTATTCCAGCTATATTCAAGGATGGGCAACAAGAAGATGCAAAAGGAGAGGTGGTTTTCTACAATCTTACTGTCACTGACTGGCAAGCACTCAGCGGCAAGACACTTCCCAGCACATCTACTGCTCTGTTATCCAGTGTCTGCAGGACTGAATCCACCCCAGCTTGCCCTGGCACAGATCCCTCTTCTGTAATTGATGACATGGGAACTTGAATCACAAAGCTTTAGGATCTCTGTTCCCTGTTCAGAGCAAGATATGCGGGTTAAAAGTTAATTTCTTTTATTCAGCTTCCTGGCCTGCTTTGAAATAATTAAAGGAATTAACCTGTGCCTTTGTTCTCCAGGAATGTAACAGGGATAATAACTTTTCTTCCCTCAAAAATAAGCTGATAAAATAAAATCCATTAATGGCTTTCAAGCACTCTGATCCCAGGGCAACTATGATCTGAATTTAAAGATCCTAATCTTCCCATGGGAGCATTTTGTGTACTTGTTGGCATTGTTACCTGTGGCTCGGTTAGATGTTTGTTTTCAGACAAGTCTTTACTTCAAGAATTTCTCCTGTTCCCTATAGAAATCCTGATAGCTTGTTCTCTCCCCTCCTGTCTTTTCCAGCATCAGTGCTATTGTATTTGTTTAATGGGGTTAATATGCTGCTGGTATAATAATGATCACGCACAGATGCAATTATTATGTGTGATTAATTCTGCAGCTGCAGAAAAGCTTGGAGGACTTTTCCTAGGCGAGGGAATAACTTCACAATAGTTCTTCTCACGTTGCGTTACACGCAGACATAAACCCCAAAAGAAATGCAGAAGGGAACGGAGGGAAGGCTGGATTAGAGGAGACAGAGCTGTACCCAGCAGAGCAGCTGACGAAGGTTTAGCATCACATGGGCAGAGACATTTCTGTGTTTTGTGTTTATGCACTGACTAGCTCAAATGATTCCTGGTCCATCACTGTGATCCCAAGGTACTACTTCCATGCACAGAGTATGTAACTGGTTATAAATTTTTTAAGACATTTCTGCTGGTGGTGTAGGCTTCTCTTGTTACTTTTTTTTTAAAACAATAAACACCCTTTAAACAAACACATTGCGTTTTGTTCTAAGAAGGTACAAGACCACAGACCAAAATATGAACTCCTACAAAATGCTAGCACAGGTTAATGATTTTTACAAGAAGCAAGGAGAATGAGGTGCACAGCACACAAGCCATTAGCACTAAAATACCAACAGTGTCCACATCTGACAAAACTGTAGATGCTTGTCTGCATGAAGCTTTTTGGCACACACAGATAATTTATGGTCTGATGCTGGAGCCATACTCTTGAGTGCTCTTAAGTGCTCTGAGTGATAATGGATCTATTTGTGCGATCAGGGATTGTAAGCTTAGGCCTATAACTCAGCACGTTCCCCAGAACAATACCTGGACACTTATTCTTGACCAAACTATTCTTAAATCCCACATGTGTGACCTGAAGAGAAGACACTGCCTGCACAATTTAAGTTTCTGTAAGCTGCCCAGCTGTTTTCTAACCCATTTATTACCCACGTAAGCACCCATGACTTTGACATTTACCTGACTCAGTTTAAAGGTTTAAGCGAAGGAGAAAATGTGCCCAGGAAACACCAAGACATGCACCATCTCCCTTTTCTTCTCTAGAAAATCATCTGTTTCAGCCTCTGCAGTCTTTAACACCCAAAATCACCAGTGGCCCAGTCCAGTTCCCTCTTCTGCACACAGTGGAATCCCCGTGCAAGGATGCCAAGAAGGCAGCACGCATACTGTGGGTCTACAGGTGGGAGAGGAGAGGGTCAAGGTGGGCAAAAAGCACAGCTGGAGGCTTTGCTGTTGTGCAAAACTCCTTTGCCATTCCCCAAAGCTGCAGCTGTTGGCCGCTGGGCTGTGACAGGAACCCATAAGGGTCCTGTATAGGGTCTGCGTATGCAGGGCTGGGAATGGAGAGGGATTCTGCCCACTGGCTTGTCTCAGTCTTACCATAAATGGCTGCCCTGAATAGCAGTTTGGGCTCGGAATTTAGGTGTTCCACAGCGCTATTATATCAGAAATTTCCATGATACTTTAAAGAAATCACTCCCTCTGAGCCGAGAACAACAGAACCTTAAACAGAGCTATTTAAGAAAACACGAGGGCTCTTTGCTCGCCCTCCAGAAAGGGGCACAGCAGTTTTAGCTTTCACCTTGTGAAGGACTTATTGAGCATCTCATTCAGCCTGCAGCATGTTTCAGACATAACGATCGGCCCTCACAGCACTCCTCTGCAGCGCCTGAGGGGTTATCAGTGAAATGCTACTCCAGCACCAAGACAAGGGCTGGTTTCCTTCCTTCTTTTTAATTTCTTTCAGTTTCTACTTCACTGGGTTTTCTTTTTCTCACCACACTACTGGGGGCTTTACAGGCACAGAAGAACAATTCAGAAGGCAGAAGCAACAATGTGACTTGGAATAAAAGAAGTGGATTTTGATAGGTTCAGAGTTTGCCTATAATCATTTATGGATTTCTGTGTTTCACCGAAAAGTTGATCTAACACTGAGAGACATTGATCTGCCGCTGGTCTGTATCTTCTGGATATAGAAAGGATGAAATTTCATTTATGGAAAAAAGAAGTGGGCATTACAGATGCCTGAAAATTAATTTGGACCTGTGTTGGGACTACTTTAATTTCATCTCTGAGAGTAAAACTTCAGGACGTATCTACTCTGCAGCATATATAAACAGGAAAGCTTGCCTGCTGGGGCATGTGGTAAGGTTGCCTTAGTCTACCTTTGTTTTAAATTACTAAAAAAGATCCCAACTTAAAGCCTTCTATTAAAATGTGTACATGCGAACAAGAACATGGCTTTAAGTAACTCACATGGAGAGTTGTGCTGTCACAGCTAGTAAAAGACAGCGAGGGCTGCACAGGCTGGGGTCGGTGTTTTACTGTTGCACAGACTTGCTCTTAATTCTCGAGGGAATGACTGATGACACAGATTATTGCTGTAATCTACTTAAGTCTAGTTTAGTGGAAAACCTGAGTTTTCACATCCACATACTCAAATATTACATAAATATTTTGCTAGATCTGAGCCAAAGAGCAAAGCATCTTGCAAAAACAATTTCAGTGTTTTGCAGCTTGAGATACTCTGTCAAATCCAGCAAAGGCAAGGAACTATCGAAGGTTTACCAACTTTGACAAGCAGGCGCACATCACAGAAGGCAAACACACCAACAAAGAAAAAGGTGTTGCTTCACACTGCTATTAGCTGCTGCTTTCAGACAGGAGGCAAAAGGACAGCAGGAGATGAAGGAAGCACTGCCATTCAACCCCTGAATGAGGCATCCCACCGGCAAACAGGTGACTGTGGCTGTGACTCCATCTCTATCACGGACATTATCAGCACCATCCTTCTCAAGGACTTCCTGCAGATCAGGCACCAACTAAACCTACTCTAAACCAGTTTCATTTTTTTCCTTTAGGACTGGAGGAAGGGAACTCAACTGTTGCAACAACTTTCAAATCTTCTTTCTGCAGAAGATTTCCTTGTGCAGCAGTGGAGAATTCACAGCAGGAAGGTCCCCAAAGGGCCCAGGGCAGGTCACCCAGCACTCAGCAGCACTGCACAGGGACTAAACAAAGTGTAGCCCTGGGAAACACTTAATGGCACCAGGCAGGGCCTCTGTGGGTCACACAGTGACATTTAAACCCTTGGAAAGTGCTTCTTGCTTTTTTTATGGATCTGCTGGGAATGACTCTGTGCTTTGGGTACAACAGCACTTCTGCCATAATCAGATACTGTAAAGGTATGTGCAATAAAGCAGACATTCAGGTATTACTGTCCAATCAGCTGAGCCTTCATATGATTCCCTCCAACTGCCCTGTAATATTTATCAGCACATGTATCTGAAATAACACCTAATTTTCAGTCAGGTACTCTGCAAGGAAACCCAGCTCAGAAATGCTGTAGTTGAATATCTTGAGGAAGAAAATAAAAAAGCAAATTTTGGCTCAACGGCGCTATTTAATAGCCGTGAAAGTACTTACCAGGTGGCCTATTAATTGCGAGGTTTCGGAAATGACTGCCTTTGATCATCTCCACTGACAGCCTCCCTGTAGTGGCATTGTATGACAGTCCCACGAGCAGCTCTGGCACCCCTCCATGCGACAGGGACTGTGTTGAAGAAGCGCTATCACTGTGAGAGATTGCTGACAGACTCAGCTGAGAATCTGCACTCTGCAGGGAAAGAGCACTGAGAGAATCATCAGGACAGCCACCACCCCACCCTCCCCCTTAATTTATATCTTGTGGCCTTGTTTAGTAAGATCTCTCTTAAGAAATTACGATAACTGAGAATTAATTATGCTGGGGCACCAGAAGAATCAGAGCGTCACTTTTACAAAAACACATCTCTGAACTTTCTCTTTAAAGATGAGGAACTCTGAGTGAAGTGTTATCACGAGTGTGAATCAAAGCCTCTGAGATAAGCAAACATCCTACTACATTAGTACTCAGTACATCTCCTTGATAGTGGCTTTTGGATGGAATACGCTTTTCAGTTTGTCAGTTTTTGGCCATGTACTGTGCATTTTCTTACTTTCTTTCCTTGCTACCACAACGCTTTCTCTATTCTCCTCTTCACCTGGAGTGCAATGTTTTATTCATTTCATGTGCACAACCTCTCTCTGAGCTTTTTGTAGACAATGAATCATGACAGAGCTCATCTACACAAATTGATTGGCATAGCCAGAGCTGGATACAACTGTGATGTGCGTGGAAAATTAAGAAGCAGCACACCCAGTTCCTCTTCACATGACCCACCTCTCCCCTTCCATCTGTCATGTAGAGGAACATTACTAAGCATTTCTGGCAAGATGGAAGCTGCAGAGTGTGGAGATCCACAAGCTGGTATCTAGGGCCAAATGAGGTACCTACACAGTGGTGCACAAGAGCCACTGTCCTTATTGAAATTAAGACTAATTATGCCTTGGTGGTTCCCAGACCAACCTACTGTTTCAGAATGGCACAGCATGTGATGGCTCATGCAGGTGTAGTAGATCCACAAGATTTTGTGTAAGCTTGCTAGCTGAGCTGCTGTTAATAAAGCACAGCTTTCCACGGGGAAGAAATTCCCTGTGCTTCCCCTTAATGGTAACTTTTTAAGTGACAGCAGGTCAGATCCACCAGTCACACACTGACATCCCTGGATTAAAGACTTCAGGAACACCCTGTTCACCAAAAAACAAACAATTTTATGGACTCCATCTGTCTTTCATCCAACTTACACTCAGGTTACTCCTTGGTTCCAAGAGCAATGTCACCTTCACTTCCCCTTCCTGGCTGATGCCACTCAGGTGGAACAACTGCTCCCCCATCATCTTCTCCCCAACCACCTTCTGCACGGCATAGAGGCGGAAACGAATGGCGTGGCTGCTCAGCTCCTGTGGTTCCAGCTTGCTGAAGGTGATTTTATCCTGGAAGATGGGGATGGGTCCTCTCTGCACACTCGTCTTACCCCTCTGTTTCTTGCCCGGCATCAGAACTGCGTGTACTTGCCAGGTGTTCACACCACTGCGGTCCTTGTCCGGGATGTCCCTGGCCTCCAGGATGGTGGCTACCAGCTTTTGACTTGAAGATTTGTAGGTGAAGATGACATCCAGGTCACCACATTTGCAGATGGGCTCATGGGCACCATGATGGGCTGGCACACTGTTCACTTTGTTGTGTTCCTGCAAAGAGAAGGAAGAAGTAAAACCTCCACTGGAGTTCAACTGGCTCTGTAATTCCAGCTCCATTTAAAAATAAATTGTTCTCCTCACTTGTGCCTGCAAGCACAGGCAGTTGCTGTGTGAAATATGGATCCCACTTTTTCTGGAAAGGCCCATAATAGTTAATTGCCTGGCTTTGTGTAATAGTCCCCATACGCTCTAGCAAGCAACAGCACTTGTTGAAACATTTCCAACAAAAAGTTTCATCAGTATTTAAGTGTTTTGCAGGAGACAGTTAATTTGGCAAACATTCTGCATAGACAAAAACTAAACAAAGGTTTTTTTACATTCCATTCATGTCAATTTTGAGGCAATAACAAAACAGTTTGACCTACTTAACCTGTAACTTTGAACATACACTAGAATTTTTTTTCAAGGTGGATTTTTTTACATTTTCAAAATCCAGCAACTCAGCCAAATCTGCTAACTTTTTGGATATTTTATTCTGTTAGAAATTTTTTAAAAAACTAAGCACTGTGTTCAATTTAAAGAGGAAATCACCATGTCAGAATTTCTTGTGGAATGGAAATTCCATTTCTGGATGCTAACCGATAATTCAATACTTTTCCTACAGCTAAGGCAATGATAATGGGGAAAAGTAGTCTGATTAAATACATATTGATTCTTTATACCCTTCTAAAATCTCCCAAGAGGAGCATCCGTTCCTTCTGTTCAGTTTGGGTACTAATACATTCAGAATAAAAATTCAAAGTAAACAATCACTTGTGCAGACCAATTCACACACAGTCTTTTACCTACTTTTAAAACAAAAACCATCTTGATAAAACAAGATAAAACCATGGATGCTCACCTTACCTTGTGCTGAGTGGGTGTGTGGTTTTCTGTTCAACAGTGCTTTTTTATCTTAGAGCTAGAATGTGCTTCATGTGATAAAGGGGTTGCTATAGTGATCAATGATTTGTATTTAAACATGAGTATACACTGTACTAGGGAAAGATTTTCAGTTAATAGCCAGAAGGTGAATTAAGGCCTGTCACCAGCATCTGAGTCACCCTCCTCCTCAAACATTTATCTTCTTTTCACATTTCAAGTAACACTTCTTTCCAACACAGGAATCTTTTTGTTCAGAGAACAGATGATGGGCCACAGGACGTCTGGTGTTAAGGCCCCTCAGAAGCGTCTGGGGTGGTGTGTCTCAAACAGGGCCTCGGATAAACATAAAAAATTTTGTTTACTTCCTGTCAATCTACTTTTGAAGTGCTCAGATTCATCTGCCATGGCATGCAAAGCTCCAGATTTTCACATTTTCAGAGGTGTTTAAGACTTGTGCACATGAACACGAAAGTCCAAGTGTGCAGATTAGAGATATGCTGTTGTACGTCTTGCAGAAATAATGTCAAAGGGAGAATAACACACAAAATCACTTGGTTAGCTACAAAAACAACTTTCTGTATGAACAGCAGGCTGCTAAAAACAATAATGCAAGGCAGGCCATGCGGCCTGGACAGAGTGTGGTGTTAGGAAAATGTTAAGTGCTCCTGTGTAGCAGTCAAGTTATTTCTGTCTGGTTGATGAAATAATATTTAATATGAAATAGGATTGTGCTTGATTCATATTTCCCTCCACATTTTCATCCCTCTGCACTTTTACCTGTGCATTGGCTATTGAGGAGATGGAATCAAGGCACATTCAAGGACTGCTGCTAAGGTGTGGAGGCAACTGTGCTTGAGGCATAACTTTGCTTTCCTCTACAAGCCTGAGCTGGAGAATGGGAACTTCAGTGCATCAGCACAAACCTACAGGAATGAAAATCCAAGAGACACTTTCCTGCCCCAACAGGGCTGGGTATCTCAGCTTCTGGCAATGTGTAGGGCAGAGTGAATGTCAGATATCTGTGTTTCGACCGAATAGCCAGAAAAGATTTGGATTTCAGGAAATCTCAAACTGTGCTATTCGAGCTGTGGCCAGATCCACTACAGAGAAGACTGCATGAACTGGAGGCAGAGAGGGAAAGAGAAATGCCAAACTCCTTGGCACCAAGCTTTCCATGGGAAACCAAGCTTTGGAGACCTCACAGGCTGGCCCGTCCTGAGAGCACTGTGCTATCCACAACTCACCCCCACGCAAGTTTGTTATACACCTACAAATCTTCCTTCTGTGGAAGTCATTGACAGAATTCCCCTCTGCTTTCGGAGCCCAGCTGGGCTAGAAGTGCTTTGTGAATGTGTTGGTTATACAGACACTTGAATTGGAATCCAAGGAAAGATCGGGGTTTGGATGCTGCATTTGAATTTCTTTCTTTCCCTCTTTCCAGCACAGTTGTTGAGAGGCCAAGCCAAGTATCCTGATTGATACTGTATGTCTAACCTGGTCGCTCAGGACAGCCAGCATCCACTTCACTAAGTAAAATAAGTCCATTTCTGCCAGAGAAACCTGAAAGAGCAGCTAATTATGGACAAGGCTTGAACTGGTACTTGTGGTTCCACCGTAGGGGCATAAAATTACCATTTCTGTCTCTAAAGAGAGGTCCTTTGAGTGGAGCATAATAACACTTGGACATTTCTGGCATGTCAGAACATTTAGTTCCTGCAACAAAAAGTCTTTCATTAATCCACACAATACCTTTGAATGAGAAGCTGCTCGTAAGAGATAAACTGTGTCTTGGGCATTTCTGCTCCAGTAGCTGGAACCCTCCTTTGCATTTTTAAAATGTAGACACCAGGAGCAAAACGAGCGATGCATTCCAAAGAAATACAAGCGGGCACTGGAGACACTGCGGCACACGTGAACCGAGGCAAAGCGCATCGGATGTGGAAAAGGAGAAGTGAGCCTCAGATGGGCAGACAAACAGGCACCCAGCAAAGAGAGGGCAGGGCTGCTGCCACACACAGCCCCCGTGAGGCGTGTAGTGTTTTGTGGGACTGGGTTGTGCAGCAAAGCCAAATGCTGCTCCAAACACCCCTTAGGGCTGGAGCACCTGCACCAAGGAGCTGCCTTCCATCTTTGAGCTGGCAGCAGGCAGCCTGCTCTGAGGATAGGGACCTTCCCTCAAAGCCTTGTTGCTCCTAGTCTGATGGAGGTATGAATTTCCACAGCTCTCTTTTAACTCAAGCAGAAGATATGACCTTTGTGCTGTTCTTTTAATATGTCTGATGCAGGCTGATATTTTTCCAGAAATTTAATCCTGCTGTAAAATAATGAAAATCAACACATCATGCAGAAAGATTAGGAGAGAAAAGGGGGATGCAAAGTCATCAGGTGTTTATAATGCCTTAAAACCTGAAATGTTTCCTTGAGGATTCAAAATAAAAGTGCAGAACTAAGGGAAAGCAGACTCAGGTTCTCTCCTTCCCTAAAAGTTTGGCTGGTATCAATGGGGACAAGATTATGGTCACCTGGCCAGGTCACAGGCCACCCCCACCAGATGCCTCCAGCTTTCCAGATGATTCCCATCGCCTAAGTCACAGAAACCACCTGGAAAAAGACCCAGATCTGACCCAGCAACCACGTACTGTGTCCTGGGACACACACCTTGCACATACAGCCAGTGGCCAAGCCCTGGGCCACCACAGAAAGCTCTTTGCTAAATGGCAGTAAATGCTGCTGGGTAGCTAAAGTTCCAATTTCAGTTCAGAGACTGCAGTCAGAAATCAAGCAATGAAAGAGTTTCTGTGAATTAACATTAGTAGCAAGAGGTAAAATGCCAGAAAAAGGGGAAACACAAAGGAAGAGGTGTATGCTCGTGAGCACAAGCACACAGGAGTACCATTATCTTGTGCTGTGCTGATCAATTTTTCACTTCATTTCTCCTCTAACCTTTTTTGGCCCCCAGTATCCTTCAAAAGCTTTCACTGTGTGTAATAAATGACAATTCACCGTACCTCAGGGCTCCAAGCCGATGAGCTGTCAGTAGCATCATTTACTTCCAATCCCTGGTTGGCAAATGCTGTCTCCATTTCCAGATGTCCTTCCCTGTGTGCCTGGATGACACCGTCCCTGATTCCAGGCTCCATCCTAGGCCCTTTGTGCTGCCCAGTGCCCTTACTCCTGGTTGTTGTTCTTGAATCAACAGAGACACGGTCATCTTCACGATACGAGAGGTTGTCTTGGTAACTCAGTTGGCTTAGTCCATCCAGATCTAATAATTTTCAGCAAGAAAATAATTTCAGAGGGATTAGAACAAATTCCTCCCCATTCCAAAATGTGCCTTTCTCTCCTTTCTTTTGTTTATTTTTTTCTAACTTTTCCCTAATCTCCAGTGCTTACAAGAGACAGTTTCTGTTTCCTGCAGCACTGCACCTATAAAATAACCAATCCTGTTTAAATCAGCATTTGATGGAGATGACAGGGCTGTTTCTCAGCCCATCCCAAACTGAGAAACCTGTTGTCTTTACTTGAAGAAGTTATTCACTAAATGCAAGTATCAGTGGAGTGTCTGGGATATTCAAGTGCAGCCCCAAAGCAATCTCTTCTATGAAAACACAGGTCAAACTACAGAAAAGCACAGCAGAGGCCTGATGAACAGGTATCAGAGTTTCCTCCTGTGCAGGAGGAGGAGGAGACAGGAGTTAGCACTGTCCTCAAGAGCATGGTGCTGGTGAGGAAAGCAGCTTCACAGACATAACAGAGGGCCAGTATTACCCTGTCACGCATCCCTGAGAGCTTAGGTGAGCATGACCAGCTCCAAAAACCAACTAGGAATCTCCAAATCCCATGCTTGGGCTGAATTGTCCCAAGGACAACTGAGGGGAGATTTCCTAACTGCTTTTATTAGTTTTAATTCATCTTGTCCTACACACACTTACTCCATGAGCCAGAGTGAGATTCATTAATGAGAATAAAAGAATCCTCTCTGCTTCATACCACTGATTCCTTTTCTACACCATTGAAATCTCTATTATGAACACAGGGTGCTTTTCTCTACTTGAAAGCACCAGTGAGAGCTCTCTGGATGGACCAGCACGGATAATTATATGTCCAGGGACACAGATGAAAATAACATCATGATTTTGTCTTGGATGTGTTCTGCAAACGCTTTCAGAAGAAAACCAGGGACATTCCTCCTCCTAATGCATCTCGTGATGAGCCTTGCTTTAGGAAAACGGAGAGAGAGATGCTGCCTCCATCTCTTTCAAATAAGCAAAAAGCAGTCACAGTGAAAGAATGAGCTGTGCTTCCAGACAGCAATGAAAACATAACAACTTCCTTTGCAAACAGAGCTATTCGGGGTTTAAAGGTTTCACAGAAGGAGGTGAGGTTGGAAAGGGTCTCTGGAGGTCACCATGTCCAGTCCCTGCTCAAGAAGGGCCACGCCCTTGTTTGTTGCTAAGAAGGTCACTACAAAAGAACAATCTTTTTTTTTGAAATTTGATCTCCAATTCAAATACTTTTAAAATAGTGTTAATTACTTTGTTTAACGGAAAACTATTAGTTTGCTGTTGTTAAATGAATCAATGTTTTTATTTCCTGTCTGATAAATGAGATAGGGAATCTGGTGACAACTGACATCGAGAAGGCTGAGGTACCCAACAACTTTTTCTGCCTCAGTTTTCACTGTCAGCTGCTGCTCCCACATCTCTCAAGTCCATGAATCTCCAGGCAGAGACTGGAGGAATGAAATCCCTCCCATCTTAGGAGAAGATCAAGTTTGAAACCCTCTGAGGGACTTGAACATACACAAATCCATGGCACCAGATGAGATGCATTCCAGGATCCTGAGGGGACTGGCTCATGCAAGACATGGATCTGTTAGAGCAGGTCCAAAGCAGGGCCGTGAAAATTGTCTGAGGGCTGAAACACCTTTTGCATGAAGACAGGCTGAGAGAGTTGGGGCTGTTCATTCTGGAGAACAGAAGGTGTCAGGAAGACCTGATTCCCACTTTTCAATACTCGAAGAGGGATCATAAGAAAGATGGAGAGACACTTTTTGCCAAGACCTGTAGTGATAGGATAAGGGTAATGGTTTTAAACTGAAACAGGTAAATTTAGATTGGATATCAGGAAGAAATGCTATACTATGAGGTGATGAAACCGCTGGCACAGGTTTCCCAGAGAAGCTGTGGGTGCCCCAGCATTGGAAGTGTTCAAGGCCAGGCTGGATAGGGCTCTGAGTAACTTCATCAAGGCAGGGGAATTGGACTAGGTGAACTTTAGAAGTCCCTTCCAACCTGAGCCATTCTATGGTTCTCTACACATCCCTCTGTCTTAGAACAAACAGCCCAAATCTTTCTGAGTAGAAGAAATTCTATGGCCTTAGCAGCAAATATGCTGTTTCTGATGCTTATCTGCTACACACACACACACAAAATTCCGACGAGGGGGGTGGGTATTATATTCGGGAAACATTTCCTGCAGATGAACAGAAGTCCTTGCTCCTCTCCTTGGTTGCTCTTTCAATTCAACAGCTCAGAAATTAGGAGAATAGCTTTATCCCCTTTCTTCAGCTATGAATGATCTCACACTCTCCCTTCCCAGTAAAATGCTTCAAGCACAGGCACTTCAACCGAGAAGTCTGAGAGCATCTCACAGCTTTGTAATTATGGTCCTCTTCCTCATGGGAGATGGTCCTTCAGGAGCAAAGAGGGATCCAAATTCATATCTCTCAAATTCCAGGTGAGTGCTGTTCTCATTCTCTTCTGCAATGCCAAACCCATCTCTTCTCCTCCTCCTCATCCTCCCATCTGGCAGACCTAGTCCTGAAACTGAGAGCCTTCATTGTCTCGCCTCTGCCCTGAGCTGAAAGTCTTGAGTGAGGGTGGAAAGTAATTTTATTTTTTTTGCCATTACTCCCCTCCTTCTTTAGAAAGTCAGAAAACAGAAAGAAGTCAACATAGGAGCACAAGCAAGAAATAAAATAACAGAAATTCCACGCACTTACTGAGACTGAATGGATACAGGCACTCCTCAAGGCATTTAATTAGCAAGCCAATGTCTAATACACATTTAAACAGTGGGTCATCCATCAAAGCACACACCACACAGCAGGCTTTCAGAATAAAATGCTTCTGTAGTAAGAAATTATCCTCACACAATTGTCTTGTGGGTTTGACTCCTGCTGGGATAATATCTAGATCAATAATAGAGGAATTTTCAAAAACTACATTAAAGCCATAAAAGTCTACCCGTAGCAGGAGAACTCCAGAAATGTATTAATAGAGCAAGCCATCTCCCTAAGACTCAGGCACAAAATGAATGTGTTAGGAAAGCAAATGTAGTATTCAGGGGAAGTAAGGGAAAAAGTGATTCACCCAAACCAATCAGTAAAACAGTCTGGCTTTTTCTTTAAATTTAAAGCAGTTTGGTAAGAGATAATCACGTATAAATACCAGTATTAGACGATCATTACAGGTAATAGCCTGACTATACAGACAAGAACAACTACACCTCTCCAATTACATCCGTTCCAACATTATATTCACAAAATAAACCTTGAAAACAAAAGTTCCTCCTGTAAAGGAAAAGGTCAGAGCAGTAAAATGCCTGTAATTTACCTGAGAGATATGTAAGGAAGAAAATGTCAACCGTCTTATGAATACCTGACGTGAATAAACAGCACAGCATCAGGGACAGAGGTTGAGGCAGCATTATCTGAACTTTAATTAGCCAAGAGTCCCTGCAGAGCAATAGCAGACAATTCTAAAATTAAGGGCAGATAATACTGTACAATGAAAAGGTGTGATTTTTCTTAAGAATCCTGTCTCCGAAACTTTCCCTTTCAGGTCACGTGTTCACAATCCAGGAAGGAGGCAAGGGAGATACTGGGTAGCAGAAATCACCAATGAATCAGAGAAGTCTGTGTTCAGGGTTGGAGAACTGGCTGGGAAGAAATTGTGACTTTTGTCAGATGAAAGGATGAGCATGACCTCCTAATAGAATCCTAACAGGAACTGGGATATGGAAGCATCTCACCAAAGATACAGGGAATGCTTGGCACATCAAACACTGAAAACCAGGCTGGAAAACATTGTGCACTCCTTGCTCACACTGGCAGGCAAATGTTCTGGCTAATTTACAGCATCTTTCTTTTTTTTCAATGACACGCAATCTCTCAGTTCTATGAATCATTATACTGTGCCAAAGAAATGTCCTGAGAGGTCTCATCACTTCCAAAAACCCAGTGCCAGAGTTAAAAGATGGGGCCTGGTAGATCTTGCTAAATTAACACCACATAGTTAATTAACCAGCAAGAAACACAAACAAAGAATTTATGTGTGTCTGTTACCTGTGCTGACCAAGGCCAAGTTTTCTCTGTGAACCTCAAGAAATCCCTTTACTTCCACACAAACAAAACCCCAAAAAAAAACCCAAAAAAACAAAACAAAACAAAACAAAACAACCAAAAAGCATGTCTTTTCTTTGAAAGAAAATAGATCTCTTCTTCAGGCTGTATATAAACTCATGGCGAAAGTTAAGAACCTCTTTAAATATCATCCAGAGGAGGAAAGCATTTCAGTATGGATCTAGGTATGTCTGGTCTTGAAATCCTCCTAGTTACAAGCAGTGATTTTCAAAACCCTCTTCCTATAAGACAGCAGAGATGTGGCTTAGTGGGACTGAGGCACATTTGCCCTCACACAGCAGCAATCCTCTTGCCTGGCCCCTGCTACAGCCCCAGTTCCAAACCACTCTGCAGTACCCCTGCACCCCTTGCACTGAGACAAACCCAGAGCAGGGAGACCAAGCAGTGCTCCTGTCCCTGGTTATTTTGAGATTAGCCGCCAAAAGAGTGCTAAAAAACTTCCTAGAAGAGCCTCGAAGGAGCAGAATCATTATCTAATTACAATAAATCTAAACAAAAATGGCTTGTAAATTTTAGGGGTTAAAGAGAAAAAAGGATCTTAAATTTCAAGCGACATTATGCAATCAGGCCAAGATTGTTTAATTTACCACATGCTGGGTAATAGTCTGAGAAGGCTCCATGTTTCCAGAACTAAAATAGGCTCTTTATTAACAGGGTGATTTGCAGAGAGGCTGTGGGCAGAGCTGGCATTCGAGCCCGTTCAACTCCCCAGAGCATCCTCCAAACACTTCCTTCGTGCTGTGTGCACTCCAAGATCTATTCAGGTTACTACAAAGATTTTTTAACAGGTGAAAAGTTAAAGCTAAAATGAGTCCAAAGTGCAGGCTGTCACGACAGTGAAAACAGAAACAGAGGGTCAAGGAAACTCTCCTGTGAGAACATGATGTGAGAAGACTTTGCCGTATGCCAGGGCTGAGTGGGAGAGAAGTTATTCAGGGCTCTCCAAGATGCTCAGCTTAACTGTGTGCCTGAGTTTGCCATAGATTTTGGATTATGTAAGGAATGAAAGCTAGCAGCAATGTGAGTAAAAGATCTGTTAAGAGTACACAAGGAGAAGAGAAATCTCAGGCAAAGTCTGGACATGCCATGATTCCAGCCTGAACTCAGCACTTTCAAAAGATCTTTCATCCCTCCTGCCCAGAGGATCTGCTCAGCTGGAACAGCATGTGATACACCCTTGGGGCACAATGATGGCTTTAGATCCACAAATCTTTATGTTTCGTGATCATGGCACCAGCTAGGTACCTCTGAAAACAAAAGTAAGAGCCACTCTGCACTGTGATGTACCAGAAGAAGAGCTAGATGGAGAGACATATCTTCAAATGATCTAACTGGAGGGTGCATTAAATTCAGGCAATTATATTTTAAAATTAAAACATTTTATTGAACTAAAAATGAAGAGTATTTTATGGCTCTTCCCTCTAATGAACTTCTCCAGATTCTAGAATGTGTTCAGGCCAATTTTCTAAATAGCTATGTTTTTAAACGCATTTCATCTCTGTTTGTATAAAAGAGTCATTACTTTAGTCCATGGAAGATCATAAAATTCTTCCCTTCTGTGTCATAAATTTTTAGTTTCTGTCATTGCCTGACATTTGGCGTATGTGCTGGCAAATGATACGGCACAATTCATTCAGTGTTCACCTTGTGTTTGTGAAGCAAAGGAGACATTACAAAGGAGACATTCAGCTTCTGCTAAAAGGCTTGCTAAAGAGATGAGTTATGTGGCACAGACAAAAAATAAATATAACCAAGTCCTGCAGTCTTTATTCTGGAAGAATTTCCAATAAAAATCCATGAGAATCCCTGCAGGTTAAGGAAACAGAATTCAATAACAATATGCAATTAATGGAAAGATCTTAATGGACTTCAGCAAGTCTTGGACCCTGGAAACTTCCCTCAAAGTATTTTAGCTGCAGGTGAAATCAGGAAACCAAGTTCAGTACTAGAGAATGGAAGAACCAGGACTAGTTCTCCACAACAAAAGAGCCTCTCTGTGTTGAGGCTACAGATCTGACTCCATCTTCTTTAACCTCTGTCCATGCAAGCAGTGCCTCTGCATTCAGACACCTCTGTCCTGTGCTCCTTGTGGCTGGAGGGCAAGCTGCTGAATTTGGGTCTACACTCCACTCCTGCTCGTTATTCAGATACTTCTGATCAAAAACTTTGTGACCATGACACAGAGGTCTCAAACTGCTTAATCACGTCATGGTTATTGCCTGAAGGTGCTGCCTGTTCATCTTGCTCCCTGTATCTGTTCACTGCAAGAAAAACACAACCTAGGCTTCAGATAGTCTGCTGCTCCTGGCCAAGAAGCCAGAAGACACAACACACTTCTGACTCTGAGGTGCACCCTCTGTGGAGAAAAAGTGACCAAGGATTTAGGGGTCACTGGGGCATGAACTGGAGAATTGCCCACTTCTTCAAACCTCTGGAAAGATTGGTGATGTCATATTGTATCAGCAACATTTACATATTATTAGACCCTGCTCAACTCTGCATGTTAACCTATTTCTTTTTAAATAAAGATTTTGAACAGAGCAAAACACAAAGTCACAACACACAGAAGAACTACTTGTAAAATCATTGCATGTGCAAAGGCAAAGTAGTAAACAAAGGACTTGAAAACTTTTCCATGCTTCCATTCCCCTGCAGCCCCTGCTAAGGTGGGGAGAGAACTTCTTTTGTGCAGAAAAAGCAACTCACATGTAACCTGCTCAGGGTAGCGCCACAAACACAAAAATACGGCACGTGGCCTACAGGCACTGCTGACTCCATCTGCCAGCAGCAGACGAGCTCAGGAGACCAATGTAAATTATAACCTTTAAAAGTGAAGATAACGCATTTGAGCATGTCCCCGTGCTGCCCTTGTCCTCCTTGCCAGCACGTGCAGTGCATAGGGGATGGCTGCACCCTCATTAGTGCTGAGCACCCGCCAGATGGGGGAAGGAGGGCTCAGGACATGCTATGTATACCTGGCCTGGCGTGGTCAGGATGGAGACAGAGGCATTTTGCTGATGTCCCTGCCAGCAGCACCAGGGGAGAACAGCAGCAGCACGTTGGGAGCGGTGGGACGGCAGCAGCGACTTTGCAGGCACAGATTTGTGTGCGAACAGCCCAGCTGTCGAGTGTGGTCAGGCCACTGCTCATTCTGCAGCACGAAGGGCATGATCTGGTTTCCAAGACTCGCTTTGATAATCTCCATGGCAAGCACCAGCAGCTGAGCCGCGGAGAGGGAGGCTCTCCTGTTTTGGGAGGGAAAGCACCTTCCCCCGCCTCAAACCTCACATCAGCCACACGTGAGGGAACTGGGACCTGCTTTTACACACTCTGCTAGGTCTATGAAAAATCTGCAGCATGAACTTAATGACAAGTGCTGTCACAGCCCTGTAAATCTGCCTGCTGCTGCACAGGAGGCAGCACTCCTCTCCCAGGACAGAGCACCAAAGCTCGCTGACCCCAGCAGAAGCTGACCCCTTTCATGCCACCACACTGGTAGGTTTGACCCTCTGCTCTGGTGTGCAACAGTTCGACAGCAAACCTGCTCTTCCTGCTGGAAAACTGCTCTCAGCTGGAGGAGAAAAGCTATGTTCCTACTCCGATAAAAGTGAAAAATTTTTAAACATTAGTTTGTAAATGGTTGGTGACCAGCTGTCGTAAAATTTGATTACTTTTATGTAAGCTATTAAAAATAACCATCTTTGAAATTTTCTTAGATAAAAATTATTTCAAGCTGCAACAACCCCATGGCCTAAATGTGATCTAGTCAAATAATCAAAACACATAAAAATAAACATTCCTTTTCAGACAACTACCTGCATTTCTACCTGCAGCTCATGTAAGCTCTACAAAATTTATCTAATTGCTCAGCAAATGCTATTAAGTTCTGTTTATATGTGTATATCTTTTGGGTGATTCAGATAAAAATGAAAAATTATCCCAGTTTAACCAAAAGTCCACATTTCACTCAAACAACTTTCTAAAAATCCTGTGTAAAATAATATCTTTAGTAATTAAACCACACCTTTCACCATTTTTCTCAAACAACTGTAACATTAAAATCCTGGTTCCATGGGCGTGCGGCTGTAAACTTATATAAATGCACCTTAACATAATGGGAAATTCTGATTATTACAGGAAATTTTGCAGAGGCCATGAGGATGCAGGACTCCTGGACAGCTCCTGTCAGGGCACTGGCCCGCCTGCAGCTCCCTGCAAAACACAGCAGAGCCCTTCTGCTCAAACAGGAGGGGAAAGGTGGGGGGATGGAGGAGAGAAGCTTGGCATGATGTGATATAGCATTGGCTGCCTGACTTTGATTTCAACTTCCCCAATCCCCAAGGCACGACTGCATCACTTGTTATGACAGTGGCTGCTATTCCTCACAAACATTTGGAAGCACACAGGCTAATTAAACGGAGGCACTGGGGAATCTGCAGCAAATGCCTGATGAGTCTGCTGCTGAATCGCTGCCTGAGCAGCCGACAGCTCCGTGTCAACTTAATATCTCCGTATTAATAAAAGTAACTTAACCCAGGGGAGAGGAAAACGATCACCATTCAAAGACACAAGTGTCCTGATTAGCAAAGGACAAGGGGGAAGCATTTTCTGTATCACCATGGAAACTTAAATAAAGGGCCCATAATTACAATCTAAATTCTGGAGAGATAATGAATACATCTTGAGATCTGCAGATGTTGTGTAGCATATACATATTTCTAGCAACTTCAACTCAATTACTTCTATGCAGCATCTGTTTTACAAATCAACTTCCCACTGCTCCTAAGGAGGCATGTGGGATTTTTAATTTTTTTTTTCCCAGAGGAGACAGTGGGGGAAGAAGAGGGGTGACCTCTTTTTTCTGGCAAGGTATTTCAAACTACCACTATTTATTTAGAAATTTCAAACACCCAGTCAGTTACAAAGTTAGCTTACAGGCATCCAAATACACCAAGCTAAAACGCATGAAATAAATAATTCAAGAGTTCTCTGCAGTGTTACCAAGTATAAGGAATAACTTATAATTTGCTCTAAGCTTACCCAAGACAAAATATTACCGAATAAAATACATCATGTAGGTGTGAAATATAGAGGTACTGCATACGTCTTGTCTGACTGCGTGTTAAAAAACAACAAACGACAGTTGTTTAGGTTGAACAATGGAAACTTCCCAAATGCCAAATTTCTGGTTTTCCTATGCCTTCAATGCTGCCCTTGTGCATCCACTTTCATCTTAGAGATTTTGATTCTGCTCTACGGAAGTCAGAGAGAGCTTCAATGGGAACATCACCAAGCCCTGAAGGAAGCAGAAGTAGTACACAAAAGAAATGCATTTGATCACATAACCAAGACAATATCAGTACATCTATGCATAATGCATACACTCAGAGCATCCCAGGAGCGCTTGTGGCTGTGTTATTTGCTTTTACAGAAACAGTCACACAGGCCTGGCCTTAAATTTTCATGATCAGGATGACAGAGAGGAGCAGTGATGTGCAACAGCTCCTACCTCAGCAAAACCCAGAGCTGCGCACAGAAAGAAAAGGGCTTTTCTTTGGAAAACTGGAAGGGCCTGCTGCAAACAACGGATTTGTTAAAGCTTCTCAAAAAAAGGAGGAACGTTTTGTGCAGGAAACATGCAGCAACACACGTGGAGTTGCTCCTATCAATTCCTAGGTGGCTACAGCTCTGTAGTAGTTTTCAGTCTGGAGTTGCCTTCCTGCCCTTGCTATCAGACACTTGAACTGGGAATCCAAACTGAAGCACAAAGGAACACAACTGCCTGATTTAAGCTTGGCTAAGGAGGAGGGCACCCAATCCAAGCCATTCCCTTAGATCCCAAATGTATTCAAAATTGCTGGAATAGACCCATGCTTCTACACACTGATAGGCCACCCCTGACTAACATGCACTGGTCATTCACTGACAAGGAGGCTTTCTCCTTGCACCATCCCTGTGTGTTTTCCTCCCTTTCTGACAGGTGTAAAAACCCGGGACCAGTTTGGTGTCCAGTGCTAAAGGTGAGGTTTACCTCTTTCTCGTGAGTGCCAACAGACAGTGCCCTGCTTTTGCCTCTCCGTCTGTCCTCACTCCATGACCAAACCAACTGGGAAGCTCCCCAAGGGGAGTGAATTTGGGTGTTTGCATGGAATACAGGCAGAGGGAATCACAACTTGGAAGCCTTTGTACCAGGAGATATTTCCAACAAAAATAATTCTTAAGAAAAGAGAAGAAAACAACAAAAAAAGATATTAATCAGAAAAAAAGACATTGTCTCGGCTCTAGCCACCTCTACAGTGAAACAATACAGCTGTCAGAGCAATATACCCCAATTCTGCTCACTGCTGTGCAAAGAAATAGAGGACTGCCCACAGAAAACAGCATGAAAACCAGCATATTTGCCTGTTGTTTCTTTCCTACTCCCAAAACTGGATTTTAAAAATAGGAACATGGGATTCCACGTCAAACTGGCTCTCACTGTGCTGCCTAAGGTTCTTCTGTAGCTATAGGAAATGGCAGCCAAGAGGCTGAACCACAATCATCCCTGATTTTCCCAATCACCTACTTTACATCTTACACGTGGAGCAAATATGAGTCAGGCTTCATTTGTGCTGCTGGGTTCTATTAGCACAGGCCCAGGATTTGTGCAGAAGTGGAAGAAAAGAGAGATTACACACTGTAGGAGACACTGCTAAGCCAGGAAAACCCCTGGTGTGGATGCAGTTACATCCATGAGTCAGCCGGCACCTCTCTGGCAGCTCAGGTTAGGTTGTGTGAGGAAACACACAGCTGCAGAGGCAGAAAAGCACCCTCTGTCAGCAGATGTCGTGTTGCTCTGGGGACACTGCAGAGCACAGGTGGAGCTGAGTGTGCTCTGAGGTGTGGGGCTGGAAATGCTCGTGGGCTCAGAACTAAACAAACTGCTGGATGCCAGTGGCTGGTGAAGTAGAAAACGCTGTCCTTTCCTTCAAACAAAGGGGAAAAAACAAAACAAAACAAACAAAAAAAAAACTTTTTCCCCTCACCAGTATTATTTTTATGACAGTTTTCCTGGTGGCTTTCATACCACAATACATTGAATTCCTTCAGGTTCCCCATCCATCACTTCTTCTATTTGTTCGCTTGGCTTGGATACGAAGTTCTTCTAATGCAAGGGAGTCACTTCCTAAACTTCCTCCAGTACATTTAAGGAAGCTTCTCTGGGTTGGCACTCATTCCTTTCAGCTAGCAGAAATCAAACTGGCCAAGGAAACGTCCAGGAAACTCAGGTCACTGACTTTGCTCCTCTTTAAAGCGGTTTCACCACTCCACACGAGACCCAGTGTATGCACATACCATTCACAGCACCCAACCATCAGCTTCACACCCACAAGCCTTTGTTTGCTGATTAACAGCGTGGAAATGAACTCCCTCAAAAAGATATTTGTTTGGATTTGCTACAGGAAACAACTGCATTGCAACAAGGCAGATATTTATTTTCCCACTGGTTTTTCTAATTGAAACTTTGTTTGGTGCCAGAGGGTTGATTCACCACAGTCCCTCTTTACTGCTGCTGTAACACCACAGCACTCCTGGGAAAATCACCAACTCTGGCAGCAGCAGTGGGTGGGGATGTGGTGCAGCAAGACTCACATACTGTCAGGACCCAAGCTGTCACCCAAAAGGGACAACCCTGTCCTCCTGCCCCTCCCCTCTTCCCTTTGTTTCAGTTTTAGCAATCACATGGCCAACTCGCCTGGTTCAAAAGGAGCAGGGAAGGGGCACTGCTGGCTCTTGTTTGAAGCAAAAGGTTGGGCTGGTTCACCACGCAGGGGCTTGCTCCTGAGGCCAGGCATGGGAAGCAGCTCAG
Organism: Dryoscopus gambensis; assembly: GCA_013389985.1. NCBI lineage: Eukaryota > Metazoa > Chordata > Aves > Passeriformes > Malaconotidae > Dryoscopus > Dryoscopus gambensis. The sequence goes on from WEIT01016590.1 coordinate 97,844, forward strand.
CTGTGTGACTGGGGAAGGATGTTGTATCTCAGCTGCCGTTTTACATCAATAACTGGCAATTGCAAAACTCAGGCCCAAGGGTTTTATAGCTACATTATTTATGGCAATTAGTCTAACCCCCAAAACTGACCTTGCGACTCAGAACTCCAGCAAACCACAGGGCTCTCATTAATCCAAATTCAGGGCTTTCTCTCCAGCACCACCAGTCTCATTATTTGCTAGAAAATACTCCCACAACGATTATGCTGTATAGACTGTACAGGTTTGAATCTCTCTCAGCCTGAGGAGATAAATGCCTCCAAGCACCCAGCTTGTGGGGGCCAGTCCTCACGAGTCCATCCAGGGATGCTTCATCTCACAGAGGTACTGAGCTCTCTAGGAGGGGAGCACCTGCCTGGACATGAGGGAACTTTTAGGTGGTGAAATGATGCCATGGAGCATTAGCTGTTTTCATGGTCATGGGAAGGGATTTTCTACAGAGTTTGCTATGGACTGATTTAAGATTCAACTCAAGTTGTTCTTGTTGATCTACACATTGGTACTGCTGAAGTGCCACTAAGTGCATCTGTGGAAACTGCATGAGAGCCCCACAAACAGCGTCTGTGGAGGTACAGCCCAACCACACCTTCCTCATTACCTGCAAGACCCCCAGAGCCCAACAATGACATTCCCTGTCTTTAAAACTTCACAGTTTTACCTCCATGACTGTAATCTCCCTGTTTTCTTTCACTGCAGAAAATTAGTTTTCCCCTTGGTTGCTAAAACTACTTCAGGAGCCTGTGAGGCCACACAAAATGATGGCTGCTGCCACCAGGTCATTAAAACAGCCAAAAATTAGCCGGGCACAAGGAATTCATACCCACACCCCTATCTGGCAAAGATCGAAGATGAACACCAGCTCGCCTTTTGGCAGAGTGATCCCACCTTTTATAAGCCTAAACGAGTGGGTTTTGTGCTGTTCAGCAATGCAAGGAGGCAGGGAAGTAACAGGGATGGAGCACCTGTGCTTCCACCAAGCCCCTGCAGGCCAAGCTAGCAACAACTGCGACAGAAAAGAGAAAGCACAAATAAAAAGAAGACGAGCAGTACTACTGCTTGTGTCAGCACACAGAAATACTATGTTCCAGCTCGGCACAGAGCGCTGCTAGTATTGCCTGCACGCAGCCTCCACCACAACACAATGAGATCATTCACACCTGCCTCGCCTGTAGTAGGAGAGGGAAGGTGAGGAGGCAGGGTTTCTAGGAGAGAGGCAGCATTTCCCAGATGCTGCCAAGATGCTGTTTATTGGTAAGTGAAGTCTCTTGAGTCCTAAACAACCTTCCCAGAGGAAGATAGAGTCGCAACTGCCATATGGAGAGTGGGAAGAGGATGTCACTTAGCAAAAGTGGATCAGAAAATACATGCACAAACACACACACTCACACACAATTTGTTCTGTAACTGCACTGAATGGCAAAATCCATTTCATCCTCTCAAATAAATCCTTCTCCATACAGCTTATGCAACCTTCTAGCTGACAGGAGCAGATGACAAGTACTCCTGAACAGGGCATCCTTCCCCATGCCCCCAGGGAGATGGGCACAAGGAAGCTCTGCCCACCAGACAAGGAACTTGGTGAAAACCCAAAGCACTGACCTGCTGTGGGCTGACAAAGATGCTGTGTCTAAAAGCACTGACTGAGGATGAACAGCAGTGCTGACAGGCCCAAGACAGAGCTGGAAATGGTACCACCTTTGAAAATTTGTGTTTTGAGCCACTGTTTGCCTTCACTTCCCCAGCTGTAAAGCTGACATGCCACAATCCACCCTCCTTTCAGGGCTGGTGTGTTCTCTCATCCCCACTCAGCTGTGGCATCCTGCATGAAGATCCCTTATAATCTGAAAATTTGAATGGACAGAACCGCAAAGGAGTACTTTAAATGCAAGTAGGAACATTGTACCACCTTCTCAAGGACAAAAGTCTGTGCACAAACACTTTGAGTGGTTCTGAATTTCCCAGAGAGAAAGCATTCAATGCAAACTCACGTCTGCACTTCACTTCAGAAAGCCATGGGCTTGTATCACATTCTTCAGAGACCAGATGCATGTCTCCAGTCACGTTTGTGCTTCATCCCACTCGAGCTGCCAGGAGTATTTTCTCTGAAGTGTTTTTGTCCACTGTCTGTCTTTGCTTTCATTCCCTTAGTCCTCGTGATGGTATTGATTCAGTGTAGCCTCTTTAAATGTCCTTCTTGGAGCACAGGCACTGATTTTTATAGGGCTACATTCTGGCTAGAACACTGGCTGGCTCCCTACCCAGACAGGTGATAAAATTCATAAACACTTCACTTCTCAATGTGGAGACTGGCCATCTAGCTATTTCAGTCTCAAGTTCAAGCAGAAATTTAATTTATCACATAATCAACATATTTTTTCTTATGGGTATACTTTGCTCTATGGGTTTATAGGACCTAATGAAAACCTCCCTCTTGCCTAGGATTTCCTGCCTGTATGAAGGGTCATTTACTGAGGTCAGGAGTGTTCATATAGAGCAGAAAGAATAATTTCCTTTACTACAGCAATTACTGGCAAAAATCAATGACCCCTGTTAAGCTGGAGGCCAAGGTAAGTAAATGCAATACTGCTTTCTAGATTTAAAAACTCCCAGAGCCTCAGAGGTGTGCTTGCCCTTACACACGTGCTGAGGAAAACCAGCCAGCCCTCTAGACAGGGGTGTCACACTTCCTAGCATTCCAAGGCCATAAAAATTATTTTAGTGCAACTGAAATGCAACCTTTAGCTGGCACTGAGATTGTCCAATTGATGGGGGGCAAAAAAAAAACCTCTAAGGGCTCCTTGCAGTGGAAGTGCCGTGCTCACCTGGGTGTTACACCAGCACTGTGAGCAGTGTCAGACAGCCTGGGAGGCTTCCACCACAGCACTCACTGTGCAAAAACAGTCCAGCTCTGCTTCAGAAGGCTCAGCTCTGCTGCTGTGTCTGTCCCCGTGCCTTTTCGGGGCAGTGTCCGGTGAGACTGAGAACTTAATGGTCACTTTGGCTTTCTGTTTGCAAAGAACAACAGCCCTGAGGGAGAAGTGGGCTAAAGCCCTTGCTTTCATTTCAGTTATTGCTGGTTTTCACTTTTTTCGTTATTACTGGTTTTTTCCCCCTTTAGATTCATGCTGGGAAGCAGAAGGACTGGCCACCTCTACCCTTCTTCTTGCAGTGCACTATTTTCAGATGTGGTTTATTGCTCCACTGTTTGGTTGGGTTGGGTTTTTTCCAGTTCTTAAGCCAAATGTGCAATGATGGATCTGGCAGCCACGCAACTGCCAGCCACCCCCAGTCAGCTGAGCAGCAGGGATGCAAAGGCTGCTCCCTCTCTGCTCTGCACTGTGAGACAGTTTCTCTGTCACAAACACTGAGGTTAGACAATGGGCAAGGGTCTGAGAGAGCAAGTTCATCTGTTTCTGCAAAATTCACAACTGCACGATTTGCCACTGGTGGCAGCGATCTGCACACACAGAAGCCTCTGCCTTGCCATCACTAACTTCTTAAACCAAACACCTGGAACTCCAATACTTCCTGCTGAGCTACCTTCTCAGTATTAAACTGTGGATCAAAAGCATCCAAAGTAAAAAACAAAACTTTTCCTTGCATTTGTTTGAAACCTCGGTACAACTTTACTAGCATAATTTAATTACAGACCAGCACTGGCAGCAGCCAAACCTGCACCCTGTGACTAACCTGCCTCATGGTGTCTGATGGATGCTTGACTTTAAAACCCAAGAAGTTCATTGCTCAAACAATTTATTAGATCCCTAAGCCCAAAAATGGTTTTCAGTAATATGTGTCCTGCTTCATAGCCTAAGAAAATCTACTCTGGGAGGCAGGAAACATTTCCTAGGAGGCAAAAATGTGATCAAAAACATATTTGATAAAAAGGAGAAGGAGTAATGATGGTTTTTAACTACAGTGTTATTTTATTTCATCTCAGAAGCATGCTGTCAGTTTAAGAGAAGGGAACATCTATTGGATTTTGTTTTGCATCTCTTTCAAAACAAAATTATTCTCACCTAGGGCTGCAGGGTTTTTTCCCCCTAAACCAAATAAACTATATATTGGAATGACCTTGTAACGGGTTTCTGTGGCTCTTTAATCACCAGTGGCTGCTAAATGAAGCATATCTATTTTCTCTGTTACATTACTATTGGCAACCAGGTCTTCAGTAAGTGCCCAGAAATATTTCCATGGCAACAAAAAGCATTCAGCATTGGTACTGTTTTGTGCCAATTTAGCTTTAAAATATTCTATTGTGGAGAGAAATATGGTACATTAAGTGAAATAAAGTCAAGATGCAATGTTCTGAAAAGAATACAAGGATAAACAGGAAACATGTATTTTGCAGAAATGGAGTGGGGGGGAACTGCCAAATGGAAGGAAAAATGTTCAAAGCTCATTTTGATGCTACTGAACAGCTTTGCTGAATGTCAGCAAGTCCATGTGTCACTTACATTGTCACTTAGGGTTAGGTAAAAAACTAACAGAAATAAGGATACCTCGAACATCTTCTCTTGATCATTTTAATCCATGACTGAAATTTTAAGTTGCCAGGGTATTACAGTCTCTCTGCATGTCTAGGTTACCATCAGAAGAGTTCACACTCTTGATGTTAGAGAATGAATCTAAAGGAAAAAGAGGAAATAAAGAGTTGAAAAATAAAATACAAAGAGCATGTGTGTTTTGGAGGTGAAAGTTCAGTTAGAAGAGCAAAACGAGTTCTTCTACATCAAAGGGTCTGTGGAAGACATTTTCAAATCACAGTTCAGCACTTTCGCTCCCATTATACAACTTAGTTCTGAGAAAAAACGGCATCAGTTCCCAGCCCTCTAACCCTCAAACAGCCAACTTTTATGACTATGAAGCCTTGAGACCATTGGATGGCCCTTTGTGCAGCACGTTGCAGAGATAAAAGGATTAAAGCCTATCTGAGACCATTTGGAATGACGTTCCCTAAGGTGTAAAAAGCTATGCAATACTCCCCGAAGTGCTTGGTGTGGAAGCAGAGAGCTCTAGGAAGCAGCACTGTAGGTGCTGCGGCGCTCTGTGAGACCAACCTTCCAGTCCTCAATGGCTCCAGGCAGCTTAGGGAGAAGGAAAGCCAAAAAACATTGAGAGAGTAGAACAGCAACTTGACCAGTACCTGCTCTCAGCTGGGAGAGAGGTCCAGAGGGACTCTCCCTTGAGGGATGGGTCACTCTGGCATCTGTCTGTCACTAAGTCTCACCAGGAAACTCCATCTGGTCCATCACCCGCTCCTAAGACCCCTCTTTCTCAGATGTCCCTGCAGACAAGCCTGCAGGTGACAAAAAGCTCTGACAGGGACAGCAGCTCATTCCTGGGCCCCATTTCCCTGAGAGCTCACCACCTTTCCTCCCACCTGCTGTGAGCAAGGGTGTGGCCCAGAGACAGCCGGATGCCCTACCAGTGATGCATTTGGCACCTGGCTGAGCCCCAGGATTTGCTGTGAATTGTTCCAACAGCCCCTCCTTAGGTACAGGCTCTGCAGGAGACAAGGTTAGGCCCTGGACAGCACTTGTCCAAGAGGATCCACGGCCCCAGGACTCCCTGAATGGACACCTCGTGCCCTGCTCCATGACTTCTGTGCACACACTGGTTGCATAATCCAAGCAGACGCAGCAAATCCAGCCCTGCAGCAGCACTGGCTCAGTGCCTATGGACAACCTCTGCGGGCAGGATAATCCACAGGCAATGTATAGGGGTACCAGAAGGTCGGGGTTGGGCTCCAAGAGATACAACTTGAGATGTTTCACCTGAGATCTGGCAATCTTTCATTTGGAATACGAAACAAGCAGTCCCAGTCTGGGAGGCAGAACAGCTAGACCAAAAGCGCTTTTTAATTATTTACTCCCTGGCCGTAACAGAGTGAGAAATAGCAATAAAGAAAGGAGCTAATTTTCCAGTCATTAGAGAACACCATCAAGGTTTATACCCTCTCAGTCTGATATTCCTATTAAATACGAAAACGAACAGGCTGATCTTCCACAGTCTGCACAGAAAAGGCTAAATATGTAAGACTTCCCTAGAAGCCAAGAGTGATGAAAAGCTCCTGGTCATAATAAAACACATATTTTTAAGAGCATCTACCACCTGCTTAAAAAAAAAAAAAATTAGATATTTGAAGCCAAATTCCATAGACCTTCAGTGAGTCTCAAGTTCTTCATCAGCTCCATATTGTAGAACCAAGTCCCCCCCATCCTCTTTCCAGCCTTATCTCCATTCCTAGGATGTTTGTAAAGAGCAGCTTTATCCCAGCCAGACCCAAGGATGGTGTCAGCAGGACTGCAGCTTTCCCTGGGTGTAGCCAGGACATGTGTCTCCATCAGACCTCTGTGACCCAGGGAACCTCCAGCCACGTTTGTGGTGACACCGAGTGGGCCCAAGTCACACGGCTGAAACTCAGTCCTGGGCACAATTGCCTGCAAACACTCTTGCTGTCATTTAAAGATCAGAAGTCGTAGTTACGCCTATTTAAAACTGAAAATATCAAACTCAGTTCTCCTTCCCATAATCTCCTGCCTGCTGTCTTCTTCAATCTTGTTTGAAAAGCCTGTGGGGGTGGTGGGAGGGGAGGAAAGCGATTTGGGAGCCTTTCATCCATAAAATCATGAGATACGGCTGGCTTTTTAGTGCAGCATTTCACAGCACATGGCACAGTAACATCTTGAGATTCCTGGCACAAAGAAACAAGGTTTGAGATTATATATATATATATATATACATATATATATATATATATATATCTTTAATAGCAATGACGCAAAGGCAGATGGTTCTCAAAGCAAAGGCTTAAGGCTAAACATTCACTTTGAAGGGTCCTGCTACCAGAAACTAAACAGGAGGGGAAGCAAAACACTCCTTGCTACGGCCACAGGGCCTGATTGCCTTCTAATACACAGCATTTCACCCTGGAGATCTCCACTTCTTTCAATGAGATTAGTCTCACAAATGAGGGAAGAATTGGAAAGGTTATATTTTTCTTTGGGATTTGGGGAGTTTTATTTTAGCTGTGGGAAACAGAGACAATACAGAACATAATGAGCAGATTAGCAACTAAATCAAATCAACAGCAGAAAAGAAAGGTCTGGATAATGCAGTCAGGGCACGCGCCAGCTGCTTACCTGCACAGCGAGCCTTGCCATTAGCACTTTTTAAGGAGCCACCCAAGCTGAGGCTGCACTCATGACCTCCCATCCTCAAAGAGGGCTCACCTTCTTCCTCAACAATGGGAGGAAGCCGATCAAGAGGCTGGAGATCTTCACTGGTCCAGTAGGATCCGTTGGCTGTCAAAGACCTGGTGCTTTCAACGCACTGCCCTGGCAAGGTGCTGGTATCTTTAACCCGTTTTTGCCTCTGTGGACCCGTGTCAGAGCCATGAGGGAGGTTTTGTGAAGCAAGGTCAGGGCCTCCAATGTAACCATCTTCTCTAGGATAGAAATATTCCTCATCCCAGAGGTCCAGGTCTCGTTCATCATCTGTTTCCTCAGAATAACCCTCATAAATGCCTCCATTATTCTCCAAGTCCTGGGTCCTCTCTTCTTCTGGCTTACGACCCACTCCACTCAAATTCAGCAGGGAGGCAGAGATGGAGTCTCCAGCTTGTTGGATCGCTTCATATATTTGAGACATCCAAGAAGACAGTGGCTGTAGGAAGTTCTGAGCAGCCTCAGAAGCCATGTTTAACACTATGCCAGTGTCTGGTGATCAGTTGTTCCGCTTTGCCAGCATGTCACTTATAATTCAGTGAGCTACAGAATAAGCACCATAAGAAATTACTGTAAATTGCTTGTCCATCAACACCTGTCGACACACTATCTATGTAAGATGTCTAGAACTGAGAGGGGAAAATGGAAAAAGCACTTCTACCCATTGAGAATACCACAGAAATACAGAAACGATGGACAAATTGCACATATTCCTGCAGAGATCTGGAAAGCTTTTATTCGACTGCTAAACCTTAGATAAAAATAAGAACACAGAACCATGGAACACAAGTACCTTTTTGAAGTGCACACGTTCTGGTTACAGCTGTCAACAGACCTGGGGGAAAAAAGGTACAAAACAACCTGCAATCAAAAATCTCAAATAACCTCCTGGCCCAAATTTCTATCCCATTCTTAGCATTAGTATGATCAGGTGAGAAAATTGAAGGGAGGAGAATTTGGGGAGAATTTGTTTTGAATAATGAAAATGGCAGGCCTAAAGCTTGCAGTAGCAGCCCATGGCAGACAACCATCTCAAATACTTTGCTCCAGAAAGACTGTGAAGAAACTCTCTCTGCCCACAACCCAGAGCTGTTTTGCCATTCATAGAAATGAAAAAAAAAAATGCCGAACAGAAGAGGTGGAATATTATAGGTATGAAATTACTGAGAACAGAAGCAAGTTAACAAAAGCATTGGTGTCATCTCAATATGATGCTTTCTCAAAATTCATCTAAACTCTAAATAAAAACATAACTTGCAGAAAGTTAGCATGCCTTTTTGCTCAATATACATCTTCCCACTTTATCACAAGACAGATATTCTTTTAGGAACTCTGAGAAGGAGAAACCTACAAATAGGGTGATGGGTTTAGGAAGAAAGAATTAAATAGGTGCAGATTTTAGACTAAGAGACAACTAAAAAGAAGATTCAAAAATTATTACCAATGTCTTGCTCAATTGAGAGGTCTAAAACAATCAAAGTATAAAAGGGTAAATACAGCGTACCTGCAAGAAAACAAGCTCAGCAGCAATGTGTATTACCTTATGAAATGATCTCCACAGAAATGTAGTGGGAATATCAGTGTTGTGGGTCTTTAAATGAAGCACAAACCAGAAGGATCCCACTTGGCTTGGTGAGCAGCGATTTTAGACATGAGATCAGTGACTTAAGAGGACTTTACCTTTTAAAACACCTGTGCCAAATAATTTGGTTCTGTGATGTTGATTTATGCTGCAGACACTTCCAACAGGTTTATTGTCAGCTTCAGTGTGTGCTAAGAATTGCAGCCCTAACAGGGGCAGTAAATGAGCGTGGGTTACCAAAGGCATTTTAAAAGCTGCGGCTGTCACAAACTCCCTGGGCTCAGGGCACAGACTGTTCCAGCATCCGTCTGCCAGCCTCCAGCCCTCAGCTCAGCCCCTGGGACCCAGGTAAAGCTCCCTGCCATGCATTAAATCTTTGGCAAGGAACAGACAGTGCCAGAGCCTCACCTCCCAGGTGTTCCCTTCACTGACTCTCCTCTATCCAACCCTGCCCTTGTCAAAGCCTCTCTGCTTTGTGCAACTGATTTTCTCATAGACCAGAGGAGATTAAAGGCTTCAAACAACCCATTTTCAACAAAATGCAGATTACTGGTACATCACAGCACCAGAGAAGTCACTGGGAAGTGATAGTACTTGTAACAGTGGGATTCTCCCAGGCATAGAGGGAAATAAACTCTGGTGGGAAAGTGCTCGATACTGGATACAATTTTAACCTGTCATTTATTTACACACAAGAGCAAATGAACCTGTGTTTTCTGAGGAAAGTAGGACTTCACAGTGCTCTCCCTCTGTCTCAGCAGCAAGATCCATGACAGCAGTAACCCTCAGAGGGATGCAGGCATCCAGGAGTGATGGCTAACCAATGGAGATAAAACATATAGGTGCTGAAATGAAGTGCTGATCTGTTCTAAAAATCAACAGAACATAGCCTTGTGACATTTGCATAGGAAACAATTAGCTCCTCTTGTTATCAGATTTCGGAGTTAACACCTGATTTGTCCAACAGAGCTATCCCACTTCTGGATGCTGTGGCTGGCTACACCTCACTCAGGCAAACACCACAGGGAGGTTGGTACCACAGCCATAAAGGTGGAGGGAGTGTTCAAGGCAGGATTTCGCTTTAGTAAGGGAAGTAAAGCCATGATCTACAGCCACCAGCAGAGCTTGGACGTGGTCACTCAGTCATCTGAAGCAGCAGTTAGAACTTGAACATGAACTTTCATACACCAAGCAGTTGCCTGTAGGCCGGGGGAAAACATGACACACACCTATGTATACACATCCACAGCTCTACCCAAGACCAGGATATTTGTCTGGATTGAATCCTAAGAACCCCAACAAGTGGTTTGATTTCAGTTTCTAGACAATAGACAGACACTGGTGTGTATTTCACAAAAAAATCTGAACTACTTTGCAGTAAAACCTGCAACTCACATGTGCAACTTGCAACCCAGCGCCTACATAATAGCTACATGCAAAAACAATGTCTTTTCCAGGGTGCCTGACTCTGTTTCACCTTTGCTTTGCTTTTCCTACCATCCTCTCCCTCTTACTGAAGACTCCACAGTCAGTGATATGCTGAACAACTGGAGTTCAGCTGAATTATAAATGGTTTATTTTTGTTCTTGCAGCAGATGGATAAAATGTGTAACAAGCTGTAGACAAGTTGAGGCGGGCAACAGTTTTACAAACTCACCAGAGGATCAAAGGGGCCTGAGCTGTGTTATGGGCTTGCTGTTTCCCAGAAGCTCTCTCCATTAATTAGGAGACACTGCTCTAACAGCGTGTTTATAATAAATTTCACAACATGGCCTTTTCAACATAACCGATTTTTACTTTTGATTTCTCTAACAGTTTTGACTTGCATTAGGAAAAAAAAAAAACTAAAAGAACTGAGAAAAGCATAAAATGTGTGGGAAATAAAAAAAATCCACTTCTTTTTAGAAGTATTCATCAAACAAGAGATAGGAAAAAAGCAGTTTAGCAAATTCACTTCAAGTTCCATCTTCTGAAACCACCCATAAGAATTCTCACACCAAATCACATGCTAAACTCGAAGTTGTTAGGGGTTTTTTTTCCTCTCCTGGAAAATCAGATAGTTAAAAGGATCAATGTTAAGCCTCTCACAGAAACCATCATAACCTTTACTACAATCTATATTCCCTTGTCTTGATAGGATCATTATTCCTGAGTAGCATTCCCATTGAGAGGTGCAATTACTGTATTGCTAAAAAAAGTAGACTATTACCAGAATTTCAAACACTACCACAATGTAGAGATTTTAATATTACCAAAGTGTCTTTCAATCTTCTTGATACGTAGGTTCCTAAAAAAAGTGCCATCAGATGTGCATTTCTTAATGTCTCTCTTATTCAAGATGTTGCAGAGTGTAGGCACAAACTTCCTTTTCTTCAGTCACTTTTTGTGTGGCCCTTGGAGAAGTTTTTTACCAAACTCCTCCCTTACAGGCAGAACACAGGTTGAAAATGGATCATATCGATGAACAGGAGATTTATTTGTGTGGACATCAAAGAAGAGCAGTGTGACTGACCCAGCATGAAGCTCTGCTCCAAGTTTAGGGGGAAAAAAACCTCAAACAAAGTGTGAATCTAAGCTGATGCCCAGAACATCAAGGGTCTGTGCAAGAGGTAAGGCAATTTTGCTGTTCATGGAAGGGGGAAATAAGGAAGGCTTGGAGAGGCAAGATCTTTTGAGCTACTGAAAACTGTAATGAGCCTGGTCCTCCTTTCAGACTAGAACCCAATCAGCACACATTTAAAATAGCAGAGGGGAGGCTAGAAATGTACTCAGATGAAGGCAGGCAGCAGCAACACTGGGCCAAGAAATCCTCTGTCCTAGTTCTGGGAACAATCTGGACTCGTTGCTCCTCTTGCCGTCGCCCAAATTGTATCTAACAAGATGCCAACAAAGCCCTTGCACTCTTACCAAACGTAACTATGATGAAAATGTATTTCCAGCTGAAATTGTCACAGTGCCAAACCCAGCCTGTGCATTGAGAGGGCTGGAGCCTCTTGCAGAAGTGTTATGAGGTAAGTTCACAGACAGTGCCCAAGGCTCACATCAGCTGTGAGCGTCACTACTGACCAAACTTCCCCAAGGTAAAAACAAAACAGAAATACAGAACATCTGGTACCTTTTTGGCCTATGTGCTATAAAAATGCTATTTATGTGGTTGAATTTAACATACAGAGAAAAAAGTTAAGACAGAGGCACTTTCCGAGTGATTATGTGCTCTGTGATAATAGTTTTCAGCCAGTGAAACAGAAACTCCAGGGCATTCAAGGAAAATCTAATGGTTTATGCCAATAAATTAGACACATCTCATTGGAAGAATTCACGGGTTACAAATCAACACGGCAATAAAGCCACTGCTGCAGAGCATTGGTCCTGCAAGCCCCAGAACAGTGAAGAGAAAACAAAGATGAGCTCAGGCAGACAGCAATGTACCCGGCTGCACGGGGCTCAGCCCACGCACAGGAAGCCTGCAGACTTATTTCTCACTCCCAAATCATCTCATGTCTTTGCAGCAGCTCGCTAGTGATGCTATGCCAAATTATTTGTAAAAATTGATACCCAAATGACAAAAGTGGTTTTGATCAGGATATTTAGCCCCATGTTGTCTCCTCCTTTCTTTTCATCCCTTTGTTCATGCTCTCCTTTTGTCAATAACAGTGGCAACAATTACTGAGCCTCACGGCTTCAGTGGGATGGGGAGAAGAGGAAAGAGGTAGTAGAAGAAAAGGAATTATGCAAATGTGACATTTATCGTTCAAAATTGTGGAGCCTTCTCCGAAAAAAACAGGCCTCTCCATCATACAGAGTATGTGATGACAAATTCAAGCAAAGAAAATATTCCTGGAAGACCAGCATTCAAATATTGTGCTCAGAAGCTCCAACAGCAACGGGGCTGAGGAGCTGATGGTGATTTCCTATGCTGACCTCTTCACACCTTTGTTTTTGCCCAGACTCTAAGAACTACTGAAATCAGAGGTGTGTTCATCTTGTATAAGTCCAAGGCATCCAGAAAGCAGGGGATCTGTGAATGCACAGATAGATATTATTGCCTTTCCACCAAAATATTAATACAGAACCTGGGGGAATTCTCAGGACAAAGAAAATGGCTACACTTCCTTGGCCATAATATTTGGTCTGGGTATTCAGGTGAGCCAGATTCTGACTTGGCACTGGTGGTAAATCCAGAGTCTCTCCACTGAAGGCAGTTACATGCTCCAAATCAAAATAAAGCCCTTTGCATTTAAAGAGCCCCCTGTCACAAGAGGATCAAAAAAAGCCCCTAACTCTTCCATGTCAAGTGGTTGTACAAAAAGCAGCAAACTTCATTTATAGTTCTCCAGCTGAGGGTTGCATGAAGGGCATAAAGAAATTCACAAATCATTGGAGTATTAGAAAAGTGGTGTTAGTAGTGGCAACTGTGCTCTTTCAGGCTAAAAGAGTGAGAAACATCTGTAATTACTGGATTAGCAGAATGAAAGAAGAAACCTGCAGTCAGAAATTACAGCACATTCTGTAATTGAGCTGCTGCTATTCACCGGCTTGCATGAAGACAGAAGAGCCAATAGGAAATCACAAGTTCAAAAGGCTGGAGAAACACCAGTTTACACCACCACTCAAACCCACCCACCTGTGCTGCCAAGCTGTTCCCTAGGGCAGACCCCATAGACTCCACTCTGCCTGCAATTGTGCTACCCAGTCTGCAGTAAGTGAACAAACCAGGGGCAATCAGAGCAATTACTTGCATGGAAATCAGCAGTGGGAGAGCATGTCTAGCTGTTTAACAAAATGAAGATATTTTAGAAACATTTGGAGGAGTCACCCAGTTCCTGTTACTCCTTCCCCCACGCACACACTCCATCCTTGCAGAGCCTGTGGGAATGGCTCTGTGCGGACCACCACGGAGCAGAGCAGACAGAGCTGTTTGGGAGACAAAAATGCAGTGGATGATTCCTGGTGATCCATCTTTGTGTGCACACATGGCTGAGTCTGTAGCTCCCATCTCTTCTCACTTCTAAGTCAGCCACCAGTCCAGCCAGAAATGCTGGGAGGCTGAGGGGTCACTGGGAAAACTAGACTTAGACTCAAAGGACTTTAAAGAATTTGAATCTGAGTAGGCAGCTGTCCCTACTGACCTAGGAACTGCTCCCTCAGGTACTCTAACCCTTCATTTAACTCAGCCTTGTTGCAAACTAAGCTCTCCAACATCTAGGGCAGGTATCAGTGGCAGCAATCACCCTGTCCCATGGCCAGTCACATTTCCTACATTCTTCTACTTAAGCAACTGAGAGAAAAAGCAATTTAGAAGAGCTGCTTCATTTGGGGGCTGAGAAACTTCCCTTCCACAAGCTTCTCTCCCTCCTGCCGCTGGTTGGTCAAGGAATCTGAGCTATATACCTGAGCTGGGTGACAGGAATAACCTTAGGCTCACTTTCAGTCTGCCCTTGCTGAGGACAGTGGAGCTACTGGGTACTCAGCATCAGAGTTAAAAGGACCAACCACAATTGTACTTCTTTGGAGAAGTACACCCCTGGGTTTTCCACAACTTTGGAGAAGCCAGACTGGTGCTGTCACGCTCACCCACGTTTCTGGTTTCTAAACATGAATCTCTGCCTCTGCTGCGTATGACAGTCCCACTCCCTGCATGTGATGGGTGCCCAGGCCCTGCCTGGGCCCAGGGCAGCACTGACGGTGAGAGGCAGCACCCAGGCAGCACTGCTAACTTTCCAGCCCTTGGTGAGTGTTATAGGTGTTGATGCTTTCCTTAAAGCCTCAGCTATGGGAGATGAGTGGTTTATATAAGAACTGCATCTCCATTTATTTATTTTAAGTGTGCAGCTAGCTCCAGAGGCTGGAACAGTGGCTCTTGCAGAACAGCTTGAGAACATGAACTGAAAGTGCTCTCGAGGCTGATAAAACAGAAGGAACAATGAAAAAAAGAAATCTTCCTTCAAACCTCATCATATTTACGCTGTTTTCATATATCAAGAGTACATTTTTAACAAGTATTCAAGGCAAGGCACAACTGGAATATCTTCATATAAGTACAGTGTACTAAGCTGCAATTTCTTTCCCAGTCTCAGGTCACATCATTATGAAAAGATTACGGTGTAGAACAAAGAGGAAGCTTAACTTTCTTGAGCCACAGCACTGAAGCATATGGTTGGTTACAGCTCCTCACACAAAGGTTTGCCCAGCACTGTCACATGTGCCTATGAAATTCACTTCACCCATGAAATTTTGAAGTAAAGATTTCCCCAACACTATAAACACCGTGCGTAGGAACATCACCACCTCCTCTTGATCCCAAAATCCACACTACAGACAGGGACACCAAACCATCACAGCATCAAATGATCTCACATGAGACCTCACTGACTTCTCTCAAGCCTCTGCTCAAGGGAAGGTCCTCCTTCCTTGTGTGGAGAGATGATTCAAGGGGCAATTTCCCATGCACACTCTCCCAGGGCCTGAAAGATCACCAGTGCTGTGAAGAACGACTCCAGCTGGTTCTAAAGGTGTGGCAGTTAATCTTTCCCTCGCTAAGGAATTGTGCACATGACCTCTATCAAGGCTCTACTTCACTCCAGGAAGACCAGGACTGCTTCATGCCACCACCTCTTCCTTCTGCACATGCTTGGGCACAGCCGCAAGCTTGATATGCTCTGTGCTACCTTCCTACCAGGTATGTGGTTACCAGCTTCTCTACCTTTGCAGCCTGCTCTGAGCTCTCCCCTGCAATGTCAAGTACATCCTAAATACAGGCTGGCTGTGTCCAGATGAGCTCCAGCACTCCCAGTGAAGGGACTCCTGCAGCTGACTGAGAAGCAATCAGGGCAGCACATCCCTGCTCAAGAGGTGGACCCATTCCTAAGGTCAAGGAACCAGTCAAGAACAGGATCCACAGAATGCTAAAGTACCAAAAATCTGCAATCCATTTTGTCCTAGTAATTAAGAGTCTTTGTCCTGAAGTCTCCTAAAAGACTTTTCAATGAAATCTTCATTTTCACAATGATCTTTTCCTTATCTTTGTCCCTTCATAGAGACACAAACTGCAATTAAATCAGGAACAAACCAGCCAGATGTATCCTAGAGCCATGATGATGGGAACACCTATTTCATTCTGTCACTTGCCTTGTTCTGAGGTCAGGCTCTCTACAGGAAAGTAAAACCAACAACAAAAAAAGAGGCTTTGATATTTTACAGTACATTTTCTAAATGTCACCCTGTGTACCTGCAACGTAGACAGATTCGCTCATATTTCTCTACCAAGTCTCTTCTTCATTGGTAGATAACTCAAAACTCAACTGGATGCAATGGCAACGGGAGCAGCTCATGCACTGAACCCATACACCCCTTCCCAGGCCACAGCCTTCATTTATCTGTGCTGCTGCATGTGGGCGTTCATCCTATTGCAGATGTTACAGTCATGCAAAATGCCTTCTCTCCTGTTTAGATAGATATGTTCTAAGCACTCTTAATTCCAGATGTGGAGAATCAAAAAGCTTTCCCCAGTTTGAGAGCTTAGAATGGGGAAGAACAACCATTAGTGGGTTGTCTATTAAACACCAGAGTACTGGAATCAGGATCTCCTTGCAACATACACAGCTCACCAGAAAAAAGTTGAAAAGAGGAAAAGCGAATGCTAACCAACAAATTGCATGTTGCAAACGCTCCCCCATCCTGCTCCTTCCTACCCAGCAAAGCCAAATTCCGAATTTGAAGCGAACTCTTGCTTGTCAACACTCCTCTTGGGAGAGCTCCCTCACCATGCTGGAAACAGCCTTCCCTGGCTTCCCTGCCCAAGCTCAGCCTCCAGGTTTCTGCATTCACCATATGACACACTGAGTTAGCCCAGGCTCTAATATATTCCCTCATGCTGCTGTCCTTTAAAAGCATTGGCATTTCCTACACACAGATTCCATATTGACTTTACAAGTACCAAGACGCCACGGTGAAATTTAAACTAAATATAGAGGTGATATTTTTAAATAACTCTCAGCTCCAACTCGCCAAGCCGATTTTATTTGAACGGAAAAAGCAGACTCCAGCTTAAGCTTCCATTGTAATTAATGATTACAACACATTCCTCTGCCGTATCAGATTTAGCACCTCATTAATGTATGTGGTATTTTTCTTGCATGGCACAGCTGTAGTTAAAGTTGAATTAGTGTTTCCATTATAAGCCCATGTTTTCAAAGGTTTATCACTCAGACACATGAGATTTAGTCTGAAATGAAAATTGCCATCGAGAGTGTCAGCTGGGAAGCAATTTCTTGTCCTTCAAAATCTGGAAGCAACAAACACTAAAAAAAAAAGCAAGCCACTCTGTTTATTAATAATTCACATTTTAAAAAGCATTGCAAATACATGTTTACATGATAGCCTGTGACAGCTCCATAGAATGTCAACACCCACACGCTCCTGGGAGATGTGTCATCTTAAAAACCGAAATAAAAGCCACATTTTTACACCACTTGATGGGAGGCGAAGAGAAGGGGAAAAAGACTTAAAATAATATCGATGAGGGAAACTTATTAAAAAAAAAACCATAGTCTTTGTTTAGAAACACTGAAGTTAGGACTTTCAGTCGAGAGGGGCGTGGGTGGGAATAATTTCAAGTACCATTTGTACTTGTACCTTTTTCGTGCCTGTCCCTGGCTCACTAATGCACTTAGCAAGAATCAGTCCCACTGAGTTCCTACCACAGATGGCACCCAAGCCTTCAACTGTCCATGAGTCCTGGAGTCTTGAAGCACAACCAGATCATGTCCTTTGCAGCAGCCATGCTGAGGCTCAAGGCAAAATGAACAACAAAACAACCTCGTATGAGCTCTGCGTTTTGGGATTGTGTCCTTCTGCCATTAGCTTTAAGACTGAACCATCAAAAAGCAGACCTTTCAATTGGGAGGCTTCTGAGGACTCTTCTTGGCTGATTATCTCAGTGATTACACACTTATGACATGCAAATTTACAAACAAATACATGAAGAAATTACCAAATTCACAGTTGCCACCATAACCAGAACAGATGCAAATTTGATGGCTGAGAAAAACTATTTTTTTTTTTTTTTTGACATAGTAAAATTCCCAGTTGTTTTGACTCCAGGACTTAAGGGTTTACCGAAGATGTAATGCTTCCAGAACACAACAAACACATGAAGGAGCATGTAATAGCTACTACAAGAAAACCAGGACAGGCATATCCTTTGTGAGCAGAAAGGCACCGCTGTTGGTCAAAAACACTCACATTTTGCTCCTCACTGGATAAACAAAATACTCCCACAACAGAGCAGAGAGTGCGCTTCTTTCCCCAGTGTTGACTTTCATTTTTCAAGACATTACTCCAGACAACAAAGATAATGGGAACACAGTAGCAATTGCATTATGATCAAATCTAGGAGGTTACTATCCAAAACCCCACTGTTTTCCACACAAACAACCTGAGAAACAGCAAATGGGCCTGTGCCTGTCCTCCCAGCAACCAAAGCCTCCAGAAGACGCTGTACATCAAAGGCAGTGTACTACTGTGACACTTACCGAGGCCCTCATGAGCTCTGGACTTTTCTTTGCAGTGTTTTCTTCGCCCTTGTTGTTCCAGGCAGGGGAGCCCACCTCTCTCTTCACGGCTGAGCTTCTTGTTGATGAAGTGGAAGAGGACTGCAGGGAGGATAATGAAGACTCCAACCACAGACAAAAACCCAGCAGCCTCAGGAGTAACTAAGAACAGAAAGTCAAAAAGAAAACATCGGCACAACCAGGAAAAATTGCCTAGGCGAAGATGTGGTTTAAGCACAGCTGTATCCATGGCTCTGCTTCCCCATCCTCTCCCCAGAAGAAATAGAAATGAAATCCAGCAGAACTTGGACTTGTGTGAAATGGATACAACATCCATTTAATACATCGGTCCTGTTTGCTAAGGATGTACATTACACAGACTTGGTTCCAATTAAGGCCTTAATTTCTGTCATGTGATAAATTCCGACGTAGGAAAGAGACCAACTGATTTTAATAAATTTTTGTGACATACAGAATTCCACCAGGTCCAAGAGAGACACTCTGCATCTGTACTACAACAAGGATCTGGCCAAGAAAGGGTCATTAAGGCCCCAACACCTCCTTTGCAATTTATGTATTTTCTTTAGAACAATCAGATTACACATCATGGCACTCGCTAACTTCATTACATTTACTAAGAACCAAGTTAATGCATAGCCTATGATCCTCATTCAGCTGCTACTTTACCCTTAAATAAGAAGTATATTACCGTACTACATAATTACCATTATTTTCTGGGGAATAAAAAATCAGCCTCCAGCTCAGGTAATTCAGTTTAGCTCCTCAAGTGTCAGGTTTGGCCACAGGTAATGAGCACAGTGGTTTTGCACTAGCTGGTGTCCCAGCCCTGTACATCAACATCCCCGTGTCAAACAGTAAAGAAACAGCCTGATTTCCATTTATCATGTTCTGCCTGTACCACTGGGTCTGCAACAAACCACAGGCGCCAGCAAAAAGCTTTTAAAGCCATTTCACCTCTCTCACACATATCAAAATGCCAAAACAAGGGACAAACACTACATGCATCACTTGATGTGGGTGGCAAGGGCGCACGTGTCAAAAACTTTCAGTGTCATCTGCAAAAAAAATTGGCTGCTTATTCTGGTAATTACTTCAGCAGGAAGGGGTGAAGTTCAGCTGCTCAATTCAAGTCAAAGACCCCGTAAAAATGAAATATCAGCAGCATCAGTGGCACACCAGGGATGCCTGTGATTACAAAGCTGCAGCTCATAGATGAGATGAGCAGGATGAAAGGATGTAAACAGACCCAGCCCTGTCTGTGGAACATCCCACTGGGAATTTATAGGACTTGACTCAGTGAAAGACTTGGGCTAGAAGAGCTACACTGTCCCCAGTTACAGCCCTGATAGTGCACTGTATGACTCCAGTCTAAGGGATTTAAAAAACTTAAATTAATACGAGCCAACATGTCTCAACTGGAAACAAAAATCACCAATGCACAGCAGCAGCCCACATGCAAAACAGACGAGTGGTTGGGACTGAACCCAGAGGAACATGTGTTACACAAACTCTGGAGGTGGCTCTGACCTTCCTCACCCCAGCCTAAGGAAGGAACAGAAATATGCACTGAATCACAGCAGCTTAAATGACAACAAGGTGAAGCCTTCACTTCCATTGCTCTGTTCTGCATGGGCACAGACAATTCAGAATCACAGAATGGTTTGGGTTGGAAGGGACTTTAAAGACTACTTAGTTTCAATCCTCCTGATATGAACAGGGACACCTTCCCCTAGGATCTTCAGAGCCCCATCCAACATGTCCTTGAGCCTGCCAGCACTGCAGTTTGGTGCTATAACTTCCCTAAATAATTTGGCAGGCACATCTCAGACCTATTTTTCCCTCAAAGCTCAGCCCAGGGAGCAGGGCTGGGGATGTGAGAGTGGCTGAGTGAGACATCGACTGGCTATTTTCAGCTGCTGAAGTCACCATTAAGTAGCTGCTGGAGCCAAGGATAAATCAAAGGAGATGAGTATAAGTCACAGTAGCCATAACGCCAGAACATACATGAAAGCCTGGCTAGGTCCCATCAGACTTGCCCTGTTCTTGAGCATAGAATAAGCAGGAAAAAGGATAATGCTCTACCTTACATGTAAAACACATGGGATCACCACATCTCAGCACCCAAGAGGACGTGTGCAGCAAGGACACCACTGTTATCAGTTATTTTACTTCATAAAAAATCTCAGTGAGCCCAAGGAGACACCAGGGTTTCCCCTTCTCACACAGGGTAAAAGCAAGCCATCGGTATTTTTAAATACAAATTATTCAACACGTGCTCTGAAACACTAGGCAACCACCAGCTAGAGAAAATCCTCAAAGTGCCCCTTTTCCCCAACAGACCTTCAAAGTAGCTTGCAAAATCCCAGAGCAAAAAGCAGACCTTTGACTAAACAGGCATGCTCAAGGAGAGCTTGGAGACAAATGATCACCTGCTATGTGCTTGCTCTAGAGTAACTCAGACTGGCATGACAGTGTTACTGCCCATCAAATTCTTGTCTCCTGGTCAGATACAGAGGAACAAGAAAGTAGCAGCTCAGTGATGTTGGACTTGGGACAACCCTTCCAGCTTCCCCTACTCCTTGGGGCAAAAAAGTCATCACCTGTCAGAGGTCACCAAAGGTCCAGCATCAGCTTCAAGGAGGAAGTTTTCAAAGCCAAGTACTAAAAACTGTCCACACAGAGGCAGAGTTTTTGGGAGCACAGGAAAGAAGGGACTGCACAGACTCTTCCTGTATGGAAAAGATCATCAGCCAGCTACCAAAAAAGGCTGAGATCCCTCACCTCCCTTCACTGTGGGCACCAAGCAACTCTCCTATCTCTCCTGAAGATGGTCTCTCCAACTGAGAGGAGGTGCCTGGGACTTCTGCAGCACAAGGCAACAGAGTTCATGCATCCTGCCCTGTGGCTTTATGCACAAGTTTCCTCCTTTCTCAACCACAATGTTCGTGCCAGATACCAGAAGTTTGTGACACAGCATCTAAGGGAGGGCTGAGTTTGCATCTGAGCACTGTCTCACACACTGCACCTGGCTCCAGCTGGAAGCTCAAATCCCGTTGGAGGGGAGGCATGCTGGCAATTTGCTTCTCCATCATCAAGAGGAAAATGTGCTGCACCTGCATACAGTCCTGACCACACCTCCCAGCTCTCCTCCCAGCCCTCATCTGAAGGGCTTTCTCTGCAGATTTGAAACTCTAGGCTAAGGGCTGTGCCTGAGAAATGACTGCAAAATTGATTTGGAGCAGAGCTGTGTTCTGGCTTGTGGTGGATGTCTGGGCCTGAGAGGTGCTGAAGAGGAAAAGTAGCAGAAATGAACACACATCCCTTGTGCTGCAGCACTGCTAGAATATGTCAGTTTTCACACAGGTAAAATGTCCATCCCTACACCAATGGATGACAGACTGTGACTGGAGCAAGAACATGTGAGAGTAAGGCATTCAACTCTCGGTCCAAACCCTGGGAGGTGCTGATCACCACATGCTTTGGGACAGAAACATTCAGCCAGGATCCTCCCCCATTTACTCATTTTTAACCCAAGAAATTAACGCCACAGACACCTTTGTGCAGTGCCACCGTGGGTCCACTCATTCTGCTGCTCTGGTTGGGAGCACAAGGCAAGAAATGGTGTTTGTGCTCCTGGCAGGTTGAGGCCACACAAGTGCACACCCTCCTTGTCCACTGCTCAAGAACAAACTGGAGGTGCTGATGCCTTAGGTTTTAACTTTTGTATTTTTTCAAATCCTGTGTTGTGTAGTGTGTACCTCTGAAGTTTCCTGTAGCTTTTTAGCTGCTCTCCTAGGCCAGATAGACGCAACAAAGCTTCTCTGAGCTTGCTGTCCAAGGATACCCAGACTGTCCTAGGCCTAAAGGTGTAAGCTAGCGCCTCTAGAGAGGTGGAGAAATTGAAGAAAGCCAAAGTTTTAACTGGTGAATTTATGCTGATATGCAAATGGACCGAACCTATAACAGTGTGAACAACTCGTGACCTGCTGTCCATCTTGGGGTCCTTTTTGGAAGTAGCCTCTGGCTCCCCAGGGTGTACCTTTGAAGGCCCTTCAAATAAATACCTATCTTTATTCCCTTACTCCTGTCTAGTCTCTGTTTCTAGGTAGCTGGAGAAGGCATCAGTGCAGTGTGAAGGGCCCCGAGGCAGAAAAGAGGAGATCAGAAATGGAAGTGAGGCCAACTGAAGAAATCTCAGGCATAGGAAGCACAAGGCATGACAATGCTGCTCTTGCTCCAAACTCTCCTCAAAGCCACATTCACACTACAAGATGACTTCAGGGAGAGTCTGTCCAGAGGAACAAGTGAGGTGTGTTGGCCACACTGTTACATGCATTGAATGCAGCTGGGGTTTTGGCTTGTAGCAGGTTTCACACCAGTTCTGCTGCCAGACCTGGCGTCTCCTGATGGGCCAGGGGAATGAACACAAGAAGCTCCACAGTAGATTCACTTGGAGAGTCTGCAACTAGCAAGACCTTAATCCATTCTGCTGTGCAAGGGTTGAATTCTGCATAAAATACTATTCCAGACAATAGTTCTTTAATTTCATTTGATACCAAACTTCCTGAAACAGGAATGTTTACTGGTACTTTTTAATTATGAAATAAAAAGAAACCATAAATTGTCTGTTTTGCTGTCTGTGATAATTACATTTCATTATATATTTGGAGTAAGCTATGATTTTCCTGCTGGTTCCCATGACATTTTTCATTATCAGCCACTAATTGTCTAGCATGCACACTGGATTGTGAACCAAGTAGGCTGGCGCGTGGGCTGAAGTTCTAGCGAAAGCTGCAAGGCAGTACAAGTGTACA
The DNA here is from genome assembly GCA_013389985.1 of Dryoscopus gambensis. Taxonomy (NCBI): domain Eukaryota; kingdom Metazoa; phylum Chordata; class Aves; order Passeriformes; family Malaconotidae; genus Dryoscopus; species Dryoscopus gambensis. The sequence goes on from WEIT01016590.1 coordinate 121,080, forward strand.
TTATCATTATTACTATTATGATGTATTAGAGAGTTTCCACCTACTTCCATATCTACATATCCTCATCCCCACCAGCAGTGTCACAGCGCAGCAAGGCCCAGGAGTCCATCCTTGCGCTCGGCAAGGCTCAGCAACCACTGAAGGAAAGTTATGTGGGATGGAACGATGGCAGCAGCCCCACTGCAAGGACGAGTTCCCTGCTGGGTGTGATGGAAACACCAAGCAGCTTTCTCAGTCACTTCCTCCACTCGGTGCCCAAAGCACGTGGGTATCAGAATCTTGTCACTTTGCCCGCTCGCAAGCCGAGGCCAAGGTTATAAAGGAAAGCAGTGCCATATGTGGATTCCTAAAAGAATAGGATAACTAATGGGATCTTTCTGAGACAGCAAGACAGAAGAAAAAGGTAAAGGGTTTTCAGAAGCCACGGCTAACACTGTATCCTTTATAGCAAAATCTCCAACAAATCCACATCTATGCAAACTCAGAAGGTGCCACAAATGGTGAAGCAACTCCTTGCATGAAGCATTTCATAAATTCAGACTGAGGGAATCTGTAGGTGCCAATTCTTCACACAGCCAACTGCAAGAACATGACCACTGCTCGTCCTTATCAGCCTTGGACAGGTGGCAATTCTATTCATGTGCACCACACACACAATACACAAACACTTCAGAAATAAATGTGTGTTTTCACAGGATTGCAGCTCTCTCCTGATATCTATTTCAGAGGAGACAAAGCCCGACCCTTCCCAACAGCACTGTGAGGGAACAGTTGTATAACTCCCCCTCTTCTCCTCAAGGTGATCCACAAATATATTATCAGAAACGCAATCAGACTGCATTCAGTGCTGTAACACAAGTGAAATTCCCATCCAAGGCAGGAGGACTTGCCCTGCGCAGAGACTCAGTTTCACACACTTTATTTTTATGTGCTGATTTACAGATAGCAAGAATGAGGAGCTTCTCCAGTCCTTTTATATAAGGAATATGATGAACTGAAAGGCACTTATGATCTGACTATACCTCTGTTTACTTTGACTGACAATTTTGTCTGATCAAAGGGTGGGGGAATGGGCCCACTTGTAGCTGCTCCTGCTGCTGGTGTATTTGCAGGTCATCTTCAAATTCACCTTCATCTTCAGTTTCAACTGCTCTTATGGCCTCTGACGTAGGCATGCTATTTCAAAGGTCTCAAAGACAGTGAAGCAACTTCATCTCCCTCTCTTCTACCACCCACAGAGCCACCCCAAACATCTTGCAGGCTTCAATGCATTTATCCCTCCATCAAGTCTCTGAAGTAGGGAAACACAACTGCCCCACAGAATGGGAGCCGTGGCACAGGCACAGCCCAAAAGGGTGGAAGTTAGACCCAAAAGAACAATCAGGAAATGTTACATCCATCTACACAGGCATTTCAGTGCTTAGACCTACTTCATGTTTCACCCCAAAGCTGAGGCTACCAAACAGAACATCAACAGCACCTTCCCAGAGATGACATCATGGTGACAGTCACAGGGCTTCAGGCATCTGTCCTCAGTCACACTGGGTCACACAAAAGCCACAGGATGGGCAGTTTTTTCCCCAAAAACCTGATTCTCTTAGGGATACAATCCAGTAGAGGTGCTTGATACCTTCAGGCCACACTGAATTGAAGGCACATCAGGCACAAAAAGAGACACAGAGGCAGTGGCATTTAGCAAGTGCACTCCCCTTAGAAATGAAAGGCCTGACATAAATTCCCCCTTAAACCCACATATTCCTTTACCCAGTACCATGTCCAAAGTGCAGGACTAGGGCAGCCTCTCCCCTTTGGGCTCAGCTTGGCTCACTGTGCAGCCTGTACTGGGGCCAGCAGTAGTAGCAGATTTGATTTTCCTCAGCCTGCTCATAAAACCAGACTCGAATTCTCAGGATGCAGTCTGGATTTCACTTAGAACCTGCTACAGATAAATGACCAAGACATAAACACCGAGAGGGCAAACCTCAAAGCACCCGGCAGCCAAGCAGTGAGAGCCATAGGCCCAGTTTCAAAAAGGCTTTCCCTGAGGCCATATTTTCCACCTTACAAAGGCTGCTCTGAATTTTGCTATGTATGACTCTGTGGCAGCACTCTTTTCCCAGCAGCAAAAATCCCATCCTGGCCTTGAGCAGTGCTCTTGATGACATTTGTAACTGAGCACACAGTTCTGTGAAATATTCTGCCTTCAACAAAAGGCATTTTTCAACTAGAAAAGGTGAAGTATTAGTTTTGGTGGATGTGTTTTAAATGAATGTGGGGCACTAGTTCAAGCCCACAGCAAGTACACAGCCTCTGCAAACAATGATACCTGAAGTTCTGCATCCAGAAGAGTCCTGGCTGTCTCCCTGATCCTTCATCTGTAAGCAAATACACCACAAACACAGATGGAACAAGGGAGCAGAAATGTGTCCTGACGGACAGGGAGAATTCATGCTGTCTGATGGAGGTCATTCTCAAGACTGATCCAGAGGTTCATCATCAATTTTAGTAATAATCATAAAAATGGCTCCAGTTCAGCATGGTATTCAAAATTCTTTGAAGTCAACAGGGCCAGGGAGACTGAGAATTTGAGCAGCACAGAACCTGAATTGTCATTCATGAGCTGAAAGTTGGTCCCCTCCATGTCAGGGCTGAACAGATTTGATGGGGACAGCACGAGGAACCTCACACCCATCCAGGCCTTGGACCTCCTGGCCCAAGGTCCCTGCCAGGATTGTTATCAAAGGCTGGGCCCACAGCTGAGGTAATCAAAGTGAAACCTGCAGCCTCACAACTGTTCATCTCAGTTCTTCTCCAGGCCAGAGAAGAAAAATTAGAACCAGGTATAAAATTACTTTCCCAGCCCACGATCTATGAGGTACCCTCACACCCAAGAGTTTGCTCTGCCATTTCTTCTCTACCTCAATATTCACTCTAATCTCTGAACTTTGCCAAAATTCTCAGTTTTGAACTCTGGAACTATTTTCCTTTGTAAAACCAGCTATCACACAAAGCAGTGAGCTACCTTGGAGGTCAAAGTTTTCATCTAAGGCATAGGAAACCAAGAAAATGGCTGTAGTGATAATGATAAATACAGCTTGAATTAGATCAAATGAAAGAATCTAGTCCCTAAAAGTCAATCTGCTGCTTAGGGCTCTCATCTTAGAGATGAGATCTGTACTCAAATGCAAATAAATCAAACAGGACAGAGACCTGAACTTGCCCCTTCCAGATATCCTTTGACTATCCACCCTCTGGAAAAACTACCACAGTAGCAAGGGACAGCTGTTTTTTCTCACTGACTGCTCGGAGAGGAATTCCATTGTGAAAGAGGACACAGCTTGGGATCTAGGAAAGTTTTTCCAAGATGATGCATTTCTTAGAAAACTTTATAATTTAAAACAGAACTTAACTGTCCAACATGAGCACCTTTTCTCAGTCTGCACTCCCTGTAGTGGGTTTGTCTTTGATCGTGTCCCAGGTTTGTTTTCAGTCACGGTACAACACAGAGATCATAATCTGATACCTTTTGTCATAGCTGACACCAACACTGCCTTACTGGTAGAAAGGGAAGACTAGGGCTGTCAGTCTGCCACCTTTCTTGAACACTGAAGTCACGCTTTTTTTTTTCCCCTTTTCTTAAAGACAACTTCTTTGTTGCCATGGTATCACTAATGCAGTATTTTGAGACAGGGAAAGAAGAAAACTGTGCAGCATCACAGTGACACATCTATCAGCTGCCATCCTCTCAAAAAGGATAAACAAATAAGGATGCCAATGCAGACTTTTAAAGGCTCCTCTACCCTTTAAAATTTTTCCCTCTCACATACAGGTCACTATCTATAAAGTTCATGCCTCAGTTTTATTATAGAGAAGGTCAGAATTTCTCTCACAGCAAGCAGTATCTAGAGTTATTTTTTAATTCCTTCTCTTCTCCCTATGCCACATGACACCAGCTGAGGTACACACTCACAAGAGAATAGCACCTGCATGTTCAGAAAATGCCAGCCTGCTCCCCATGCTAAACCATGCAGTGACTCTTTGCAATTCCTGCTTGTACAGTGATTGCTCCCTGAGCTAACAAGGTATCCACTGCTGAGAACAGCTCGCATTCATCTCAAGAGCAAGAGGAACAAAAAGGGCACTCTCATGGTGTCTCCCATATAGCCACCTTCATCTCCCTGTGATCCTGTTACCCTTGTAGCCTTGGAGTCTTTCCTATCACTGCCAGAATTACTTTAAAATAGAAACCTTTACTAACTTAACAAATCAAGGCCTGGCATTCAGCACAATGACATTTCCCTCCTTGGCTTGTGAGAACATTGAATCAGGCCCCTTCCAAAACTTCAGAGATGGCTGTGCCCACCACTGGCACAACTCTGCTGCGTCAGTAAATCCAGGGAACAGTCACAGGGAGCAGTGCCCCTGTCCCCATGCACTCCCCGACTTGGGGTCCAGATCAATGAATAGGCAACGAGAGACACAGTGACTTTCAGCACATGCCACAGCCACAGTGGTGACATGATGAGATTTTCATCTCCCGGGTGATACAAAAGGAGGAATAATGTCATGAAATGGAAGCTTTTATAAGCTGAATCTACCAGGGCTTCTGTAACAGAGAAGGGAGCAGAAAGCAACAGGCAAAGCAGTGACAAAAGGTCAAACTGGAAGGACCTCTAATATGAGTCAGGAATTAAACTGTGAGCACAGAGTCCCCTAGAGAATAAAAATAAGTATTTTACATTTGGGGGAGAGAGGAAATGAGAGGCGAAGGGGGAGAAAGGAGGATCCCAGTTGCTGTTTCACTTATTTTGGGGGAGATAAAAAATAATAAGTTGTCTCCACTCAAAACTGAAGTGCTCTCACCTCTTCAAAGAAGAATCTAACTGGGATCTTTGTGTTCTCATGCACTTATTTTCCTCATCCACAAAACCTTGTTCTTAGTTTCACCAATTTGACCCAAGGCACAATGACTCATCACAGCAAAAGGCTGGACAGCAGCTTTGGGTTTTTTTCAAAGACCTAAATAAACCCTACTCCATCAATTGACCAAGGACGACGCAACAGTAAACCTCTCACTGAAGGCTGTGCGTTGCCTTGGCAACTCGTCTGATCTCCATTGCTCCAGGGACTGGAAATGTGCTGCCAACAGGAGATTTTAGCTAATCAAACCAAATCTCTTAATACTTACACGATTTACCATCTGTGGAGAGCAGGCCACGTGCCAATGGAAAGCAGGGCACCCTCTGAACACAGCCCTGGCTCCTCCTTGACCTGTTATTTGTTGGATCCTTGTAGGCCACTCCTGGCAGGTACCAAAGGAGAAGAAGGCAAGGGACCACAGCCTCACACCTGCACTCAGCACATCCTGGCAGGATGCAGAGGGGACAGGCAGAAGGACCCTCACCGCATCCATGCCTCAGCCCCTGGCCTTTGGAAGAAAAATAAAGTTTCCAATATTGGCATCACACACCCCCTTGGTGCTACTTGTTTTGAGCCTTCTGAAGCTGCTCTGTCCCTTTTTCAGCTCCTGTTAAATACGTCCAGGTACCAGCAGTGGCAAACTGCTGGCCAAAAAGTGGGACAAGCGTGTACCTCTCAACCTTCCTTGATCAGGGACTGCTGTCAAACTGCAGGACAGAACACCTGCTTTGTTCTAAAACTTCTAATTGGCAGTGCTAAAAGGGTAGGTTTGGTGGCTAATTTTGCCTTGAAAGCACGACCAGTCATTGATTTTTTACTTATTTAAAAGGAGTAGCCAGACCAACCTTTATACGGTTCCACTAAAGGTTTCTGGCCCCTGCATTTAAGCCCAGCCACAAATCCAGACGATCAGTCTGGCATTTAGCAAACCAAGGGGCCACAAAAAGGCATGAGCAGCAAGGGGGAGAGAAGAGTGTTCTACAGTTGTGCTGCTCCTGCTGAGACAAGAAATTCTGGGCGGTGGTGATGAGATTCACATCCATGAAAAGCCACCAGTTTCCATCTAACAGCCACCAGAGCTGCATCACCAGAGGTGACCCTATGACCTTTCCGTGAAATTGCCAAAAGAAATCGGGGTGTTTGAGCAGCAGACTTGGTTTTGGCATTCGGGCTCTCCTTCCCCTCATGGACCATTCTTTACAGCATCTCAGAGGACAGTAATCCACGACTCTCTGAAACCAAAAGCCACAGATCCTACATGGGGTTTCATTGCACACAGGTTGTTTTCTGCCAGATTAACTTCTGGTATTGCCACAATTGGCATGAGGGATCCTCAGATGGTTTTTGTGCTCGCATAGGGGATGTCTGCACAGGAGAAGCTGCCCCACCACAGCTTCCTGGGATCTGGATTAGCTACCAGCCTTGGGCTCCCACTCCTGAGGAACAGGATGGAGGTACTGTTGGAATTTAACAAGGAGGCCTGAATCAGAAGGCTGCTGCTCATAAAGCAGGGTGTGGTTTCAAAGAGAGAGAGTATTGTGGAAGATTTCTAGGCCTCTGATATTGACCAAGCGACCTACACCCTGAGAAAATATGTTCTAACAATAACAAAAGCCATTAAAACAAATGCTTGTGGGGGGAAGAAAAATGTCAGCAGTTTCTAGAGTCAAGTATCTAATCGAGTGAAGAGCTGAGCAATTACTGCCACCTTCTACCATGGCCCTGGGAACATTTCTCTCTCCACGTGAGTACAAACCAGTTAACCAGTTACTAGGGCTGCATGGGGAAAGAAAGGAACTGAAGTCATTGCTCAGCTGGCGCAGGGCTCTGTGACAAAGGAGAGGCAATGAAGTCCTGCAGGCAGAAGGATGAGGGAAGCAGAGCTCATTGTAAATGGCCAGGAGAACAGCTCACTCCCTGTGTGCCTCCCCACTTTATTCTTTCCTACATAATGCCTTCTTCTAGTCCAGGTACTCGTCAGTTTTACTTACTCTCAGTTCAGCCAAAAACTGAAAAGTTCATCCAAACTGACTCAAAGATGAACCCTGGTACCTATGCCCGAAATATCTGTCTGTACAGGCCACAGAAAATCAAAAGCAGAGAGGTCACTGACCTAACGGGGAGCAGGAATGATCTCAGAGAAAACAATTGTTGATGCTGTAAGATGCTCTCCGTAATTCCCTTGTAAAACAACGTGCAGGACAGGACCCCAGCGCTTCAAAACCTGGGAGAAGGGCCTTCTCCAGATGGAAGGGCCTTCTCCAGATGCAAGCAGCCACAAAGCTGTTTCAGAGGATTCATTTGCATTAACAAGTTTCAAAGCATCTACATGCGCAGTTTCTTCCAAGCAAAAGCTGGAACGTCTGACAGGTCCCAAGGATAAATGGAGAGCTGTGCCACTTCAGAGCCAGGAGAAGGGAAGGGGGAGGCTGATAGAGGCGACTGTTAGCCGGAGCAGATGCAATGGAGATGGACTAAAATAGATTCTGTGAACTTCAAGGGCTTCTGCAGCGCCAGTGCTCCAGCCCAGCCCACGTGAGCAAACATCCACACACACACTCTGCAAAACACTTGACATAAAGGGCCACAAGAATAAAGTGCAGCCTGTTCCTGGGATGTTTTCATACACACTGAGCCACACTATGGAATCTATTCACTATTTTACTGGGATCTCTTTAGCTGTTTTTGCCCACAGCCATCATGCTACATTAAGTTCTTTTTTTTCTTTGAACCTATCTCAGTCACAAACTCCTGAAAGCACCCATGGCTTCCCTTGCACGGTGATCAGATGTGCCCTCTGCCTAACAGGAATGCAAATACTTTGCACTTTCGTTACTCATTGTGGATCTAGACTTATGGTCGACTACTGCCTTACAATAAAATCTGGAATGACAGCAGGAAACAGAACAATGCCAAAGCAGAAAACAGAAGAAAAGGCTTACTCCTATTTCATTCCTTCCAATTTCCAAGATCTTTGTATTTCTAAAAAACCAAAGCAGCATGCAAATCCAAAGTTAGAAGTGAGGGTAACATAGGATTTTCTTTCCAAGCTGTAATTGTCACCCAAGTAACAAACTAGGAAAGCTATCTTCTCACCAAGAAATAGCCCCAAAGCATTCCACACATGAGACTTACCTAATTACACTTACATAAAGCAGCAAAATGAAATGGAATTTCCTACAAAAGCTTTGAAATGTGTTATTTATGAGAAAAGTTTTCTTCCTGGGACAGTTTGTAAATCCTCAGAATCTGTAGTACTCACACGAGCTGGGCAAAGCTGAAGAGAGGCACAGTCCTGAGTTTGAGTAACAGGAGTGGTGCTGGTGTTCTTGCCCTTTTCTCTGCATGTGCTTGTTGATTTAACATCCCAAGGAAGAAGGAATGCTGCCGGTTGGTAAACATGTGAGAGCCACCAAAGGAATGTGAGACAGGGAAGCGAGATAAAGGAGCCTATGCCACTTCCTAAAGGGGTTATTTAAATACTACTGCCTCACCTTTCCTACTGCTCTCACCTTATGAGTGCTAGGTCTTTATTCAAACAATTATCTTGCTGATAAATTTGCCTAAAAATAAAACTTGTCATTCCTGTATCAGGAAATTGGAAATTATTTTCTTTCCTGTACAAAGATATAATTTATTACTTGGCTTAAATTCACAATCTGGTAATAAGCATTTTGGATCCACTGTAGAAGTGTACCTTTTCCATCCTGGATTCCCACAGATTTTCAGTAAAAGGGTAAATTAAGGATCATTCAGTCTAAAACAAAGGAAGCAGCATGCCCCTTGCACTTGCCAAGCTCAGCCAGTCATTACTTCCCTGAACTCTGCTCACCCTGGGGCCAGGCCCTGCTCCATCTCTGGGGCATCCCAGGCTTGAAGGGCAAAGCTGTGCCAGCAGATCTGTGCTTCCCAATGGGTTTTTACACAGAGGAAAAAGCTGGTTTTAGAGCAAAAGGTGTTAGCACAGCACTGATCCCAGTGCATCCCATGTTAACCTTAATTTTAAGGAAGGCTCTGTGTAAGCCTCACTTACCATGAGGGCACATTCTCTCCTCACTCTCCACACAACTGCTGCTTTGAATGTGCATTTTGGATGTAGTTTTGAATCCCAGTGTGAGAAGGGTCATTTTTCCCCAGCATTCAGGGCAAATCCATCCCCACTGTCTCTGCAAGGGGTTTCTCTGTAGTGAAACTGAAGCTCTCCCCAACAATTCATTTATTGCTGCAAAAAAATCGTTTCCAGCTTCTAGAATACCTGATGTTCCTCAAAAACAGCATGGAAAAGCTGTACAATAAAACCACACATCTGAACCCAGCTACTCACAACACCCAAAACAGGAGAGATCCTGGGGAAGGTGGACTGAAAATGGGGAGAAGGAAGGGAGTACACAGACCTGGCTGCTCACCACCAAAAGGGCTTCTGGCAGCAATTTGTAAACCGGCTCTAATCTGCTCTCAGCAGCATCTTGCCTCTCTAAGGCAAAATGCTCCCTGAGGAAATTTTCTGCAGGTGTTCCTAATGCAACTCTTTTCTCAAAAAAAAAAAGGTGTTCTGATGATCTTGTTTATAAAAGCTGCTCACTGGCAGATCCCCCAAGAGTAGTCCAGACTGGCATCTTCAAAATAAAAGCTACTTAGAAGAAGCTCAAGAGGAGAAAGGAAGTCCTTATTGGGCAGACATCAATCCCCTGGACTTACATGAGTCTGACCACGGCAGAATCCCAATGGATCCCAGCTGGAGAGGGTGTCTGGCTCCCTGGGCTTTGGGATGGGCAGAGCCCTGGTGAGGAGCCACTGCTGGGGACATGTGCCTTCCAGCAGGGCTGTTCCCAGACTCGCAGCCTCTCCCCTGTCCCCATGGTGCCCACATCAGGCATGGCTGAGTGGCTGGGCTGATGAACCAGAGCCGTGGAGTTGTGGCTAAAAATACGCGGGAACACAGCAGAGCCCCGAGGGAAACACAAAGTCTGACATAACCAGGCTTTGGTTATGTCAGATTCGTCACTGGAGCCGACTGAGTGAGCAACTTCCATCCATCCATCTAAGGAGACTTGCCTCATCTGCTAAGCCAGGGGGATTTTTCCCTGCTGGTTTAAAATGAAGATTTGCAGAGCCAGGCTGCCAGGAAGGGACCTGGGCAGTTGGGCACACAGGTCTGTGGGTGCCTCATTCCCTGTACGTGCACTTAGTTCCAGTGCTGCATGATTGAAAATAAGTGTCCAAGTAGCAGCTCCACCAGGGAGACTGTGAAATGGGTTGCCAAAGAGAAAATAAGGTCTCAGGTTCAAAAAGGTTTACCCAGGTTTACTGCACCAGAGAAGTTGCTTACTCCAAAATTCTTCCCAATGATTGTTCTGTTATTCCCTTACTTTTGAACCCTTCCCTTTTTAACTTTCTCTGCAGCCCCTAACATGTTTTCTGTGGAAATAGGATGCTTATCCACTTTCATTCAAATTTCTCTAGAATTCACCAGGATTGTCACATTTATGGAGGTAAATGGGAGACCATACAAGTCTCCCACTCTGATTCCCATCCGCCTAGCTTCCTTCCTTCATCTCCCACACTAGGTTCTTACTCTACTTTATTCTTGAAACCTTCATTTACAAAGTTGCAATGGGGAAAAAAAAGTAATCTAGATATAATAGCACAATAATGTTAAGGGAATAAACGCTCACCCTTATCAACTCAACACTGCCCTTTCTATGGTTGTTTTTTCCAGAACTGTTGTGCTAAAAGCTAGAGCACAATTGGCAGGAATTCAAACACATTTTCAGATGTAGTCAGTTTTTATTATTATTTGTCAACCACCAGCTAAACCATAGATATATTCCCTTTATGTCCCACTAAATGTCAAGCTGGTATTTTTAAAACCCAGACAATGTATTTCACGTAAACCTTTACACCATTATTCCAAAGATCAAGCATCCTTTCACCTGGGAGCCACGGCATGGCTGCTCCCCTGCAAGTGGACGTGCTTCCAGCTTGGCCAAGCAGTGAAATCCCTTTCAGGCATCTCCTGCCCTGGGCGTGGATGAGAGATTGACCCTGACACGTCCCAGTTACACCAAAAAAAAGAGGCTTTGTGCTGGTGTGGCTGATTTAATTCCCTCACAGAGCAGCAGCCACAGGATACCTGCCACCTCCCTGATATTTAGCAGGCACCACTCTCACTGTAGTTCTTTACAAAACAATTACTGCTGCAACATTTGCTGGAGGTAAACTTGGCTGAACAAAGCATGAATGTGCAGGGAAGGCAGGATGGCAATAAAACTGCACACAAGCAGCAGCAACTCACACTTTCACTTTGTTCAGTACATTAAGCCTTCCTCAGCATTCTCTAGACTTACAAAACACAAATATATCTCCCTGTGCTTGAACTTAAAGTCCAATTATTCTCCTTCCTGAGCTCCAAGTCTTATTCAAAAGAAATACAAGACTAAAGAGCAAAGTGTAAGCAACACAGTCAGGTCTCTGAGTAAAGAGCCCCAAAACTAGAAGAGCTTATGAAACAGAGCTCAGGGCGGTGCACTCCTCTTGCCAAGGCAAGAATGTGAGTGAAACATCTCTGGCACATCTTGCTGAGGTCAGACAGGGTCTCCCAGTACTCCACTCCTCCGGGCTAACTGGAAGGAATGTGACTGTGGCAGATAAACGTGAAGGCTGAAATATTTGCACAACACTTTTCTGCCCCAGCCATATTCACTTGCTGTCTGCTGACAGGTACAGATGACAAGGTCCTGAACTCCAGGGCAGGAGGAAACTGTCTTAGCAGAAGCAGTGATTCAATTAAACATGTCTGGACACCACAGCATTTCCTCACTAAAATTTCTGTGAAGCAGCACAGACCAAGTGCCTGAAACCACACTTGAAAACCACCTGAAATGAGGCTGTGAGCCATTAGCCACAAACAAAAGGGTAAGCTTCACCTAGAGCCCAAAATATCAACAAAATCCACGTGCCCGCTAAGCTTGTAGTAGAGAAATCTGACCTGGCTTGCTGAAGTATGCAAATCAAGAAGTTGTAGATTATAAAGCAGTAATTTGATCAAACAATTTCCCTGTGGCTATTCCAGTATGTGCTGCTCGATGGCCAGGCTCGCTACAGTCCTGTGCTCCTGCACACTTCACAAATGGATTTTGGATCCAATTCTGACTTTCACCCCAAGCTTGGACCCCGGGGCTCACTTATTCCAGTCTAACAGTTTCCCATTAATTTAACAACCTCTGAAGTGGATCTGAGAGGTCCAGTGCATAGGAATTTGCAGAAGTTTCAGGGGAATCCCAGGGTCTCTGTTGCAACCTACATTTATTCTGCTGGTGGTAAGAAGGAAAGCCTGGAAGAGCACTCAGTTTAGTGGGATGCCCAGGAATTACAAGTGAGCAGGCAAATCAACCCCTAAAAACAAAGCAAGCAGACAGGCCAACTCAAACTCCACATGAGGTGAATTTCCAAAGAAAAAGTCTATGAAGTCTACTTACAGACCTGAAAATCAGTGGCAAGGATTTTGACTTTCTAATTAAAACTGGCTGATTTTTTCTAATATATAAAAGAAAAATCCAGCATTGAAAGAGATTGTTGACAGAAGTGCAACCAAAACCATTACAGTTTCAAAGGAGATGAAGGGAGGCTGGAATTCCACAGAAAAATGGCAGGTTTTGATCAGAAATCAAGAAAGAAATGATCAGTGTTATTCACCTTGCAACTGAGTCCACAAACTACTTTGTCAACATCAAACAAAACAGAAACATTGTGCGTTTCACAAGACCAGCTTGCAAGCAAGGGTATGGACAAGAGCAGACCTAAATCTCCAAAAATGCAAGCAGAGTCACAGGCAATGGCTCTGTCCAGAGAAGGAACCCAAACAGGAAGGCAAATACTGAGCCAGCACATGGGGTAAGCTGGACAGATGTGACAAACAGACCTGGAACACAGGCAAAAGCCACCGCTCCAACATGGAAAGTGATACAGAGGCAGAGAGGGAAACACCCACCTAACAGCTGTCTTGACAGGGGTGAGGGAGACAGAACCAAAAACCCCAGGAAGGAAAAAAAAAAATAGGAACCAGCAAACAGCAACATGTGCACCAATTGGGAACACTACCAAATAAGAGGAAAATGCCTCCAGTGCCACTTTAGCTAATTAGAACACTTGCCATGTACAAACGCTACAGCCTAATCCCAGCCACACTGATAAGCAGCGGTATCAGAGTGGAGGGAAAGAAGCATCTGCTCACCATGCACAGTGAAACCACTTGGAGATGCATGAGCAAGCACAGGCGGCCAAGAAGGAGCTCAGAGTACCAGAAATGTTATTGTAAAACCTTTGACATGGCACAGGCTCCATCATCTGTCCACGCTTAGCACTTGTGAATGGCAGCCAGGGACCTGCCTGGAGCACACCCTGGAGTGCTGGGGAAAGGAGGATGCCAGCCCAGCCCAGCTCCAGCCTGCTCTGAAACAAGACAGGAAAGGGGGTGGGAAATTAATACCATAAAAATGGATTTTGGAAGAATGATCCTCGAAAACTTTCAGGAACTCTGAAGAGAAACTCAGACGCATTGGGAATGTTTGTGCCCCATAAAATGTAGGGAGTTAAAAGAGACCAACTTTGGTCTCACTTCAAAGAGACCAACTTTGCTTCCAGAGCTGGTGCAACTCCACTTACATTGAGCTGGTGCAATATAATTATCTAACAGCATTGAAAAGAAAATAAAACAGTGAAAAGACAGCCACAAGATGAACAGTGCAGAAAAAATGTACATGGGGGATTCACAACTAGTTGCACGTTGTCAAGTCAGGTCCGGATTTGACTGGAGGGCAAAAAAGGTTGTGTTTTCAGTGTTAGCAACACGCTTTAGGTCACTGAAGTGATGAAAAAGGCAAAAGTCTTTCAGAGAAAGCCAAGCAAAGAGGGCAGCTTCAAGTCACCAAGGATCATACACAGCAAACACAGAAGAGGTGAGTATATTTGGGCTCCACATATCAACCATCTGTGGGAAGCAGTGGAAAAAACAGCAGAGGATCTCCAGGGTGGTGAGAAAAGGAACTAAAAGAAAGCTGGGGTACATTGAGACGCAGCCTACATAATTGCCCACAGCAATTTAGTTTATTTAATTAAGTGTGTTAACACTGGTAAGTAAGAGATTTGAACATTTGTTACAAGAAAGGGAACAGATGTGATTTTCTGGAGCATCAGAAAAACTCTGCATCAATCAAACAAGAAAAGTACAGTTTGCTTACCCCCTTCCTGCAGAAAAATGAAGTCAGAATGGGGCTCATGGGACCAGCAGGGAGATCATAAATAGGCCTGGCTGGAGAAAAAGAAAAAAAAAATCACCCCTCATGTCATTCTTGACGAGGATGTCAGCAGTGGCTTTGCTGCCCTTGGGACAGTGCCACAGCCTCCAACTGCATCCCTGCACTGCCCTTTGCTTCAAAACACCCCAGCACAAAACACGCTAACTTAAATGGGTTTGGCTATGCAGGATGAGTAAGTGTTTGCAGATGTTCATTCTGCTTTAATTTTATCTTATTTCACAGCGCATCTTCAATTTAAAGCTCTCAATAGATGCTAGTCAAGATCACTGAATGGCTATTAACTACTGCAGCTTGGCAAATGAGAACCTCAACTCAAAAGTCAGGTTCTGCATTTCAGCAGTGTCAAACTTCAGAAGTTATCTAGATCAAAATTAAGAGCTTTGAAAAAAAATACTTTTAAACACTAAAAAAATAAATCTAAACTCTATTGCTCAGCCAATCAGTTTCCAAGGTATTTAAATCCAAGGAAAGATGACAGATTTGAGTTAAATTTTAATACTATGGTCAAACTACTGAGTGTAATTAGTTAAAGCAGCTACAGAACTTAGTTTTTAAATTACCCCTTAGGGTAGCTAAGTAAAGGAATTTTTATTATGTTTCAGAGCTTATAATAACTGAAGTTTACAGTAAATCCACAGAGTTCAATAGAATTAACTGGCTGTAAATCTAAGAGCATAAAACTGGTTTGCAGAGTAGCGTGTAAGTGATTCCCAGACTCTCTGCAAGGTGCCAGCTATGGAGAGAGCTGATTAGTCAGCCTTTGATTAATTGCCTGTTATATTAGAGCCAGGGTCAATCTACTCAATTAGGTGAAGGTCTGGTGGAGATCAGAGATGTAAATCAAAACCAGCAGCAAAGGCTTCAGCACAAGAGGAGAACGTTCCAGCAGCTTTTCCTCCCTGTAAGGACCTGTGTCTCCCAGGCAGCTGGCTCTCCAGCCACAGCTGTGGATCATGGAATCCCAGACTGGTTTGGATTTGAAGGGACAGTAAAGATCATCCCATTCCAACCCTTTCCACGCGCAGGGACACCTTCCACTAGACCAGGATGCTCAAAGATCCATCCAGCCTTGAACACTTCCAGGGGGTGGGGCAGCCACAGCTTCTCTGGGCAACCTGTGCCAGGGCCTCACCACCCTCACAGGGAAGAATTTCTTCCTAACATCTAACCTAAACCTGCCTTCTCTCAGTTCGAAGCCATTCCCCTCCTTGTCCTCTCACTACATCCAAGGCTGCACCCACCGTGGTGCCACCTCCAAACGCGCATGGCCAGAGCTGCTGTGGGGCAGGAGGGGCTCACATAAGGGGGACACAGCAAGAAGAGGCTCAGTAGAAGACAAAACCCAGTGGGAAGCTGTAAATCCCTGAATATGAGAAGCAGGAAAACGTCAGGGGAAATGGTGCAATGTGTGGTTTTTTAACCACAGATTAAGATTAGTTTAAAACCTACCAGATTGTGACACTGTCCACAGGGTGACTGGGTGTGGAGACAGAAATAAGGAATGATTTGAAACTACCGTTGTACCACAGAGACTGGGAAACTGTCTTGACAGGGTGCTGAAAACACAGTATTTTTAGACATTAAAAATAACGAGTTAAAAACCTGTAATAGAAGAGCAACTTGTCCCCAGTGACATATGAGAATGGCTATTCTTCAACACCCTATAGAAGAAAAAAGAAGCCCACAGAAATCTAAGTAATAAGCCTGGATTTGAAAAAGGAGAACTACATAAAAATCAATGTAGCACTGTGAAGAAATAGCTGGAAAATGCAGAAATACTTCAGGAGACCATGTGCAGGTACTATAGGAAAGCGTCAGGATACTTATTAATTCAAAATATCTTAAAAGGACAAAGAAAAATCAATTTCTTGATTGGATTGAATGGTAATTTCAGGCAATTACTGGTAGTAAAGCCAAAAACGGGGAAAGAACTATCCTTTAGAATGTGAACATCATGTTCTGAGGAGGAAAAGAAAAACAGATTGTGTACTTCTGTCAAGTTCAATGTGCAACCATAGCAGGGCAGACCAAAAAACAACTGTGGTCAGCAACTTTCTAATGGCATAAAATTTTATTTACAACTCCTTTTCAAGTGTTAGAGAAACAGGACGCCTTTCTGAGAGCTGGTGGGGTCACCAATGATGAAGGTGTACAAGGAGCACACATGATGATAAGCCTAGAGTACAAAAGCCAAATTTTGCACCAGTGTTACCTGCAGAGAAGCTGAAGGTTGTAATTCAGGACATTTTCACCCAGAAAAAGGATCTCAGTGACTGCCCAAAGAGTTCCTTGAAAATAGCTCAGTGTTCAGGAACAAGGCAAACGAAGAAATATTACGAAAACTGGTAAGACCACAAAAAGTGTTGCCATTACAAATTCATACTGCTCCCCTTTCTTCACTACAGTGTAGAGGTCTTAAAAGACTTCTTAAAAGACTTGAAAGACTTAATAACACCACCACATAATAGCACCATGCTGATACAGGCAGCTTGGGTAATGAGGGGTCTGCAAGAGCTTCTGCTCAAGGAAAAAAACTTTATTTTGTCAAATAAAGAGGTAATTATGGGATCAGAGCAGATGGAGGGGTAATAAAATGGAGGTAGTAAGTGTTATGGAGGTGGCAAATAAGGAATGAATTGTAACTACACCTTTCTAGAAAACAACTAGAGGGCACAGAACAAAATGAGCAGGTAATAGGTACAAATCCCAGTGGACAGAAATAATGTTTCATGCAACACAAGACTCTGGAACCCACTGCTGCAGGTGTTGCAGGGCCTAGAAGAATAAGTATTTCAAAAAGACATAAATGGGTTCATCACAGGCCATCAAACACAACCTCTGGGTTAGAAGGCCCCCAAGCTGCTGATTGTCAGAAACTTGGAACACAAAGCCAGACTCTGCTCTTAAATATTGTCCCCAGGTACTTGTTACCAGCCAGCATCAGGGACCTTTGCTTTGCCCAGCACAGCCACTCTTCTGGCCCTGCACCACACATTGCTTTCTTGTTTAACTTTTAAAACTATTTTTAAATTTAAATATAGCGTGAACCCGTAAGATTGCAAGCTGTTAACAAACTATGAAAAATGAACTGCTTGGTTTGCAGCTTTCACTCAGTAAATCAAAGAAAAAATAACCTTCTCCAGTAGCTTTACCTGTCAAATAAACCTTTCTGATCATCTTCAATGATCTTTGTGGGTCTCTTCCATCTCGTGTTATTCTTTGATTCTATCCGAGGCAGAAACCAGCCCAAGAATAACCATTACATTTGAGGGGAAGGGAGGCTGAAAAACATTTGATTACTTTTTGAGTGAAAAACACAGCTTGGAGAGAAAGTCTTCGTGTCAGCCTAGATTCCCTTGACCTTTCTGGCACAAGTAGGGAAACACAGCCAAGTGGGGAAAAAAGAGATGGGGAGGGGGAATGGGGATGGAAGGAAAAGGGGTAAGAAGGTAAACTAGAAAAGGAAAAAGCAATTGGCAGTGTAGTCCCCCTCAACTGGGTGACAACTGTTCAGCTTCCAACTTTTAAATGAGAATTTCTCCCAGAAAAATGACAGTATCCTTTTATTTATCTTTTTCTTTGATGCTGCCAAGCTGGGCTGCCAGCAAAATAAGTTTTGAATAAAAATGTTTTGACCAGCTTTGCCTGAAACACTCAATTAGTGGTGAAGGGCAGAGCAGGAATGGGTGGGGGGGAAGAAAAGAGGCCAGCAGCTGGGCAGCACACAAAGCCACGCTGACAGAGAAGCTGGCAGCACTCCGGCCACCAGGCACATGACAAATATGTGTTCAGGATAAAAAATCCAGCCCTTTATCTCAAGCTAGGCTTATCCTTTGAAGGATGTCCTGTACTATCTTCTCCACAGGACTCCCCAAGGCTGCTGAGCTCCCTCAGACCCCGCTGGGTGCCCTGGTGAGGTCTGCTGGGCCTGGATTTAGCAACAGGGATGGACAGCGCTGAAAATAAATCAGGAGGCTCCTTAGGAACCAGTCATCACAGTGACAGTCACCAGGCTGGCTTAATATGACTCCAACCACGCTTCACGCACTCGAGTAACAGCTCAGATATAGCAGTAGGTCAGTCTCTTTTCAGTCCTCAGATTCACCCTCTTCCTTTTTCCAGTTCTCTCTTTTATTATATCGTACATCTCTCAGGCATCTCTGACTCAATGCTCCATTTGTTGGCTGCCTGACAGGTCTCAAAAAAGCACATCTTTCCACTTCCAGAGCAATTCTGTTTAATCTTGTATGAAGAAGGTGTATCTCTTAGGTAACTTTTTCCACCCCTCCTTTTCTGCAGGAAAAAGGGAAGAAGTTGGAAAGAAGAATGACAGAAATGTTTCAGCCTAAACGAGAGCAATTTGCATGCAAATCAGGTTTTTCAGGTGCCACAAAAGATGTGGGTGCCCTTACAATCTGAAGGGAAGGAATAAAAGGAAGGGTGAATTTGACACAAACACTGTCAAGCCATGAACCTGAAACATTCAGTTTCCTCACTGGGGCAAAGTGTCCTGGAGAGAGAGTTTCTTCCATACTACCTACGTATTTATTTTCATTCTCATTGGCACCACCATTGTAAGAAGAAAAACCTATTTCTTCTCGTATTTATACACCTTCTCAAAGCTCCTTGCGTGCAAGAGCTACAAACGTAGTCAACGTGAGAGCAGGGGCGACCGAAGGTAAACCCAAGTGGGAAGTGGTTTCATTGCAGAACTTGATGAGAAAATGAGTTATACAATCAATAAAGCAGCACCAGACTGCAGAGGAAGAGAGAATCATATGATGTACTAAACAGCACCCAGGCATTATGTCCAATAAATCACAAAACTGCAGGAGTTAGCAGGGGCACAACAGGGGTGCTGAAGCTGCTGAACACAGAGCAGCTGCAGGAAAGACAGCCACCAGCACTTCAGCTCAACCAGCTTCTCCCAAGGGTGTTTCTACCAACAGGTAGCATTTGTTATCCATACGGAAAAATCTTTGTGGTCCAGAGCTGGCACTCCTTGCTCTAAGTCTGGTTATTTGTACTTTTCAGAGAGAAACCTTTCAGAGACTGACTCCCACGGATATTTATATCTTTCTGGCATCACTGAAGTAATCTTTTGGGGAACCTGAAGGCACCAAGCCCTGTGGCAAGGGATCCCACAGCACTCCACATTTGGGACTACTGCACCACACCAAAAAGCAGTAATGTATTCATACCGTCATGGATTGGGTTAGGTTGGAAGGGAACTTAGAGATCATCTTGTTCAAACCCCTCTGCCATGGGCAAGGAATTTTTCACTAGAACAGGTCACTCAGAGCCACACCCAGCCTGGTCTTGAGCACTTCCAGGGATGGGGAGTCCACCACTGCTCTGGGAAACCTGTGTCAGTCCCTCACCACACACAGAGTAAAAATTTCCTAATTACATCTGTTCTAAACCTACCCTTCTTCTCTTAAAATCCATTCCCCCTTGTCCTGCCACCCATGCCCTTGAGAAAATTCCCCCTCCAGCTCTCTTGTACCCTTTAGGTACTGGAAGGGCCTCAAAGGTCTCCCCAGCTGTCTCAGCCTGTTTTCACAGGAGAGGTGATCAACTTTGTGGCTTCCTTTTGGCTTCTTCCAACAGGTCAACGCTCTTCTCGTGTTGGGATCATTCAAACCAGATCTGTAGCACTGCCATGCACAGGCGGGCAACATTTTTACTAAAGCTTTGGCATGAAATTGATAAGTTTTAACTTATACCTAAAAACACAGAGAGAGCAACAAAGGAAAACTCCCTGGCTTTGCCTTCCCATGGTTTCTGCACAACAGACCTGTCATACCAGGAGACCAGCAATCAGGTTAGGAAACACACCACAGCTGCCCTTTCCTAACAGAGACACACACCTGGTCTTGGAAAACTTTTATGGAGCACATGTTTTGCAAGCGTTCATTTTTCCAGGCTCTACTTCCATATTCCTGGTATTCTAATGCAATTTACCATCACTGCTCTTACAAAAGAATTACACCCTTTCTAAAATAAACGGGGGCTATGTGACAGATCTAAACCAGCAAAATGCATCAGAGCAAGTAGCGGTTCTGCTGCCTTTATGGCTCTGATTGGAATTCTGATCTCCAGTGAGAAAATACAGTGGCTCTGCATACGGGCTCCATCTGCCGGCACGCCGCTCTCCCGGCTCTGCTCAGAACATAGTAAACTGAAACAAAACCTACACAGCCATCAATTACATTTTCTTCCCTCAGCCTATGAATTTCAATAAATACACCATCTGTTCATCTTCTGTGTGGGAGTTCAGTCATCTTCTTGGCAGCAATATTATTCTAGAGCAATTACCTGTGTCTTTATCACCTATCATTGTGCTTCATCATCTTTTCATCATGTGTAAAAACCAACCACTTTATTACTACAATTTCTGTAGGCAGCCTGGTCTTGTTAGTTACCATGGAGATGATCTGTCAAAAGAAGTCTACATTTAAAGAAGTAAAAGCTGTGAAAAGGAGGAGGAGAGAAACACAAAGAGCCTGAAATGAACTTGTTTCTCTAAGTCAGAGTTTAAATACAAAAGGCACATCTCAGGCAGCAACGCTGAGATGCCACTAACAACCTAGTTAGGAATCCATCAACCTGCCAATAAAGAGGATGAGTCAATGGCTCACACGCATTACAATATGCGCAGAGGTCAGAGACTTGGCTTTAATCCCTCAGCCCGGTCCCATAACCTGCTCTTAGGAAGGCTGAATTCTTATTACGATAAATCAAAAGATAAAGCTGGGGGAGGGAGGACAGGCTGGGATGACAGGCAGGCAGCAGTGGCAATTTCCCCCCCGGCAGTCACAGGCATGACAGTGACTCTTACATCAGCTGCGCTGCAGTTTATACCCGTTCCTGAAAATCGCTTGGAATTAATCTCTTTCTTCCCCAACTTCACTCTGGTTTTGCCCCACTTTCTTTCACCCCTTCCATGAATTCCTGCTTAGCTCTGCTCTTTTGCTCCTTCCCTCACAAGCTGCACATTGCTCTCCTCTTTCCATAAACCATACACACACTTGCAGCTGTTCCACCTCTCTCCTACCAGATTCCCATATATTTTAAAGGCAGCTGTAAGTGCCAACTATTTACAGATGCTTGCTCCCTCGCCCACCCACATACATGCCTTCACTTCATGAAATCCTGTTTCTCCCTTTGAATTTTTTCATCTTCTCCGGGTTCCAACTCCCATCCTTCCAAGCTCTAATTGCTCTCATGTTACTGCAGGAAAAATATTAGCAAAGTACAAAGGACTTGCTGATGCTCTGTGTTTCTAGGATGCGTCATTAGCAGCCTTGAGCTGAGACACGCCGGGCTGCAAACTGGGAGCGATTTGCTCATCCTTGTATCCCTGGAAGAAATAAGCAATCTCAGAGCTATCCAATTTGTTTAATATCAAGTACACATGCACTGAGTCTTAATGATGTGGATTGTCATTCTCAACTGCAAGGGAACAAAAAGTGACCACCTGTATTCCCTGTGTTCACAGCTACCTTCCGTAACTGAATCACCACAATCTAGCAAACCACAGAAAGACAGATAGGGAGGGAGAAAACATTTTCCAGAAGTTCTGCAGACTTAAAAGCACTTTAATTTCTTTCCGTCTGCCTCAAGACTCAATTTTCCTAAGTTCTAAGTGCCCACACTTCCCATGGATTTCTACCTGCAGAAAACTTTCTACGTTAGATAGCTGATCCTAAAGAGCCTCAAATTAAGGTACTGCAAAATAGAAGGGGGAATTACAATAAAAAATTAAGCAGGAAATGAGAGAGAATGATGAAAATGTTTTTTAAAAAAATTTAAAAGTAAGGATATATTAGGAATGCAATGTCATAGTTTAAAATGGACAAAACTAAGAATACCAAATCTGAAAAAAAATCAGCATGTGACTAAATGTGAACTAAACAAGAAAAAAACACATTCTGATCTCGTATCTGATCTCCCCTGAAAATTTATTATGGAGCAAAAGTTCTTCCCAACTGCCCCCTTAGCAGAAATGCTGTTGAAGAGAGACTGAAGCTACAGACAGATCAGACACTGCAACAGCTTCAGTCGCTGAGCAAATGGCACCCACACACTCATTCTTTATCTTTAAAGATGTGGGCCTTGTGTTTCCTCTCTCTCTTCAGATACCTTTTGCAGGCAGGTTGAGCCATCAGCTTCCATATGGTGCTTTACCTTCTACAAGACAGGTCCAGGGAAAGTCACATTCCTGCTCTTTAGTGTGGTGGGTTGCTGCACAGATTGCACGGAGATGGAGAAGTGCCCAGGCTAAAAAGTGGTTTCCAGCATCCTGGGCCAACTTGGGCCGTCACTTGGTAGGCAAGCTGTAGCAGCTTCTGCTTCTGCTAACCTCATTTCCCCCAGCCAAGCCTTCCAGATAGGCTCAGAGGATGCTGACTCCCTGCACAGGATCTCTGTGCCCTTCCAAGGCAGATGCCCTCAACCAGCAGCATCTGTGCTGCCTCTGCCCTTGGCAGGTGCTGGCAGGAAACCGGGACAGACGCTGGTTCCGCTTTTCTCCTCCGCTTTCCCGACAGGTCTGCAGAGACAGCCAGGAGGGCTCTGCCCACAGGGAATGCTGCCTGCCCTGCCTGCTGCTTCTGGGGCTGCTCTGCCTGGGGCAGTGACAC
This sequence comes from Dryoscopus gambensis, assembly GCA_013389985.1. NCBI lineage: Eukaryota > Metazoa > Chordata > Aves > Passeriformes > Malaconotidae > Dryoscopus > Dryoscopus gambensis. The sequence continues at coordinate 143,962 of WEIT01016590.1, forward strand.
CCCAGAGCACCACACACGGCCACCACTGGGATGTGGAGGGCAAGGTCCTCATCTGCCATTCTCCCAAACTCTCCGCAGCTTTGCAAAAATTATTATTCTTATGCTTATTCTTCTGCTTGAGCAGATGTCCCCGGTCAGTGCTGTGTGCTTGCACAGTGATTCTCCCTCTCTAGGGCTCTTACAAGGGCACAAAGGAGAGGGAGAAGGGAAAGCACTATGGGGCTTGTGGTTTGTCCCAGTCTGGCCACCCACAGCTTGTGAAAGACACGAGGAGTGAGCAGCAGATGATGCCAGACAGGCAAGAATAAAAATGGAGTATTGGATAAAGAAGAATTTCTTCCACTCTTTCCATTAAATCAAACACGCATAAGCCAACTGAATGCACACACCACTCCATTTAATGGCCAAAGCATCCACCAGGAACAGGCCTTGCAGCTCCCTTGACAGGCCAGAAAAGGAGGAACCAGTAGGACCTGGCTCCCAACTCCCCTCCAGAGGGCCAAAAGCACATCCCCCGTGGCACCCAGGCGCTGCTGCAGCAGTGACAGGCCAGATCACTGGTCAGATCAGGCAGGAATTTCCCTTCAGGCCAGGGTGGCACAACTGGGGGGTCATGCCCAGGGGATGCTGCTGCAGGTACAGCAACCCCGATAACATCAGCAGGCCCTGCACCTTCCCAGAGCAGCCTGCTACAGCCTGGAGCACTGCAGAGCCCACAGCACTGCTCCTGACAAGGGTCTGTGTCTGGACAGTGGGCAGAAGGTGTCTGTTCATCCCCCAGCAGCAGCACATATCTGTAACCCCCCTAACAGCCAGTACGACCCCCCAGCTGCACGCACAGCCATCACCCCCCAGGCTGGGGTGGGAGCAGACAGAACATGGGGTTTGGCTGCCTTCAGATGAAGTCTGCAGCCCACCACTGCCATGGTCCTGCAGCATCATGCCTTGGCATGATAATTAACATGTGGACTCAGCAGATATTCATGATCTGGGCTGGTGTTTGGCAGTCCAAGTGCAAAACAAGCAGTGGCTGGACAGAGCAGGCTGGGATAACACGAGCCATGCCAGAGCTCATCAGCACAAGGTCGCTGTTGCCTGACTTTTCTTCACCAGTGGCAACCACATGGTTGGACCACCTAAATGCACTTTGAACTGTCATAAATTTATTCCACCCAGAGATCCAGCATCAGTCTTTACCAAACCACAAGGTAGGAAGAACAGTGGCAAGGGCACAGGAAGAGGCTACACACCAGTGCTGGTGGCAGGGGCAGAAACCAGGACCTAATTTGCCAGTCTGAAGGATTAGGTTAATGAAGAGGTACCATTAACAACTTTCACTTTTTCCTGTAACTCTGTATAAAGCCATAGACAAAGCAATCCCTACTTCTGTGATCAAAGTCGTGTTAATTATTTCAGTTCACGGCATGTTTCTACCCTCAGTTCAGCAACAGCCTTGACTTGTTCCTTAAAAACTTAACAATAATAGTATTCCTGGCCTCACCCTAGGGCAGCAATTTCCTGGCAGTGCTGGATAGAGTGTACAGTCAGCACTACCCACAGCAGCCTGCCTGGCAGAGGAGCAGAGCTGGGCTGGACTGGATTCAAAGGCAGCGCACGGCTGAGGAGATGGTGAGACAGAAATCATCAATTCTGACAACAGCCAGGTGGAAAAACAGGAGTTCCCACAGAGACTTGGGGGTAAAAAGGTCAGAAGATCTCGGGTTATCACATCCCCTGTTGTTATCTTGTCACTTTGGGAACGCACACGCTTTTTTAAATTTTCCATATACATTGCTGATTTATTGGCTGTTCCACAGGGTTTTACAGCTTTTTCATTAAACAGCAATTAAAGCAGGCAGCCAAAGTCAAGCCAGACCTGTGCACTGAAGAGGCAGAAAGTCCTGAGCAAACAGTTTTTCCTTCCTCATTTTAGGTTTGAGGAAGAAAGTGGCACTGGATCTAGCTGATGCTTTACCTTGTGTCTGCAGGGAGCTGCACACAATCTTAGTGAAAATTCTTGAAAATATCATTGACAGTTCCCCTCACGTGGCTTCTTGCCCTTGTTACACACAGATATTTCAAGAACAGAGTAAAGCTCTGTGCTGCCTTTTGCTAATATTGATGCACAGTGCNGACAGTTCCCCTCACGTGGCTTCCTGCCCTTGTTATACACGGCTATTTCAAGAACAGAGTTTGCTAATATTGATGCACAGTGCCAGCAGAGCACCTCAGGGACACCCTGCTTGGTACCCCTCATGTAAATGCAAGCACACAAAGTCTGACTTCCAGCTGAACACACCAGCAATCCATTCGCATACCTCACCAAACGGCCTCCCGCACCAGGCAGAGCTGGAATCATTCAGCCTGAAGTTGTCATTTTTTTTTCCTTCTACTTTAAAGCCCAAACTCAAGTTGAGGTTCTCAGACAAGGGGCTGCAAGTCCTTAGGAAGCTCAGAGCATTTATCCTCTCCAGGGAACAGCTCATCACACAAGTTACTGCCAGCAATGAAAGACAGTTAGGATTCTCCTGATTAATACAAAAGTACAAAAGTAGCATATAAGGACTTTCATCAAAAACCACTGTGTCTTATTTTCTGGACCAGGAGGAACCAAAGTACTGTGACTGCATCTCATGTGTGGTAGCTTACTGGGGGTAAATAAAAGGGACAATTTAAATGCCCAGTAAAAAATAAAATTTAAAAAAAAAAAGCCTGTAGAAAACATGAGACACAAGGACATGCAAAGAAAGGGGAAATAAAAATCACTATGGACAGAAGGGAGATTATCTGATCTCTGTATCTATTAGATACAGTGCTTAAATTGCAGCAAGAAAACCTGCCAGGAGTGAGTTAGATACTATTCATCTGGATGTGGGGCAAAGGGATGGTCCTGTCCAGCTTTATTTTCTGTGATTATCTGTGCTCCTCAGCACCCCTAAGTCAAGACACCCTCCTGGTGCTTAGTGTACAAAGCCAGCCAAAACAGGACTTGTTGCCCATTTTGCTCAAGCTCTAGAGTTTCCTCATGAAAATAATAATGCCTCCTTTTAGCCTGGGGTCCTAAACATCCAAACAAATAAGAGTAAAAAATAACCACAACTAAACAACAAAAAAGAGGGTAATTCTACAAAAAGAAAGTCAGTATCAAAATCCATTAGGCAGAGAAACACAGCATCTATCAAATTTATTGCTTGGTTTCAGGACTTGGGAAGAGTCTCTTCATTTCCTGTACCTCTTGAGTATTTACTATGTCCCCTATGAGCTAAGTCTCCCAGAGTCATTTTAATGTCATGTTCTAAGCACTTCAGTGTTGTAAATCATCGATTTTTACCTTCTTCTCCCAATCAATGCAAAGATACTTATGCTGAACACATAAAAGCACTTGACACTATAGAGAAACCAATTACACCCTGGGAGACGTTTGCTTTTGGTCACTGACATCATGGAATTACCCATTACACTTTGCACATGCCTGCCATTTACAGGAAAGCAGTGTGACCTTGCCTGCCTGAAGTTTGCACCCCTGCATCCTGGTGGAACCGCGTGGCAGGAGCTCGGAGCAGAGATGCCCATCCCTGGCTGGGGAGTGCCTGAGCTGCAGACTGTGAAAGATGGGTGAAACCATGAAAGGAGAAGCAGCTCTCATGTCAGCCCTGCTCCTGTGCTCCTACCAGGCACTGCTTGCTGTCAGAGATGAGGTGCTGACCGGACAGATTTATTTCTGACTGCAGTCACCCTTCCCTCCACAGCCCCAGGGACAGACTGGAAATCTTCATTATCGCTCTGTGTTTGCCAGTGCTTCAAGGACGGCTCCTACATCCACCTTCTGCCAGCGTGCCAGGCAGGTCCTTCTGTCTCTTCCCACCCCCACACACCAGGCTAGCAATGACTGCATCAAACTCCAGGGCAGGCACACACTGAAGCACCTGCAAATTGTCTAGACCACCCCACGATCCCTTGCGGCTCCCATACTCCATGGCACTGGCAGACAGGTTCAGGGGGTGTGCCAGGAACCAGCCCTTTTATCTTGGCAAAACTGCAGCAGCCTTGTCAAGTCGGAGCGATTTGCGTTCGTGACGCCCACCAGTCCCTGTCTTGCACTTTCTACTTGTAGCAGCAGCGATTCACACCATCCCAGCAGAGCACTGACGAGTCTGTGCTCCCTGGGAAAGGACCCAGCACCAAAGGGCCTCCCAGGAGGTGCTGTCTTCCCAGCCTCAGCATCACTTTCTCTTTCTCTCCCATGTCACCTGCTCAGCAAGGGAAAGGAGCTCTCCTGGCTCACTGTGACTGACACGTGGATGTGCCCTGCTGCCACACGACTCGGTGTTTGCTTTCTCACAAGTTAGACAGGAAGGGTTTCTGCCAGCACTAAAACAGCCAGCATTGTTTGAGGAACAAGCGTGTTGAACAAGACCATGCACGAGACTCCTGTACCTTCCCTAGCACTGCTGCCAACACTTTGCCTTTCCCTTTCAGGGGCTTGCTCAGATTTTCTCTGAAGTTGGCACACACCCATAGTTCCAGCAGGTGAGGAACAGCCCTCACAACTTGCTCAAGTGAACTGCATTTCATTTAAAAACCTTGGTAAGCTCTTCCAGTGTAGAAAGTAATGCTGGTGAAGTCGGGGAGCTGTGATGGTTCCATCTGATCCAGCCTGTAAGCCAGGAGCACACCCTTGATGAGAGTATATAAAGAGAGGGAATATCAAACTCCAAATCCTTCCACCCTTCTTGCAAGAGCAAGAATTACAAAAGCAGTGACACTAGCAGAAGCTTTAGGGCCCAGAGTCATCGTGTTTGCTTCTCTATGTTCCCAACTGACCCGGCTGAGTGAGGCAGAACCACCTCTCATTAGTAGAACAGTTAACTTTCTGTGTGCCCAGGCACTGCTTACACTGAATCTATTTAAAGTTTCTGAAATTTTCCTCAGAGAGCATTGAGGGGTTTATCTCTTCTTGTTAAAACAGGCAGAATTCAGCCAAGTTCACTGCAGATCACCCCCATTAACAGGAGGCCAAATCATTTGGGGAAAAGGGCAATAGAAAGCACCCCGGTGCTTAAAGGCCGACAACCATATTTTGACCCTCAAATTTTAGGAAAAATAAAATCCCTCCTCCCTATTATTCATCCAATTCTGAACACCCAGAGCATCAGGCAGTCAAAGGAATGATGTGAGGGCACCAGGCAGAAAAGATGGCCCTTATTTTAAAGAAATACAAAAGAACACAAAAGAAATGCTAATGACAAGGACTTGCAGCACATCAATTCAGTGGCATTAAGCCCTTTGGCTATCTCTCTTCTCCAAAAATCAAAGCAGTCTTAAATAATAGATGTATGAAATTAAGTTGATTTCATAGTCTTTAATTCAAGTGAAGACAGCACACACGGCTCAGTTTTAAACCATAGAGGAAATAACAAGCTTCATTCAGGGGACTGTACACAGGAATTTGGCATCATTCTGTTAATCTGCTTTACAGTCATACCTTATTTAATTAGGAAACACATAGGGAAATTATTTGGTACAAACATAAATTAGCACTAATCTCTACTACAGTAATACCTACGCAGCATCCATCAGGCAGCAGCCAATCTGATTCACAAAGTCTGTTACCAGCAGGTCTCCTACTTGACAATGCTACATTTTGGTGTCTGAAAACCAGGGTGGTCTGACAGGCAGCTTGTTCAATTTACCTGGACAAACACCAGCAGCAGCAGCTCTTCCAAAAACCATAGAGAAGCTGGATAGGCACTGATGCAAAAAGAGAAATAAGTCATGGTAGAACTGTGGCATTTGTAGGTCTCACGTACCTTCCCTTTAAAGGCAGAGCTGAAGAAAACAAAGCAAGCAGGTAGAAGGGAGAGAGGAAACACTGTGGGTTTAAAAAAAAATGTATTATTCTGGAAGTATGTATAAGCATTTTTCCTTCCCTCAGGTTGAAATGAGAGCATCTTATTTTTCACCTCAGTTACATAAAGTCCTCTCTCTGTTATCCACAGCCCCTCCTTTCCTCTCATCATCTCTAATTTGCACAGATGAACAAGACATACTCTACTTGGAAAAACAAACAAATATGTGTTTCCAAAGTATCAGTTATCTAATGCTGAGCCCACATACAGATCTTTTGCATTCACCCAGAGCAACTGCTTAGGATAATCTCCCCTCTCCTGCTGTGAAAGGCAGTCGATTTTAATTTGGAAGAAGTATTGCTACCATGAAAGTGAATAGAAATCCATCATGTGCTGCCTTACAGAGGGGTCAGAGCACGGTCCTGGCTCAGGCACCCCTCTGCTGGGTTTCAGCACTGGCTCCTCCATGCCCAGCACCGAATGACCCCCTGTCCACATGAGCAGCACAGTCCACACAGACTGGAGACCTGAACGCCCACACAGAGCAAAAATCCATGCCGAATGCTCATTAAATAACCAGCCAGCTGAACATAAGCTGTTTATGGGGTAGCAAGGAGCTACCGACCTCTTCTGACAGCAGGAGCAGCCTCCAGGTTGTGGCTCGACATCCTGAAGAGCAGGCTGACACCCTGATTCACCGCCCTGCCACTCTGGATGCAGCCGTGGAACATTCTCAGTAGGCAGGGGTGTGTGGCACACCTGAGCTCCCACCTGCAGTGAGTTCAAAACCTTCCAGCACAGGGAAATTTTGCTTCAAGCTGTGCTCTGCTGCTCTGCTGACACAATGATTTATCGATTTATCTCTCTACAAGGAAAACAAGAGCACCTCCAGTCAAAGGATGTGTTGCATTATAAGGCTGTGCTGGAGAAGGGAGGAAACAGTGTGAAAACAAATAGTTTTTATGTGGACTCTGCTAGATGCACAGGAGGGATGAGCTTTGGTTTGTTTGTTTCCTTAAATAGTACACAACTATCATAATTTTTTCTTTCAAGAGATTAAAACCTTGTCAAAATTAGTACAGCCAGTCTAATGCTCAAAGATCCTCTAAAAAGAGGGTCAAGTCTTCTTGGTACAAAAATTTCTGTCAGTCAAAACTCCCTGTGAAATAACAAAAACTTTTGCTTAATTCTATCTTATTTTTATCTATTTTAAGCAATCATCCTCCAGAGTGAGATTGCTCTGAAGGAATCCTGGAGGCACTCCCATCACAGGGATGCTGCACTGCCCTCTAGAGCCTCTCTCACTTTCTCATTCCAGCATCTAGGCACAAATTCTTACAAAACCGTAAGGCACAAATTCTTACAAAACTCCACGGAGGGGAGCGCTGTCTACCAGATATGAGGCACGGCCAATAACTAAGACGAGAATTCAGATTCAAGCTCTTCAGGTGGTTGTCAATGTATTTTGGACAACATTTCACCTGTCTGTGCCGCTATTTAGGAAGGCACAACTACAAAATAAGGTTTTGCATTTTAGGAAGGACTTTCAGTATCAGCATATCTATTTCCTATAGCAGTAAAGATGCAAACAAAGAGAAAAATAAATTTTGTATTTTTAATGACTTGCTCCTTTCCCCAAAGCCACAACTATTCCTGCAACTCGGATCACAGAACAAAGAATCTACCTGGCCCTTTCAAGATGGAAAATTGCTACACTCAGACCTGCTGCATCCAAGCTCTGTGCAGTGCTAAAGAAGGATGTATGTTCCTCCTGTGAGTGTTTTGCTTTGATTTTAAGTTAGTTTTAGTTCCTTTCTCTCAGATTAATAATGAAAGATCCTCCAACACAGCTCCCTACCATACCTACATACTCACCTTCAAGCAGCTGACTGTAATAATTTTTTCCATTCATAATCCAGCAAGGAGAGGACAAAACATACCTTAACCCTAACATATCAACCTATAGGCAAATATCTCTGTCAATATCTCATCTTAACAGCCACATGGACACATTTGCATGGCCCTTGTAGCAGGAGGTGGGCTGGTACACCTCATCCTTCTCCTCTGGGATTGGCAGAGCATCTTCCACACATCATTCCAGACCTCCTGCTTCATCCCCCATGCACTGCCCCAACAGGGGATGCCTGCCTTGCTGTCCTGAAATGAGGACAGGACCTGTTTGGTTTGGTTTGTCACTGCCCACATCAAACTGCACAAATGCTGTGGGAGGTGATTCATTCCAAGCACGTAACAGGACACATGCCTGAAGGGACACAGACACACAAAGTACCCTTCAAAGAGCACAGAGACGTGGCTGAGCCACCCTCCTGCTGTCCATTAGCAGCTGCCTGCTGACCTTTGCAGCACCACAGCAGCAACACTGAGATCAGCAACTCTGAGGAGAAGGTCTCTGCTTCATGAGCCATAGGGAAAAGTGAGCAGGAATAAGGAGCGCTGGGGGAGAAGAAAGAAAAAGAAAAGAATGGCTGCCCAGTTGCTAAACGACATGCTGGGAATTACAAAACCAGGACTGTTGGGACCCTCTCAAAATGGTTTGAGTTTATATTCAGGCTTACACAGCCACAGGAAATGAAGCATCCCTAGAAGACGGTCCTGTACACTGCCCAGACAAACTGCTGGGTGACAGTGGGAGCATGCATTTTGTGCATGCCTTTTCAAATCACAGAGGAAAGGGGCATGGGACATGGATCTTAAATGTTTTTCTGGCTGAGGTCTCAGAGAGGCATCATGATCTCTTAGTCTCCAGCAAACATCATAAAAGAGTCAAGATGGAAGTTTTGTGTTATTCTCTGAAGTTTACCTGTTTTGTCAAACACCACATCATCTCTGCTGTACCCTGTCCCACCAAGCTTGAGCTTGCATGGAAATTACAGCACATTAAACTCACTCCATGGCCTTACTAAAGCACCTTGAGTGGCACTGCGCCTGCTCAGGGGATCTTCTGTCTCCTTTTCTATGAAAGTCAGAAAAGATTACCTGTCAGCCAAAAGCGATGCTCTGCTGGATGCCACAAACACAGCTCTGAAGTCTTTAGCTTAGCTAGGCTCAGTGTAACCAAATCCCTGCTCCTTCTCATGACAAAGGGCAAACTTACTCTACAGCTTACTCTCTCTGCCTCTGTCCTCCAGACTGGGTCCCCAGGACTGCCCTTAGCTGTCTCTTAGTTTGGGTCCAAGCTTGGCTCTTTCTGAGGCCTCTCAGGTGGAAACTGGAAGGAGTTTGCTCTTGGAAAAGATCCCACTGTCAGGAGCAAGATGTGAATGGACAAATGTGTCCTCGTGTTTTAAATGCTTCCCAGTCCTCCTGAAAGTGTTACATTCCTTTGGATTATCCATCCTTACCTGCACTCCCTTCCCTGCTACTCTGTCCTCAGAGATGTACTGCAATCTCTATCCAAGACAAAGTTGGAAAGCTTTTAAGTTGGCCAAATGTACATCACACTGAGTCACACTCAATTAACCTAATCAAGTATTTCTCTAATCAAAACATACGTTTCTGGGCTGGCAGTTTCTGACTCAACCACAACTCATTCAATCTTAAGGAAAAATCATTAGAAAAACCATCTGTTCTCTTTAAATAGAGAAGCTATTTTTGCGTTCATGATGAGCCCAAGTAATTATAAAACAAGTGGAGTGGGTTTCAAAAAGAAAAATAGAAAGGGAGGGTAAGACAGCTGCTACCTTGTGATTATCATGGTACTAACGCGTTTCCAGCCATGTGAAGTTCAGGCCTTACCCTCCTCACCCTATGATGCAGCATGTAACCTGTTGTCATCCCATTAGCACAGTAAGTGCTACAGGGAGGCACTGGGGGCAGAGTGCAGAAGAGTGAGATTTGGTGAATGAATATTTACATACTAGAACTGAGCACCAGCAGAATCCTAAAGTTAAAGTTCTCAGAAAAGGGCTGATTCTCAAAGGAAATCGGTGACAAGGTCCCACGCAACTGCTATTTTTATGTGCCAAATTCAAGACTTCATTCCTCAAAATCATCAGTCAGTTGACACCTAATCCTAGGGGATCTGACATTTTTTGCATTAAAATTCCCTGGGCACCCACCTGCTCACAGAAACCATGACAGCATGAACCAAAACAGCAGAACTCTTTCATACCTAATCCTCTCCATAACCCATAGCACAGAAACTTCTGCCTACATTTCCTGGTGAGATCATCTATTACTAAAGAGATGAAGCACCGTGTGACATCATGTGGGCAGCACTTTTCCTTTCCAGCAGGGCTACAAGGTGGGACAGCCCTGAGGGGAAGTCCTGGCTTTGCCTAGAAGGATCTGAACCCTGTCATCCTCACTGCCCTGGCCTGTGGGGCCCTCCTGAAGACTAGCTCTCAGTACACCCTGAAGATGCTCCTTTTAAATGCTCCATGGACCAAAGAGAAAGGCCAGAGGAGCACAAGCCCGTTGTGAACTCCATCGTGAGAGAGTTTCCTGACCCAAGGCAATCTTGACTTCTTGCTCATGCTCCAGTGGCTGCTGCTGCCAAGCACCAAGAACATGGGCAGCAGTTCAGGAGTGTGAAGGCTCCTCTTTCCAGTCCAGGAAAGGGGCACATTCCCCCTCTTTGCTGCTCTGCCTTTCACACTGACTGACTTACAGCAATCCACACAGGCTGCTGGCTGCAGGGCTTCCCATGGAGACACCTGGCTGGTCACTGCACCTGTGTGACTGTTCTGTTTAGGGCCTGACGAAAGCTCCTCATGGATCTCGCTGCCGTGTCTAGGAAGGAAACATTCTTTCAGGGTCTCCAGCACAACTCCCAGTTTTCCGCTGCCCTGGAGGGAGATAGGGGAAGTGAAGAGAGTGAAGAAGTGAACCACAAAAGCAAGGAAGCAATGTGAAGGCAAATGGGGAGAAGAGCAGCTCTGGAGGTCTGTCCTTGTGCCTTCAGCAGGGCAAATAAATGACTACGTACTCTGCAGTCATTGCTGTGGAAGCACTGAAAACAAATGTGCCCACAAGAATCACTCCTTCCCCCCTTGAGATTGCCTGTTGGGAAACCTTAATCCATTCCTTTTCCTCTGAAAGGGGGACCTGCAGCTCTGTTCCCAGAGTTGCTAGCACATTTAAGTTATTTGGTCTTTTTCTTAACTCTGTAACACTTGGACCCAAGTTAGCACAGAAGAGAAGGTCAGCTTTGCTTTATACTTTTGTTTCCGGCTCATGTTTTTGCAGGAGAACTATTTGGAAACCAGAGGTAAGCAGAATAAATGTCAGAGTCAGTCAGGATGTGTGTGCTTTTTGAGACTTAAAACTACTGATTTTTCAACATTAGCTTACGGGGTTGGGAGGCCTGGGCCGAGGAGCAAGTGGCAACACTGTCACCTTGACATCTTCAGAGAGACTGAAGGATGTAATTCTTGATAGGACAAGGAGTAATAGCTTCAAAGTGAAAGAGAGTAGGTTTTGATTAGATGTTAAGAAGAAATTCTTGGCTCTGAGGGTGCTGAGACACTGGCACAGGTTGCCCAGAGAAGCTGTGGCTGCCCCAGCCGTGGAAGTGTTCCCAGCCAGGTTGGACGGAGCTTGGAGCAATCTGGTCCACTGGAAGGTGTCCCTGCCCATAGCAGTGGAGTAGGAACGAGATGATCTTTAAGGTCCCTTCCAACCCAAACCATTCAGTGACTCAGACACACCTAAACCAATTTTCAGAGCGGCAAGGAACAGCAAATCCCCTGCCTCCTCCGCCCCACCTGACCTTCACAGCACAGACACCAGCATGCCCCAGTGATAAAGTGGAAATCCATGAGCAGCACCCAACCAGGACACACTGAATTGTACCAGCATGGACAATACAGTCTGAGGGCTCCTCCTCCAGGTACAACTTTCCATTTGCCTTTGCTAAATTCCAGCTCTCTGCTCATTTTGTCATTCTGGGCAGATCAGGTAACGTGGCCTGCGTTCCTGGGTAGTGGAGAAGGTGAGGTTGCCAGTATTTGGGCTAAATGAGAAGACCATCAGATACAGTCAAGACTCTGTAACTGAGTGGTGGGATCACTATTTTGCCACCCATGAAGTGCCCCTTACATATGGGTCTTATGGATTGATATCTATAAATAGGTAATTAACACACAATTAAGTGCACATCCTATGGTTCAGTCCATGACAACACTGGCATGTGGCTCTTGGAGCCAGGCAGGATGACCACCCTGATACGCAGCATGAATAGCACAGGCAGAAAAAGCTGCACAATGTCAGATCCCTTCTGTGAACTGCCTTAAAAAACACAGCAGAACTTCCCAAAGCAAATTATGGGAACAGAAATACACCTCAATTTGTTTACAGGCTGTCTTCTGACTTCAGCATGAAATGCACTCTGCTTCCATTGAAAAGTCTGTGATACAACAATCATATGAAATCCAAGTTAAGCCAGGGAAACAGTTGTTAGTGTTCTACTGAAATGCAGGGAGCAAACCAAGTAATTCAAACTTCAGAACAAAACCCAAAGCTGCAAAATGCTGTGAGCATTTGTACATCTCATCTATTACAGCTTCAGGAAAACCTCAGCAAGCATTTACTTTGAAGCACAGCAACTCCTGGATTAATTTTTCAGCAGGGCTGCCAGCACAGCTGTATCCCCTACATGATGACCAATGAATATAATTGCAGTGTCGATGTTACAGAAATTCTAAAGTCATTTTTGCACCTGGAAAATAAGATAATTTGTCATTATACGCATGTTTCATGGAGCATGCACATTTTTTAAGACTTTAAAGGCAACTATCACAACTTAATCAACTAAAATCTACACCTTCATCAAACAGTAACAGATATTTTACCTAAATGTGGAGATCTGAAGTAAATCATGAGGCGAAAATATCAGCTGCTATAACAAATAACCTTCTAGTCCTTGGGGCAATGAAAAAAAAAGCCTTCTCTCTTTCTACCTGCTCCTCTGGAGAGAAACTCAGAAGATTTCAACTGCTGCAAAACAAGAAAGAAGACAAAACCCTCCCACACATTAAGCATTTTGTGTGATTTCTATGGTGATTGTGTTGTTCTTCAGGGTTGACTCAAAGTTTTTAAAGCACAAAGCGTAACCAAGGCATGTTACGCAAAACGGGTTTCAGACAACAAACCTTCTTAAAGTATTTTCAACAAAAGTTACTGATGGAAAATGTTGGTTCCAAAGAGCCACAAGGAAACAGGAGAGAAGAACTGCCCACTCCAGAGCAGTGCTTCATGCCGCCCCCGCCATTGTCTGATAAATACATAACAAATTCTTTGCTGCAGACAACCTCAGATGCCAATAACTACCTTTAAACAGTGGCCCAAATGCTTATCTTGAGATCAAAATCACATTACCAGCAGGAATCAGCATTCTGTAGATGGCCTCTATTTGCATAATACTTCTCCCCACACTGTAAGAAATAATGCTTAGGAAAAGAGAAAGTACCACACCAAAGAGCAATAAATTCTTTTAGAAAGCTCTCTTCTTTCAATTGCAGTGAGACATAACAAGGGCCTGAGTAGATCTCTGTTAAAATCACTGGGTTTTTGTTTGGCTGTTGTTTTTGTTTCAACTGTGCAAGCATTTGGTTGTCAGGATAATGTGATGGGAAACATTTGGGGGAAATTTTTTTTAAACTTTTGTACATTATCTGAATATGCTCTCCAAACAGTCCTGAGATGTAAACCATATTTTGATTTACACATTTTTATAAGAAGTGCTTAAGTGCTTTCAAAACTCTGGTTTTTACCCAAAATAAGTAGTTCTGGCATCTGCAAACCTGTATTTTTTTTTTAGAATAACAGTAATCTTAGAACATGCCTGCCAGCTGTAGGAGTAAGCACCTTCTGCAAGTTCCTAGATGCTTTCAAACCCTATGAAAGCCAGTGAAGGTTAATTAAGACTGAGTCCCCATTCCGTGGAGGCACCCAGTATCTTGTGCATTTGAGTTACTAAATAATAATAATAGCAACAACAATAATATCTAGCTTATATATAACATATATAACATTTCATTAAAGACCACTATAGAAATAGCAAACAGGGAGGGGAAGCAAAACCCCCACAGTCTCAAAGTCAGCATCAGAACAAGGTCTGGCCTAGTGGAAGATGTCCCTTCCCACGGCAGAGGAGTTGCAATTAAATGATCTTTGAGGCCCCTTCCGACCCAAACTATTCTAGGATTCTGTGGCTGATGCCCAGCACAAGGCCCAGATGTGCTCCCTGCAAGGGGCCATGAAACAGAGGGGTCAGAATGGTGTGAGGTACCCTAAGAGAGGAAATAAACCAGCCCCACTCCATCCCTGCCCTTCCCCAGGGCCACTCGGGGACCCTGCACTCCTCACTGGGAGCTTTCACCAGGGAGCACCACGCAGGTGATGCCAAGGCAGAAAAGGGGGCTGTGTTAATGAAGAGAAGAGCCCAGCTGCTCCGCACAGACATGCAATGCAGCTGTGGTCCCACAAGCAGAGGAAGAAGTGTAATTTTGTGGGTTTGTATCGAGGGTGGGCTCTGTGATACCCTCCCAGTGCCCTTTCTCTGGCTAACACTGTCCTCCTCAACCTGTCAGTTGCTTCTGATACAGAGACTTTGTTCTTGAGATCACATTCCCTCTTGGCTTCTGCAACCCCCTCCTCTCACACCTCTGGCTGTTTGTTTGCATGGTCTTCCCATCCTGCTCTACGCCCTCCCCATTCCCCCGAGCTTCCCTTCAGACTCTATTCTCTCTTTTCTCCCTTCCACCTTACTTTCCATCTCAGTATCTGGGTTTTTTCATGATCCACAGCTCTGCCTCCACTCCGAGCTTATCTTTCCATCCACACTAGATCTTGGTGAGCCTTTCCACTGCTTTTGCTGTCCCTCTTGAGAATCAGCTGAAACTTCAGCGTGGCTCCTAATTTTGTTTGGCCCAAAATGAGGGCATTGTCTCAGAATTTGCTCTGGCGTTTCACACAGAGGAAGCATCCCAGTTCCTGCACAGTGTATGTATGGTTATGCTGTTTGCAATCTGCCACCAATTACTCTTTCAACCTCCTTCCCAGTCATCTCCAGTTTGACTCCTGTGAGCTGCTCTTCTCAGGACTTCACAAATGGCATCTTGTCTCCCTCACATCCACTGAGAAGACTACCACAAGGTCACTTTTCATTGCTTTAACCAAGTCCTGCAGCTGCTGATGGATAACATTGGCAATTTTAACCGACTGTTTACCCACTCATTTAACCCTCCAACACAAAGCCAATCTATCTTAAACATTAAAAGGAAGATATCCAAGAAGTTAATTCTGGACAGCACAGCCAACAGAGTATCCCTGATTGATTAAAACATGCCTAATTGGATTTGATTAAAGCCACTGTCATAGGCTGGGTGTATATGTATCTGCTTGATAACCATATTCTCCTCTGATTGGGAATTCATCTCCCAAAACTATACAAAGAACAGTCTGTGCAAAGTCAGAGTGCCTAAATAACAACCAACCACACCAGTTTGTAGAAGTAGTGGTTTGCCAGCTCTGAGACAGCTTAGACTCAAGCCCTTGCTGAATAATTGATCAAACTTTCTCGGTGCAGAACCAGAGCCATCAACAACAGATCACCCAAGTGGGACGGGAACACAAAGTCTCCTGAACGACCACGCAACCTCATCAGTCGTGACATCAACCCAAGGCACATCAGAGGCTGCTTTTCAAAATAAAGCCACCTGATGTTTTTACAAATGTCCCCTGGTAATTATGACTGCTCCTGTTTACTTAATTAAGAGACGTCTCTACAGCTGAGCAGCACCACGGAAGGACGTACCCAGATGGAACTCACTTGTTTCCCACATGCACAGGAAGGAAAAGAACACTCCAAGAAGGCAAATAAACACCCCAGACTCCTGCAGATGGGTCCCTCAGGAAGTGCTGGCATCATTACTTGGAGCAAAGGCAAGGCACAGTGCTGCACTTCCCGAAGCCTGACGCAGCTGGAAGTGCTCTTGCTGCCGCAGCGCTCCCAGCGCATCCTCAGCCGCACCACACCCACAACTCTTCCTCCATAATTACCCCTCTGCACTGAACAGAACCCATTTCATGGTGACCTAAGCATATTAAACCAGTGCTACAGCCATCAGCAGCACGGCTCTGGGGATACATTTGGTTTAAGGTGCACTGCAAGCTCAAAAATATTTTATTTGGTAACTCACTTTTGTCTTCAAACCTCTAAAAATGTTACTAAAAGCCTGGCTGTAGGATCCACAAGCCCAGCAGCCCTTTAGCTTTTGAAAGTTCTCTGCACCTCTGTAACTGCAGGCCAGCTCTTCAGCAAAGCCCCCTCCATCTGCTCCTCCAAGGCATATAAAGTTGCCTGTCTTTGTGAAAAACAAATTCTCCTCGGAGGCAGCAACCCTGGAGGATACCCCCCCCCCACCTTGAATCAAAACAGGAAGTAAATAGATATTAAATGTTCTCCAATTTACTTTGAAGTCTGACTATGTACCTGAATGTTTTCTCATGGGGACAGGTTCATATGCACAAATACAGGCTCTTTGTAAAAGTACCTGTGTTTCATATATTTAGAAAAGCACACAAGTGCATTCAATATTTTCCACAAAGCAGACATTTTTTAAGATTCGCTTTCAACACAGCCAGATGTGATGCAGGTCTATTATTACCAAGAATTTCAGCAATGTTACATCAAAATTAAACAAGAGAGGAAAACCAAAACTGAGATACAATGACATGAACTTTCAAACGGAAGCCAGTGTACTTCCAGTATGTAAAAACTACTCTGAACAGTCACGTGTATTCTCCTCTTCTAAATATATTCTCTTGGGAGATCTTTGATTTTAAAATACACATGAATGGTCTTAATATTATGAGGACACCACTGGATCATAAAATCATTTAGGCTGGAAAAGACGTCTAAGATCACCAAGCCCACCCAGCGCTGCCAAGCCCACCACTAAACCATGTCCCCAGGTGCCACATCTACACCTCTTTTAAATACCTCCAGGGATGGTGACTCCACCACTGCCGTGGACAGCCCATTTTGACGCTTGACAACCCTTTCCACTAAAGACTTTATTCTAATACCCAATCTAAACCTCTCCTGGCACGACTTGAGGCCGTTTCTTCTTGTCCTGTCCCTGTTCCCTGGGAGAAGAGCCCGACACCCGCCTAGCTGCACCCTCCTGTCAGGGAGTTGTAGGGAGTGAGAAGGTCTCCCCTGAGCCTCCTTTTCTCCAGGCTGAGCCCCTCAGGTTCTCTCAGCCCCTTCTCATCAGACTTGTTCTCCAAGCCCTTCCCCAGCTCCCTTCCCTTCTCTGGACACACTCCAGCCCTTCAAGGTCTTTCTTGTCATGAGAGGCCCAAAACTGAACGCAGGGTTCGAGGTATAGCCTCACCAGCGAGAGTACAGAGGGAAAATCACTGCTCTGGTCCCACTGGCCACACTATTCCTGACACAGGCCAGGTGCCATTGGCCTTCTTGCCCACCTGGGTACACCTGGGCTCACGTTCATTGCTGTCAACTCCCCCAGGGTCCTTTTCCTGCAGGCAGCTTTCCAGCCACTCTTCCCACAGCCTGTGGTGGTACATGCGGTTGTTGTGACCCCGGTGTAGGACTTGGCACTTCGCCTTGTGGTCTCATACCCTTGGCCTTGGTCCATCAATCCAGCCTGTTCACATCCCTCTGCAGAGCCTTCCTTCCCTGCAGCAGATCAACACTCCCACCCAGCTTGATGTTGTCACCAATATGCTCAATCCCCTCATCCAGATCATCAATAAAGGGCCAAACAGGACTGGCCCCGGTGCTGAGCCCTAGGGGACACCACTGGTGACTACACACCGGCTGGATGTGACACCGCTCCCCACCACTCTCTGGGTCCAGCTGTCCAGCCAGTTTTTTACCCAGCAAAGAAGGCACTGATCCAAGCCATGAGCACACAGTTTCTGCAGGAGAAAGCTGTGAAAATGGTGTCAAAGTCTTTATGGATGTTCAGGTGTGGGAAACAGAAAAGTAGAAACTTCCACAGACACTAATGAGTTTGATTTACAGCCTGGAAAGAGCTTGGATTGATGTAATGATAAAAGTACACAGACATTAAGCAGAGAAATTATAAACCTATGTTTCTATAGTTATAAGTAAGAGTATGCTCTAAGTTAATAAGAAACTGTATTAGGTAATACGGTGGAGGATTTTTAAGCATAGT
Organism: Dryoscopus gambensis; assembly: GCA_013389985.1. NCBI lineage: Eukaryota > Metazoa > Chordata > Aves > Passeriformes > Malaconotidae > Dryoscopus > Dryoscopus gambensis. The sequence continues at coordinate 161,981 of WEIT01016590.1, forward strand.
AATGTGATTTTATAGTTTAAGTTAAGAATTTAGATGTTATAATAGAAGTATATGTGTGTACGTGCATTAACAAGCTATTGGATGAAAGACAGACGCAATGCAGTAAAAAGTACTAAAGGTGGTAGGTTACAAAGTCAAAACAAAACTTTGTGTTAACTATCCGTTGGGCTAGAAGTTATATATTGTCATGTAACTTGAAAACTCATGACTATCTTCTTAGCTATGGACGACTTACTACTCTAAATCCACGACCTCTGACTCTGATGCCTTTTCTGATTTATTTTTTCAAGTAATAAATCATTGTTAGCCCGCGATAGTCCCATCTCTTTTATCTGGTGCCAGCATCCAGGTAGACGACAACCACAGCCTTTTCCTTATCCCCTGTGTGTGTCACCTTGCCATAGGAGGAGCTCAGGTGAGTTAAGCAGGGCCTGCCTGTCATAAACCCACGCTGGCCGGGCCTGTCACTTGGCTGTCCTGTACGTGCCGTGGGATGGCACTCAAGGTGATCTGCTCCATGACCTTCCCTGACACTGAGGTCAGACTGACAGGCCTGTAGCTCCCCAGATCCTCCCTCCGGCCCTTCTTGCACGTGGGTGTCACATTTGCTAACTGCCAGTCACCCGGGACCTCCCTGGTTAGCCAGAGCTGCTGGTAAATGATGAGAAGTGGCTCAGTGAGCATTTCCACCAGCTCCTTCACTGCCCTGGGTGGATCTCATCAGGCCCCACAGACCTGTGTATAGCAGGTGACTATTTCCCCTTGGATTATGGGGGCCTCATTCCATTTTCCATCCCTGTCTTCCAGCTCAGGGGACTGGGCACCCTGAGAAAAACTGATCTTAGTATTAAAGACTGAAATAAAGAAGGCATCAAGTACCTCAGCCTTTTCTTCATCCTTTGTTACTGTTTCCCCCTATGTCCAAAGGGTGGTGGTTCTCCTTTTATTGCATATATATATTTATAAACACTACTTATTTTCTTTTACAGTAGTAGCCAGATTAAGTCCTAGTCAGGTTTTGGCCTTTCTGATTTTCCCCTTGCATAACCTCACAACATCCTTGCAGTCCTCCTGAGCTGCCCCTTCTTCCAAAGGTGGAACATTCTCTTTTTATCCCTGAGTTCCAGCCAGAGCAATCTCCTTCCCCACTGGCTCATCTTTCAGCACTTGGTGATGGTCTGCTCCTGCACCTTTAATTAAAACCATTAGAAATGTATTCAAATGATCCACAGTTCTGTTTGGCACTGACCTGAGCTGTGTCCAAGCTACGCTCATTTCCAATTGAACTGAAGCCATAGTTACTGGAAACCAAACTTCCCTCACTTCTGATCCTTGAGCCAGCAGGAACGATGAATTATTTAGCAATAAAACCAGAGCAGACAGCTGTAAAATGTATCTCTGATCACCTCAAGTCATCAATGCCACCTCTTCTGGCAGCCCAGAATCACAGAGAGACTGTCTGGCTCTTTTGCCCTGCTCTGAGGAGCAGCTCTGACACGAGGACAGAAGTGGACACTACCTGAGCTCTCAGGGTGACCCTGCTCCTCCCAAAGCTCCCAGACAAGAGAATCCCCCGGTCCTGCTGATGGTGCCGCTGCTCCATACAAGTACAGGAAAGGCTGGCATCTGCTGAGGTTGGATATAAAGCCAAACAGAACAATCCAGATTTTCCCACTCCAATAAAAACCATCGTTTATATCTAAGTGGAATTTAATACAAGTACACCAAGTCCAAGGAATGCCAACTTATTCATTTTAACATCAGGCTTCCCTGCAGTCTTTTTCATTTCAGGTTATTATTTCTCAATCAAAACATTTAGCAATTTTCAAACAGATGAGGAATCTCCTGTCAGATGTGGATGCCTGCTTTCAAAATCTAACTCATGGAAGGACAGATTCTGCAAGGTAGAAGTGTACTATTACTACTCTAAAAAACCAGATTAGTTCCAAATTCTCCTAAGGCCTCACTGAAGCACCAAATGACTCCATGTTGTGGAAAATCCACAACTCCACCCATCAGCCTGGGCCTTGCCTGAGATGACCCTTCCTTAGGGACAAGCCTTGAAAAAAAGGAACATCACTAAATGGCAAAAGGGGGAGAGAAATTAGACTCCTGATTAAATCCAATCTTTTTAACAAAAAGCTCAAGCCTAGGATTTTTTTCCTGAGAATTTATACACTGCTGTACGCCATCCTGGCATCTCTTAAAGGCTCATGTGATTATTTTTCCCAAAGATGGCAAAAGATGTAGCAAAATCAACCGGGCAATCTTCAAGAAGCGTTGAAGTTGGCATTTTTATAGTAAATCAGGAGACTGCCAGCACTGTGTCTAACGGCAGCAATTCAGGTTCAGCAACTCACCAGTGCTGTGATCTGAAATATTAAGGAAAATACCTGGCAGCAGCACCACGGCCACGGCCACGAGCTGAGCCAGGGTGGGTCAACAACACCATCAATCAAAACAACAACCTCATCAATCAAAAATCTGGAAGCAATCATCCCTTAAATCATTTCTGTTACACTGTGGTGAGAAAACCCAACAACTCCCAGGCTCCCAGACACAGACAAGTCCCCCATGATTACAAGAACACCTGTTCTCCATTAATATCTCAAAAGCTGGCTTTCCTATTCTTTTATTTTCCCTAAAATTCGTGTCTGTGCACACGAACCCTTTCCGTGTGGAGCACCCGGGCAGCAAGCCCCGCTACCGCTCCCTGTGAAACCCGCGGGCAGCGGCCGAGGGGCACCG
>WEIT01016590.1:165096-178454 GCA_013389985.1 Dryoscopus gambensis
GGTCCCGCGGGGCTGCGGGAGGGAGCAGCGCTGCCTCTCCCGGGGCGGCACCGGGGGCCGCGGCTCTGCCACATTTCACCCCACAGTGCAGCTTGGGGAGGGTAAGGGCTTCGCTGCCTCGTCCAAAATGTTGTGCCGTGTCTTTTCACGGGTCGCCAGGACTGGACTTACCGGTTGGTAGCACGTGTGAAATACAACAGGCAACCCCCATCCCCCCCGGGATGGACACTGCCAGCTCGCAGCCCCGTGTCAGAATCACCTGCTCAGCAGGGAGCACTGAGCCGGTCCCTCGGATGTAATTGCTCCCCCACTTTTCAAAATCCACACAAAACTCTCTTACAGGAAAAAACCCAAGTTACTCCCCATCTCCAGTAACCCTTAGCAGCTGATGGCTGGCCCTTATGTCCTGCTTTATTTCCCATACCAAGGTTTACATTGCTGTGACTAAAGAGGAAGCACTTTGGGGTCTGTTACAGAAAGCTCAAGCTGCTGAAAGATAATGTTGCTTTGATGGTTTCTATTGCAGCCAAACTATGTCACAGCAGAGAGAAGATTGACCCAAGGGCTCTGAAGAAGCCATATGAGAGCAGCTGAGGTCACTTGGTCTGTTCAGCTTGGAGGAGACTGAGGGGAGATCTTATCACGGTCTACAACTTCCTTGTGAGGGGAAGAGAGGGGCAGACTGATTTCTTCTCTGGTGCCAAGTGACAGGACCTGAGGGAATGGCCTGAAGTTGTGTCAGGGCTGGTTTAGGTTGGGTATCGGGAAAGGTTCTTCTCCCAGAGGGTGGCCAGGCACTGACCAGGCTCCTCAGGGAATGGCCGCAGCACCAGGCCTGACAGAGTTCAATAAGCATTTGGACACTGCTCCCAGGCACATGGTGTGACCCTTGTGGTGTCCCTGCTGGGCCAGGAGTTGGACTTCAATGATTGTTGTAGGTCCCATCCAGCTCAGGATATTCTACAATTTGATGTCCTAAGTGCTAGGAGCAAGACAGAGCTTAGCACATTTTTCAGCTCCTTGTAGCTCATGAAGTTCCTGCAGTGCCATTGTTGTGCTGCACACAGGTGGAGGAGGGAAATACTCCATTACCTGACTAAATCAGGTACCCAGATTTGAGGACCAAAATGAAAATAGGCTGAAAAAGCCACAAAGCAAGCTTTGTAAAATCTAAATAGGCAACTCCAGACGTAGAATGAACTTCAAAATGAAACATTCCAGAAGAAAAGGGATAAAATATCAGGGTCATTTGAAGAAACCTGCTAAGCATGTGTGATGAGAGAACACAAACACTCTGCATAGGGTCCTGTTACATAAGTACACGTAAGAATAACACTAGAATAAACCTCAAAGTATCCTTTAGTCCTTTAGGATCAGGTCTACCTTTAGAATCCTAAAAAAAAAGCAACAAAAAGAAAGCAGACTGCGAAAGTTTAATCTGAAAAATAATGGGTTTAGAGTGAATGTAAGAGCCTTCCCAGCTTTGTAATGTGTGTTTATGCAGATGGTGATTAATTAATTGCTCTCCATGTTCACTACAGTAGAGACGTGCAATTTGTAGCAACATGAATTTACTCAATAAGAGAATTTCCCAGTCAACAATTTGGCCTTACAACAAGCAGCAAAATCTCTTCTACTGTAGGATTCTCCAGCTATTCTAGGGGTGACACCTACATTGACACCAAACTATACACACCACAGATCCCCACTGTCATCCACGGCACTTGGAATTTTTTCACATCACTCCCATATTGCTGTTTCAACTTCTGTTTGAAGGCTGCAAAAACCTCCAGGTTGAGCACAGCTGCTTATAGGAGCACTCCCGAGCTGGTATTTGAGCTTAATTTGTCCAGCCTTTTGCACTTACTTTGACTTAATTAGACCTTGTTGGTTGCTTTAATAATAAGAATAAATATAGTAATAATAAGAATAAATATAATAAGAAGAATAAAATTGTAAAGTATCTTTCACATGAAACAGTTTCCAGGTGTTCAAGAAAAGACTGGACGTGGCACTCAGTGCCATGGTCTGGTTGACAAGGTGGTGAGGGGTCAAAAGTTGGACTCGATGATCCCAGAGGTCCTTTCCAAGATAATTGTTTCTGTGATTCTGCAAACCGATGCCACTTGTAGGTGTTTTAGGTTTATTTTGCTTTTCATCACCCACATTATCGTTGCAAACCCTGAGCACTGGCTCAAACCTCCACTCAGAGGATCTTTCAGCTTTGCCAAAGAAATGGTGATTGCTTTTGGATGGACAGTTGTGTATCTACCTCAGAGAAGCTTCAGCCAAAACATACGTATTTCACTTATTTCTGAAAACTGTAACAACGTCCAGATACACACTATCATGTGGCCTCACTCTTATCCATCAGCACCGCTGGAAGTTAGGCTGGCATTACAGAGATTAAATTTCCTTGCAGCCTTAAACCACTGCAGAAGCTGAGGCTACAACCAGGAGAGAATTTAGATCCCAGAAAATCTACTACTACTACTGTCTGGAAGTCCAGAATTATTGCTGGTTTTTTAATGACAGCTGGTTTCTTCAGTGAAGCATTTTAGGAAGTCCCTCTCCTGTTTTTCAAAGCTTGTAATTGCCCATCAGACTGCAGAAATGGATTTTTTCTTTTAAAAATTACACCAGCATTGGGAAACTCTGCTTACAGCTGCTTCTAAATTCTCGGGATTACTATTTTGAAACATCACCATGCACACAGTCAGCAGTTCTAAGTTAATTCTTAATCATAACTTCCATTTTACATCTATGTAATTTTATAAACAAATTACAGAACATTTGTTTTCATTATTACAGTATGAAAATAACTGCTAGTTTAATGCACCCATCCTTGTGCCTAGCCAAGCCTTTGTATGCTTCGTAAATCATTAGCAGAGGAGTGCAGGGAGAACTCAGGTCACCGAGTACCAAAAATTGTGACAAATTCCACCCCCTACCCAGGTCTTGGGATGGTTCAAAGATACAAGGGGAGGCAAATAAGACAGTCATGTTCTGAAAAAGTGCCACTGCAGGGAACAGTATTAAACACGTTACTGAGCAAAGAGTTTGATTAAGTTTCCCCTTGAGGTCTCTTTTATGCCTCTTGTATCTGCTCACCAAAAATCAGGAGCAGAAACGCACAGAGGGAGCGTTTGTGCAGGTAACAAAGAAGCACATTCATAGTCACTGTCAGAAAACCCAAATAAAAACAAATTGTACAAATTTTACAGAAATGACACCTCCAAGGCCTTTGTGGCCATAGACGAGTCCTTTTAAGCAGACCACAACTCTGGCATGTTCCATCCACAGCCTAAGCCCAGCCTCAGGACAAAGAGTGCAGTGGAAGAGTGAACAATAAACCAGAAAAAAAGGGTAGAAACTAAATGTGTGTATGATGACTTTAACTGTATTATTACCACTACCGGGATTTTTAATCTGTGTAGAAGTATTCTTTTTCTACAATAATTAGATCTGGGCTAATAATGACTTTTGGATTAGACTATAAAGACTTTGGTTACTCAGCTGAATATTTGATTATTCAGTTTACAGCGCAGTAAGGTTTGGATTTATTACAAATTGTTTCCTCTTTTCTCACTAACGAGGTCCAGTGCACCACTGGTGCTTCATCAGCAGCTTTTCTAGTGTCCAACCTCTTTGTCATTTAGGCCCATTCCTCCTTGCCAAACAACGCATTTAATATGGAAACCTTTTATAGTAAAACCATTTACATCTCCATGTAAATGTTTTTTCTTCTAGGTAAGAGCACTTCAATTCCTCTGGCCTTTGAGAATCATGCTAGCAAACGAATTCCTAATTCATTCAATTTAGGTTCGTTTTGTATTCAAAATCTTTCAAATTTCTATTTTATATTTCTTCCTGTAGAAAAGGACACTTCAACTCCTTTGGCCTTTCGTAAAGAACAGCTGTGATCAACTGGAGAAATTCCAAGGAGAGTAACTATGCACATTCTTCTTTTAAATTGTTGTGGTCAGGTGGAGATATTTAAGGCTACAGCCCACCGAGGCTGAGTGACACAGATTCTACTGGTTTTAGTCTTCACAGAAAACACTCCAGCTGATGATTCTCAGTCCATGTGCTTTTTCTGCTGCACTGTTGCCAAGTGAACATTTCCCCATGCTGTGCCTGTTCTCAGTACTGAGATCCATTTTTATTTCCACACCCTCTTCTTTCACTCCCCTCCAATTTATAAAGATAATTCTGAATTCCAGTCCTGCCCTTGTACAGCTTAGGGTTACCTGCAGAATTCATGAACACACTTTACCTCCCTCCATTTGAACACACAATAACTCCAGATCTGTTGGAGACAGGGTACAACAAAAGGCTTATCAGCAAGTTCATTTCCACGTGTGGGGGATCAAACCACGATAAACAGTGAAGTTTACACACCAAAAAATGGAGCAAGTCAAGAGTGAAAAATAATTTATTGTACTAGTTTTCAGCATTCAATAACCTTAATTTTATGTTTGGAGATAAAACATTACAAACATGCCTTATATGGGCAAATATTTTCTGAGCCTTCTCTTTCCATCTCAGCCAGGACACAGCAACTTGGATCTCCCACAAGAAGCATTCAGCAGGTGAATAAAGACACCAGGTGCTGCACCACGAGACAGCTCAAGTATCCCAGTCACTACCAGCATTCCAGCATCACCTGTGGTTCTGGCCCCAGACACTTCTCTTACGTTCAAAGGTATCCAAAACAAGCACCTGGTGTCACCTCTGACATTTTCATTTTGTCATTAACACGAGTGCTTCTCCAACTGGATCCTCTAACATCGTCTTCTCCTCTTGGGGAGAGATACTTCTGAAAGGAAATCAAGAGAAGGGTTTTTTTACAAGCTTTTAAATCCATCTTCCCTCGTGGGAATTGTTCAAGTAGAATTAATTCTATCCAGCACGGGAAGCACAGGAAATTAGGTAGATGAGCTCTTGAGACCCTCTCTCAATCCCTCTCCCCATGTTTTTTAAATATGAAAAAAAAAAATCTTTCTGGATTCTACAGCACACTATCAAAGTATCAACTTCAATTCCATTGATGAATACTGTACTTCAAAACTTACTCCATCTTGAGAGCCTTGTGCTCCTCATCAACACCTTTCAGATTGTGCTGTGAATTTGACAAATGGAATACTCAGAAAATATCTGAACAGACTGCTTATGGGTATTTTTAATGCTTCAGAATTTACTGGAAAATTCTGAGAAATGGAGAATATTCCTGATTTAGAAAGAAACTTTTTGTCCTCAACAAGTGGACAAGTGAAGGGAAAGCAAACAAAGTACATTAAATGCACAATGGCCCCTTCAATCTGACCATCTAAAATTGAATGAATTCCCCCTGTCCACAAATAAAAGTGACCAGAGAATATAATCTCACTTCAGTACTACAAGATGCTCTTTTGCTTCTAAAAAGAGCAAATATCAATGTACAGTGTCACTAAAAATGTATTTTAATAATTATTACACTCCCTTGTGTTAAATAACCTTCCATTACATACAATTTTGGATAATAAATTAACTGCAAAAGACATACTCCTCACGCTCATCTATTGCCATCAAAGCTTTCCAGAAGTTGTAGTTAACCCTTTGCTCCCCCTTTAAGCAACCTAATTAATTCTTCTTTTCAGGTTAAGAACCAGTACCTCTGGTCTACCAAGTTTGCCTTCCACCACATAAGCAAACCCCATCAGCCTTGGAGTAGCCAGGAGTGCCAGTGGGAACCCTGCTTTCAGCTGGCCAGCTCCTCTCCCAGGACACCTCCTGAGTTTCAGACAGGGCAGCAAAGCAGCTCCCTGGGCTCCTCCCAGGCCACAGATAAATAAGGTACCTCAAGATAGAGAGGATGCAATTTTCTTTGTACTGTGCCACGTTCTCCTCAAGCAGCTGAGGACAGACCCTGAAGCTTCTGGGTTGCAGAGCAGCTCAGTATCATCCAACATCTCCATTTGATGCTTCTGCAGAGCAACTCCACTGTGAGTTTGGAGCAATCTGCTTCACCATTGCCTCCCAGTTAGAATGACATTATTTCCAGTAGCCTGAGTGACAGCAAAGCCATCCACTCCCCTGCTGCAGCTCCCAGAGTCCTCCCCCAGCCATGTCAGACAACTCCCAGTACAGCAGAGGATGTTATTGCCGTACTGGAGCTCAGTCCCTGCAACGCTGCCCAGCTGAAACCAAGGCTGGAGGGGAACTTTCTCTGTCCCCTCAGCAAAGCTGACAGCAGCAAGGGCTGTTCTTTCCTAAGTTCCCAGCGTTACCAGAACAGGCATCTTCTCTAAGTGGGTGAGTGACCAAAAAAAAAAAAATCACTTTTCCCTCCACAGTGGAGCTTCTCAAGACAAACTTGTATTACAGAAGAATGAGACTCCTTTAGACTGGACCCATTTTAACTCTGAACACACTATGATGAAATCTGTGTAGAAAAAATTACTCTTGGGATTTTGCAATGGTGTTTCAGAGTTTCAAATTTCATGCAAGAATTTACAGGCTAAAACCAAATCTAATTTTTGCAAGGCAGCAAGACGTGATCCAAAATATCAGCTTCAGTTTCAGAAAAACACAGCAGAGGGATATTTAAAAACAAGTCACAGGTTTGCTGGAATTCCAGCCACTGTACCTCCTTCATCCGAGTTCTCCTCTGTGATTATTGGCATCCCGATATGCCGAGTAACAGTTTCCTTTGCCACTTGCATTTCACCTGCACACAGATTTTGAGGAAAAACTGTCAGCTTTTTTTTGCTTCTACAGCCCTTGTCCAGTAGTTAAAAGATTGTTTACTGCTGCTCTCTGGAGATCCTGGTCAAATGCTGTAGACAAAAGTACTTTTCACAGTACCTTCAATATGGCTCACTGAGAAACCTTCACTAACAAGTAATTAACACTACCAATTTAAAGCAAATTAATCACCAACCCAGTTCAGTGATAATTCAAAATGCCCTTACTGCTCCTCAACACTTCATCTACTCTCAAGCAAAGGCAATGCTGCCTAATGCTCATTTCTGATGAGGGATTAATTTCCTCAGTAACTTTTTTTCTAGCAGAGGCTAAGAAAGTCTGAAAACAGAGTTTGGAACTTTGAAATTAAATCCTCATCTTCAAAATAAAGATAATTCAAAAATAAAGACAGCTCAAAACCATTTTGCTGTTTAATTTCATTTAACCTATAACAAATAAGGAGTCAACAAAAGGTTTAGACAGCAGAGCAACTTCTATCAGTTGAAAAGCTGGATATCAGAAAGAGAATTTCCTTAGGAAAAGTAATTTCCCATGTGTTCCACTGACCAACAGCAAAATTTAACCCAGCTAACAAAGCAATAGATAGACTTTTGCAGTCTCCCCAGGTTCATGGAGGCAATGGAGAAATACCTCTGACTTCTGAAGAACCTCTTCTCCTTACTGGCTGTGGTCTCCTGCTGCTTTCTTTACTTTGAGACTTCCCATAACTGGATCCTGCTTCAGAAGATTCTAACTGCACTTGACGATGTCTCCTGGATTTGGAAACCTGAATGACGCAGAAAAAGCTGAACTTCTACAGCCAGATCTTGCTGTGGGTCACTTGACAAACCAGCAGAGACCAAAGCATCAACTTGGTGAAGGTTGGAGAAAGGATAGAAGGGGAAAGAGGGAGGGAGGATTCCCACTAGTTGCTGTTCTTCAGTTTTAACAGGACAACGCCCTGCTATGATTTAATGAGTGTATAACTTAAAATGCAGATAACGAACATTCATTAATTCCCAGTCCGTTCTCTGTTAATACCAACCCACACCATATTGCACAGCCCTACACAAAAGGAACATGTCCAAAAATTGATGCACTGCAAACCCTCCTTACCATCATATTTTGCTTAAGTGCCTCACTGCACATTCATGAGTCTGGACAGTTATAAAATCCAGAGCTCTATTTCATTTAATGACATATTTTTCAATATGAGATGTTTCTCATAGGACTGCTAAGGAAAAGCCAAACCAACAATATTTTTTTAAAGGAGATGCTATTGAAGAAAGTTTCCAAGAACTTGCAACTGACTTTAAACTCTCAACTTCCATTTTCACAGGCAACTTCCAAGATTCCAATATCTAAGATTCAAGGAATCTGAGCAATTAAACTCTCAGATATTTTTATTACATCTCCTTAAAATTTAGTCTACTTAAACAGAGCGTAGACATCAAAAGATACCCTGTAAATGAAAATCCCCCAAGTACAGGCCCTATTTGCACTGTTCCATAAATCTAAAAAGAATAAGAGCTTTGGGCTTCCCCACTGTGTTAGGAAAACTAGAATACTCAAAACCTGAATCACAGAGTGCAATTTTAACTCATTCCTTTTAGACCCAACATTTACATTAGACTGGTACTTAAAACTGTTCTTGAAAAATAAATACATCCTCATTATCAAATTCTATACCTACCTGAACCACTGCAGAGTAAGACCTGTATTTGATTCTGGCCAGGGCACTTGCTCTTTCAGAACCCTGCAAAGAAACAAGAATCCAGTCAGAAAAGATTCTTATTCTATTATTATAGCAGTACTGAAATGAGATATTACATCAGGCAATCACTTGAGCAATATCTCATTACAGCTGTAACTATATAATTAGTTCTACATAATTTCAATGCCACCAAAATGGTACTTCATGAAAGAAAAAGTACAAATTTCATTAAAAAGACAGAGCATAATTTTGCTTGCCTTAACTGTTACAAAGCCCAGGAGGAGAAAAGTCCAATCTGAAACTTCACAGCTTACTCAAATTCAAAGTTGAAATAACATGAGACAATTTTGTAGCATAACAAATGAATATTGCATTTAGTTGAAACTCCAGGAGGAAGCACAAAGGAGTTTGGCCAAGAAAATACAGCTCTTTTCCATCCTTACTGGATAGACTTTTTATTATGACCATCAAAGAGCTGTCAGAGCAGTAAATGCTCACAGCTCAACAGAAGACAATGTGAGTTAAAAACAAAACCAAGCAACCAGTCCCACCAGCTGTCCCTGGAACTGGTTTTGATACTATCAAACTTTGACCTACACTGCTTAGCCTGGGATCTGAAAACAAAAAATGAACATATTTGGCCTGTGCAATGCAGCAAAGTAGTTTAGTTTCCTTACCTCTGATTTTAACAAAGCCTCTTCCTTCTTTTCGTCTTCTGTTTCATCAGTTTCCTCAGCATTTTGGAATAATTTCTGTGGGGAAAAAAAGCATTTTTCTTTAAACATCTGTCATCATACAAGACAGCTAAAATCCAAGAACTCTAAAAAACAAAACAAGTATTTACACACATGCCCATTTTCTACATCCACCTTACACTTTGGCCTTTCTGTGATCCAGGAATGTGTTACAGAGGAAGTCCTTTCCTCCATACCGCATCTCTGCCTCAGGTTTTACACATTCCATGCCTTCAGTGTCACAGTTCCCTCTCCTTCAGTCTGGAATTTACCAGCTCAGAGGTAAGCACACCAAGAAATCCAGTTCTTACATGTTCACCCAACCTGCTACGTCACCACAGCATAGCGGTTGGTACTACCTACCCTTCTGTTCTGCTGCCATTCCTGATGTTCCAAGGTTATGTCTTTGAGATTAACCACAAAGTCATCTTTTATCAAGCTCAGAGCCTTGTCTGGCTGGGATTTGTCAGCTGAAATGGCACATTTCATTTTCTGATAGTGGCCGTGAATATTGAACAGTTCCTGAAATTATTAAAAAAAAATAAAAGTGTGTTTCAGGAAAAAAAAATACTTCAGCAGTAAAGCAATATTTGTCCTCAATGTACAAATCCATGCTACAAAAACCATTCTAAGGAGACCATTAGACCAGGAGGAATGTTAGAAACTGATTCTGGTTAGATCATTTGAATTTTAGAGAGCCAAGCGCTACCCAGCACTGACCCACCAAATAAGCTAAAGAAGAAAGAGTATCTTGTGTTATTTAAACTAAGAAGGTTACTCAGGGCCAGTGTTCACAGAGGTTTCATTCTGATACTGTGGATTATTTTCATCTCTTTGGAGGAAACATTTTACTTCACAGATTTCTGTACCACTGCAGTCAACCTTACTGACACACATTTGCCAGTGATATATGGAAAAACCTGCAAAGAAGGTTCTATCTCTGAGTGATATAAGAACCTTTTCCTGTCTTGAATTACTCAGGTTTTTATAAAATGTATCATATAATAAAAAACCCCAAGCTCTGAATGGAGAAATAAAGGTGAGAGAAGGCCATAAACTTGCAGGTAAGTAAATTCATATTACCACAAGTATCAATCCTTCAGCTGCAACCTGCAGACATATCAAAACAAACATGCTTCCCCCCATTTTCCATTTTTTCTAAGTGACAGTTAACCATTTACACCCTTTTACATCTCACTGAGGCAAATACACAAAACAGTAGAGCATATTTCAGTATTGAAAAAGTACCACAATTCTTCCAAACTAAATGCCACATTTCTCTGAGTGTCTGGTAAAATTACAGGCTATTACCTTAGTCTGCATTCCATAAGAGACTTACAAGGGACAAGACTGTGCTGATTAGAGAAGTTAGAGCTTTTGGACAACAGAGGAATTAAAACAAAACATTTAAAAGTTACTATACCTCCAGTAAATCATTAGTGATGAGGCTGTTTACTCTGTTACTCGGGTCCTTAAATTCTTCTTTAAAATAATTTTCATCCGTCTTCTTCTTAATTCTGTAGGTCAGCTAAAACAAGAGACAATGTTTGTAACCTAAAAGAAAACTTTAAATGGCACCTCCTCTTGAAAATTCCTACTGCATATCCATCAGTCAGATGGGAGACACTGAAAGGCATAAATCCATTTCATCAACAACAGCTTTGTTGATGATGAAGGGAAGTCAGCACTTTTCACAGATTATTCTCTACTTAAGAATTTAATCCAGCAACCAGGTTCATTTCCAAGACATCTCAAATCTATTAGGAACATTAGATACTGAAAAAATATTTTCAGGTGAGAAGCATTCAAACATCTTCTAAGCTCTTCATCACCTACCTATACAAAACCACACATACTGCATTTCAACACAGCCTCAAGGCTGAGCTAACGACGAGTGCTATTCAGCTGCCAGGCATTGAAAGATGAGGGTACTTTACTTAAAAATGTAAGTCATTAATGTAATAACTCACTAGCTTTGGCATTGCTGTGAAATGGAAGGCTCTGGCAAGTCGCAGTCTCCTAAAGATATAGACTGCATCGTAATGCTGGGAGTCAAGCAGATCCTGCTGAAATTTCTGGATCTCAAGCCAATCCTTGAGTGCGATTCTGATCTGCAACAAAAGAGTTACACACTGCTACACCAATGTTTCAACAACAAAAATTACCTGAGCTGGCTACTGTGATCTGACTACAGACAATACCTGGATGTCCAGGGGGCAGCATGTCACATGGTAACAGAGCTGCAGAAAGATCCCACTATAACATTTATTACTATCATCATTTTATACAAATGAGATTATTATATTATTATCATACTGTTGTATTAAATCTTCTCACTGCAGCTTTCTTTGACAGTAACATGGAACACAAGTCCTTTCTGACATTTGAAAACATTAATTCTTCACATTCTGAAGTGTGGGGAAAATAGCCTGCAGCTAGGAGACTCCCATTCTCTAGTGATTAGGAAACAATACTCATACCAGGTTGTGCTGCCACTGAAATGCTCATAAATGTTCTCTCCCCCTTATTTCTTCCTTTCTGTCCAGTCACATCCACTCTGCCCACTTCACTTTCTCTCTGCTTAAGTTTCTGGATAACTCATGTACTCTCTTACAGCTGCTATCCAGCAGCGGCTTTAACATTACCTAAATTCATCTTCATAAAAGTTATTGATTTCTCTGAGGTCAAAATACAAGATATCATGGCATCACTGTAGACTACTCCAAATTCAGTTTGCTATTTAAAGAATTTGGACTCAATTTTACATGTGCACACAATATATATCATACAGTTCCTAAGCAAACCACTTCTCCTTGCACTGAGTTTGTAACTGCTTTAGATACTGGTCTCCTATCCTAAAAACACCAAGTAGGGTGTCATTCAAGCACACACCCTCTCAACCTACTTATGAATTCCTTTTCTGGTTAACAGGAAGTGGAAATAATTCAGTCAGCATTCATTCTTTTGGAATTCTAAAGAATAACTCAGGCTGTAGTGGAGTTCACCCTGCAGCTGATGAGCGCATTCTCTGTCCCTACCTCTTCCAATAGCTTCCCATCTGGTTTTAAGTATTTTAAGAAAGCAAGAGGAAATGCCCCAAACATTTATGATGACACAGTAGACAGCAGTATACCACGTATCTTATGCCTAGTATCTCCTGAGATTAAAACCTCTGGAACAATTACCTTTTGTTTTGGCTGACAAAGCTGGGCATTATAGAGGCCATACAGAAGGTACAGAGCACCAACTCGGATCTGGAAGGAGTAGGGGGGCAAGAAGTACTGCTGGGCCAGTTCTAGAGTCGCCTTTGTGAGCTTATTCCTCTCCAAAGCTCTCATCCTACCACTAAAAGCAAACAAATAAACAGAAAAAAAAAAAGTGCATCATTTTAAAACAAGTCAATATACAGCTGTAGGCTTAGAAAAGCCATAATGGAGAAACAAGCTTTAGATGTTCTAAAAATATAGAATCATTGAATGTCCTCAGCTGGAAGGTACCCCCAAGGATCACTGAGTCCAGCTCCTGGCTCTGCATAGAACAACCCAAGAATCACAACCTGACAGAGTTCAAGAAGAGTTTGAACAAAGTTCTCAGGCACAGGGTATGACCCTTGGAGTGTTCGGTGCAGAGACAGGAGCTGGACTCCATGATCCGCGTGGGTTCCTTCAAACTCAGGATATTCTATGATTCCGTGAAACATGCCATGTCCTGTGATCACACTTAAATCTCACGAGGATTACACCAAGCTCCCTGCAGAGCCAGCGCTCAAATCACACGCATTCCCAATGCACGAAGTACACCGAATTAAAAACTTCCAGCATTACACAGAGACCGATGCTTCACTTTCCTCAGACCCCCAGCCAGGCAACCCTCTCCCTGAGCGAGGCCTGAGCGGGCACCCGGCTCACCCGCACCCCCTTTAAGGCTGCCCGTCCCCCGGGGGGGAAGCTGAGCAGCGGGGGCTGCGGGCCTGGCGGGGGGCAGGCGAGGGGGAGGCGCGGCTTGGGCTGAGGAGCGGCCGGGAGTCATCCCCTCCCTCCCTCCCTCACTCACTCACTCACTCACTAGAAAACGGTGTGGAAGCGGCGCTCCCGCCACAGCTCGGCGAAGCGCTCGAAGCGGACGGTGTCGGCCTGCTGGAAGGCGCCGAGCAGCTCCTCGCAGTCCTCCTTCAGCCCCGGCAC
>WEIT01016590.1:179779-216942 GCA_013389985.1 Dryoscopus gambensis
CCTCGGGCGGGTCCCCAGAGGGGTTAGGGACGGGGCTCGGGTTTCAAGGCGGCGTTGTGGTGATCGCCGCTGCGGTCGGGGCTTGGCTGCGGATCGTGGGAGCGCGGCTGGACAGCGGCACCTGCGCCGGGAGCGGTCCCGGGCTGGGCAGGAGAGCGGCCGGGTGCCTGTGCATCCACAGGATGCGGGCTCGGCAGGTGCGAGATTCCCCCCTGCTCAGGGGATGCCTTAAAGGGTGAGAAACAGCGTGTAGGGAAAGTATGGAATGCGCATGGGATGGAGCCTTGCGTGGTGCTTTTGGGATATCTAAACCTGCAGGAGTTTTCCCAGCAACCGGGTTAAAAATTCACATTTTGCTTTCTCAAATAATCATGCACTGCGAAATGAATGTTGAATTCTGCTGGCTTCGGTACCGTGATGTTCTCCAGTTCACCATTATCATCAACTAATTGATCCAAAGGTTGCTCCTTACAGCGAGGCGCATCAAGCTGTCAGCTCTTACAATGGCAGGAGCTCCCACAGTGCTTCAGGCATGCAAGCATCTTTCCATATTTATTGTATTTCCCAAAATATTCGTGGAATCCAACCTTTAGCAGCCTTTATTAGGAGGTGATTCGCCATCGGCTGAACAGCAGTTGGCTGTGAGCACCACTGGTTGCCAATGTCATTCACTATAGGAACAGAGATACTTGCAGAGCTGTTGCATATGAACTGGACAGGGTTTGGCAGCTGTGGGAGGAGAGCTGCACCTGCCGGGGTTTGGTTTGTGTTTTTTTCCTTTTTCTGAAAAGACACTTCTATCATTTGGATTCATGTTTAGAGATGTAGGGCAGATGACCCCGTTCATCTGGTACGTGACCCCGACTTCAACAGATTGTACTGATTTTGGAACAGAATGCCAGAGCTGTTAGGAAAACAGATATAATGTGCTCCCCCTCAATGGATTTAAGGATTCAAAGCACAAGTGAGTCAAAACTGACATATCATGGAGCAAATTCATCACTACATAGAGCTCAAGCCAAGCCCTGTTTAGTTACAGGAGTTATCCCTGTAATTTAATAGAAGCAGAGGAGCCTGGCTCTGGAGTGATGCTGAGTGTGTAAAGCTCAAGTGTTTTTTTTTCTGATTTTTGTATTTTAAGCATGCAGTGAGTGGGGAGATTTCTCAGAGATGGTGTTTCAAGGAACACTATATGGAATTATTTTTTTTCCTAAGGCAGGTGGGGCTGCATGATGCAAGATGTAGCAAGGATGAGGCTGTTGTGCCCATGTTAACGTGCGCTAAGTCTTCCCTTGCAGAAAGTTTGGGTATAATGTAATGAATGAAAATGAAGAATAAAGCCAAGTAACAGGGCCTCTTTGTACAATTCCCCTTGTGTGGTATATAAAATTAAGTACAGTATCAAATTTTAGACTAATTAATATTCTACTCTTCTTCATAAACTGTGTTTCCAGTGCTCCTTCAGATTATTCATTAGTACATTTTAGTACAATTAATGCCTTCAAATTAAAAAAATAATAAACAATTAGATGATGTAAGGAAGAGTGTGCTGGTTACTGTATCTTCTTCATATTCAACTGCTAAACAAAAGGATGAAATCCTATTTGCTCTATTAATTCCTAGTTTATAAGTTGCAAGTTAAAAGCCGTTTATCCTGCATTGACATAAATAATGGGGTTTTTCCAGGTGCATACAGCACAAAACGACTCTCTTTTTTAATACCTCATACGATTCCATTAGAACACATTTTCAAGTTGAAAACATGAAAATAAATCATGTTTTAATCGATTTGCATGAAAATAAATCATGAATATATTTAATAAATAACACATTCCACCTTTGGCATGTACAAACCTATTGCTAGTAACAGGATCATGCTCTCCTGGCACATGCCTCCTGCTTTCAGACTTCCCAACAAGCACAAACGTTGCAAAAGCTTTTTAATCTGTGCAATAGGAAGTGGCATTGATTTAAGAGGACAGCAGGAGTCCCAGGTTCTTGTCAAGTCATTTGCAAGTACCAACAGCAGCTGAAATCACCTGCAGACATGTCCACAGATTCAAACAAGTTTGTGTTTTGTTACTAAGGGCATTTTTGGTGTGATTAATCAAAGACGCTTCATAAACGTTCTCTGTCCCTCTGGCTCTTGTAGCTGTTGCTCTCTCTCTCTTTGGCTTCCCCCAGGAAAACCTACGCCATCCCCATGTCCAACATGTTAAACTGTATGTTTGACCTCTTTTGTTCATGCCTGTGATCTGCTTAATTCAGGTGGGCTAACCACACGTCATAGGTGAATAGGATTCAGCTTTATATATAAATATTATATGTTTATATTATACTTAGTATAATATAAATGTTTTTGGGACAGTGACCATGACTGCTTGATGCCCAGGTTTCTGACAGCAGGCAGTAAGGTCTCAAACCTGCAAGGAGTTTGTTACTCTGCACAGTGGTTTAGTTCACTGTGACAAAGGCTGCTACCTCCACCTTTTACAACAGGGAAAATGGATACACAAAAAGATCACAGACGTCACAAATTAGAAACAAACCTTCTCTTTTATTGAATTTTATACTGTTACACAATCAAAAAGAAATACAGTTACAAGTACATCAAAATGTTTCAAGAGAAATATCAATTGCAATACGTTGTACTTGGTTCCAAAAAAGAATTCCATTAAAATATACCACTTCTTCATGAGAGAATACTGCTATTATTCACAAAATCTACTGTACTGTATAAATCCAGTAGCAAACTCTTTAACTTTTTGGTAACTTGCTCAAGGTAAACAGGGAAGCAGAAGGAAAATGACAATTCATTTCTAGAATTTGGATCAAAAATCACAGTCCTCCAGAAGGGAGCTTTTCAGGGAGTTAAGTCATAATGGTATTTTTAACGAAAGCTGGATACCCAACTCGTGTGGAATTCCTATGAAAATGGACTTCCTACAAAGTACTCGTGGCCTGTGAGGTGTTTATTTCCATGCTGGGCAGTTACAGTTTGAGAAGCGTGCCTAAGTGCAGTGACATGTGAGTGAGACGCGCGCTCTGTGCAGGAGCAGGGCAGCAGTGGGAGCGGGGACAGATGGCTGACCTGGGGCACGTCCAGCCCAGCTGCCAGCGGCAGGGTGCTCCCGCTGCACTGTCGGGAAAGGTTCACTCGGCAGTGTCACGGGGGAGAACACTTGCCAACACATACTGCCTTTAGCTGCCAGTGCTTAGCTGTTTAATTAAACAGCTCTTTAAGTAATGAAAAATTACTATTAAATATGCAACAGTTTAACCTGTAATCATCAGAATTATCTGACCCGACAGTTGTATTTCATTGGAAGTAGAGCTGATCATTTCATCCAAACTAAGCTTTGAAGTCTTAAAACTCTCAGCAGTGTTATGCGTAAATGGTTCTTTTGAGCCCTAATCTGCAATTCTTTAATTCAGTAATTACTTTGGGAGAGTTTAATGTGCGTACACAGATACTATTAAGTTTCTTTTCTCAGGTGAGTTGTTTCAATTTCACCCAAAGGTTTTCAAAGATCACCAAAGTCCAAGCCAGTCTCACTAGGTGGGAGGAAGGTATGTTAGCCAGAGGTACTTTGGACTCCAAGCTACCTTAATTTACTCAGTATCTTACACCCAAGATAAGTTACTGGCACAGCCTATTTAAGTGATTTCTGGGGAGTTACAGCTGCAGTTAACTGTAACTACTTTCAGGTAAAGGAAGGAATTATGTCATCATAAATACTAGTTTAAAAATTCCTTTACCCTTTAACAAAATCATCACTGTTGATGATTAAAACATCAATTAAAATCTGTATGTAGAAACAATAATTGTACTGTGCCCTGAAGAAGGCGTGGCCTGACTACTGCTGTAGTCAGGAAAACCTGGAAGATAACTTTGTTATTCTCTGCAGTTTATCATTTTCACATAATTAGCATGTTCTATATGCAAGAGGAAATACTGTATTTACCCACAGTTTCTTCTTTACAACAAAAAATAAATCACAGCATGATTTGGGTGGGAAGGGACCTTAAAACCCACCTAGTTCCAACACCCTGCCATGGGCAGGGACACCTTCCCCTAGAGCAGGTTGCTCCAAGCCCCATCCAAGCTGGCCTTGGACACTTCCAGGGCTGGGGCATCCACAGCTGCTCTGGGAAACCTGTGCCAGTGTCTCACCACCCTTACAGTCATTCATTTCCTCATAATTTCTAATATGGTGCCTCAACATTTAAAAAAGGCAGCAAGTCGGCAAAGAAAGTATTCTAAATCACTAAGAAAACATTTAGAAAGCTATTTATTCTAGAAGCTTGTACTCCAAATTAGCTCTAGAATCAGACTGTGTGTTCCTGGAGTCTAAAGAGAAAAAAGTTTAAATAGGGGGAGAAAAAAGTTAGTAAAACAGAAACAAAACCAAAAAGCGACTGAAAGGTGTACTTCTAGGTTTTGCAAACTGGCATCTGCATTTAGCAAAGCTCTTACAAGGCCAGAGCAATTACTGTTCTTTTCCTGTGCCTTGTTCAGTGTCTCTAGAAGCCTTGGGGGGGGTGTTGTTAGGTTGTTAGTTTTCCCCTACAGTAAACCAATACAGCTACTGCAGTTCATCACAGTAATCAAAATGTTTTGTTATTATGCATAGTAAAAAATGTGAGAATTGAGATTTTTAGATGAAAAATGGCTCAGTTAATCCACAGCTGCTGTCACTAAGATCAGAGGTGATCAAGGACACAGTGGATGGGGCTCTGAGCAACCTGATCTCATGCAAGATGTCCCTGCCCATGACAGGAGTGTGGGAACAAGATGATCTTTAAAGTCCCTTTCAATCCAAGCCATTCTCTGACTTCAGCGGGCTCATGACCATAAATCATGTGGGTCACTTCAGTTTTTCTCTATGAAAACTTTCTGCCCTCCTTAAGTGCACTGAAGAGGACTTGACAGATCCAAACAGGTCAGGCTCCTCCAAAACACAGCCAAGAGAGCAGCAGAATGCCTCTGACCTTTCTCTTGGGAGTGCAGAGGGATAATCACCCCGGGCCAGCTCAAAGCTTGGTGGGGCAGTACTTAAAGTAGAACCCAGCTGCACCTTTCACCTGCCTGCAAGACTCTCCCAGAAGCACCACATCAATCCATGCAGAGCTAAGCATGAGGGATGCCCTAAAACAGCCAGGGCTTAACCCAACTTCACTATTTAAACCTTCTAACTGCTGACAGAGAAAGAAATGCCATGGAAAGAATGCCAGCCCAGACACAGCAGGCAGGGAGGAGCTCTGCTGATTTTAGCCATTAAAAATGCATGAAAAATGTTTACTAGTGAAAATGTTCTCTGCATGAAGCGTCAGCTCCAGCTGACTGCTCCTACACACCTTCTCCTCTCTGTAAAACTTCAACTCAAAATTTTAACAAGTGTGCAACTATCTTCTGCTGCTAGTGCCTTATTTTTGGTTTGTGTTTTGTTTTTGTTGTTTTTTTTTTGTTTTCTTTTGTTTTTAGTTTCATACAGTTGTGGCAGTTTAGAAAGCGCTCCTTTCGGTGAAAGAGTAATTTTAGAAAACAAGTTAAGCTTATGTACTATTACATTGATTTCAAAACAGTGCAATGAAACCAAAAAGTTTACGCCATGAAACCAAAAAGTTTACGCCATAAAACCAAAGTAACTCCTGTGACATTCCACAACTGATTACTTATATTGAGATAAGTTTGTTTTAAAAAATAGTTTGAAGAATGCACAGACTATCTTGACCATATTTACACAACACAGGGGGTTAGCATCGTGTTTTATGACAGCAAAATGAGGAAAGTCACTGGGTCAACAGCACAAAAATGTAGAACAAGTTTTATCAAGTACCAGCTTAATTTTTTAATCATGGAGTTTTGTGATAAAAATTCATCTCAGATCCATCACTCCTGTGAATTTTACCTTCTCCTGCTTTCCTGTGTTACCTTGATAAAGCTTCCAGAGACAAGCCTTTAAGCTGTTCATAAAGAAGAATTTTCTGCTCTAAAGTAAAACAAAAACACTGCCTGCTCGCTGTCAGGTTTGCTCACTGGTGTGATAACAGGTTGAGAAGTGTAACGTCTTTGGCGAGTGGTAGTACAACACTGTCTAGGAGACTTCAGTACTGAACAGGCTCAAATAATTAACGCAGAGATGTTACAATCAAAATAAGGAAGCAGTGATTTCCAACCAACTCTAAGTTAAAAAGGGAACACGGATGAACAATAACCACTAACAAAAATATAAATTATCTCATTTCTCTCAGATAACACACTCCCCAAGGGGGCCTGGTCCACATATAGTTTATTGATGTAAGAAAACAATACAGTTAGTGTTAGATCCAACCACGAAGAGCAAAAAGAATGAGTGAATGAAGGTTTTGTACAGTACATATAGGAAAATAAGATGTTTGTGACAACTATATATTTCTAAATAAAAAGGCTTCTAAATATATTCAAGTTATTGAAATCTACATGAAAACATATGGATGTTAATAGCAACAAGGTGCATAAAACCAAAACATCAAAATATTGAGCAACTCAATGATGTACTAGATAAAAGTTTGCTAACAATGCAAGATGTTTTACAATCTGCTTGAAATATCACCTATACCACACAGGGTAAGCGGAACATTTAGATTTAAGATCATACACAATATTAGCATTAACTTCAACAACTACAGGCAGGGATTTTTTTTTTAAGCTGGCAAAGTGACTACTTTAAGAACATCAAACTTTCTCTAAATTGAGAACATATCCAAATAAAATGCTGCTAGCCCTTTCCAGATAAAGCCTTTCCTTTGACTAACCACACTCACTGAAGTCAAAAGCATAAGACAGCATTTAAGAACAATTTATATTACAATGTGACTAAAATAATGACATAATCCAGGTTTAAACATGTTTTCATAGGCAAACAAAAGATTCTTCTTAAAAACTAGTTTTTATAAATGCAGAATATATTGCATGAGGAACTGCTGGTATTTTTTAAGAAAATATATTGTGCGATTGTGGCTACAATGCACCGCTGCAAAGCATTGTTGTTTCTTATAAAAACTATTAAAATAAAAAACTTACTTGAACATAAAGAGTAAGAGAGCACAAGTCTTCCAACTACCTATGAAAAGCAGGATGGAAGTATTGCCAGTTTTTCCTGTGTTGACATTTTACTAATGATAAGTTTTGGTGACCAACTCCCCAGCCAAAAAATAATTTATTTTCTTTTTTAAATCAGGTGCATATTTCAAAGCTGCTATTGCAAGTGTGTTTTAAATGTAATGGACTTAAAAGTGTATGTACCAAAGAATTATAAAAATGCACTATAGTTTGAGTTATTGTTACATAAAGAACATATTAAAAAGACTGTCAAAATAAGTAGAAAGGGGATCAAAACTGAACTAACTGAATTAGTGCAGTACTGTAGCCAGGCTTCTAAAATCAGATATAGAAAATATAAATAGACTGCTTTAGGTGATGATTCACCAGTGTCCAAAAAAGGAGCAAGTTTTGTGAAAGCTCAGTTAACTTGATCCAGAGCTCTGAGCAGTTCTTCCCCCTGTAGCAGGTTTCTGTTGCCTTGTATGGGAGCGTTTACTTCGCAGTCATAACTCGTGAGCTGGGGGAGTCCACTCTCATCCATCGACTGCCCTAGAAGTTTACTCGCTATGTCTAAAGAGGGAGGGGAAGGAGAAAAAGTGCACTTTATTCACCGTGCTTAACCCCTCCTAGAGCTGTTCGCAAGGAGCTACGTTGGGATAGTTTTGGAGACTCTGTTCTCTTGCACGCTGCCCCCTCCACCCCCTCTGCCTAGGAAAGGAAGATACCAACCAGTTGATAGTAGAATGATTGTCTTTTGCTCCACTCCACTGTGACCATTTGTTTTGCATCCCTTTACGCGTTTCCAAGCAAGTGATGCATTTCCTCCACGGTCACCTGTCTGCTGGAATAAAGACCCCTAGAAAGAAATAAAATGAGTCTTCTTTAGTGAATACTGTATCTTTATATCCCTCTGTGCCCCTCTTCCAAATTAACAGTTCCTGTCACTAAGTACTAATGTAGGCATTGTTACAATTTAAAGTGGATTTTGTTCAGAATTTGGGGAGAATTATATTTCCAAGTACACTAACTTGTAAATTACTTAACAGAAAACTAAATCAGATTTCAAGACCTTACTTCCCTTACAGAAAACAATTACAAAATCCTGGTTATCATCAGTTACCACGCTCAAGATTAGCGTGTACATGTACACAAACACACCCATTTAATTACCACTGATCTAGGGTGAGTAAGCATCAGGTTTTCACTGGAGTCTCTACTGGCTTTCTGCACTGAAATTAATAGTGTAGGCAGAAGAGTCAGGAACCTCAGTCGGTTGATTCTATCTACACATTTAGGATGTAAATTCTGCTTGCACTCCAGTTATTGCCACCAAGCCACCTGACCCAAGCCTTGTGGAAAATGCAGTTCTACACCAGTCTAATGCAGATATGGCTCCTTAGCATATTGTTTTGACAGCAGAACAGAAGATACGGAGATTAGGAAGCTGTAAGAGCTTCATATAATTGGGATAAGGAAGAAGAAGCTGCCACTGAAACAGATGGGATGGAAGGAAAAAGCATCATCTTAGTATCAAGTCTGCTAATAAAAGTACACGAATCTGCAAAGTTTGGTCTTGTTAGTGATATTGACTGCTGCAAAAAGAGAAGAAGGTATTTCAGAACACTGCCATTATCCTCAACACTTAAAATGGTGGAGAGCATATGTTTTCAGGTTATAAAACACCTGTGCAAGTCAAAGGAGCAGCTGTATAGAAGTTATAGGTAACTCAGAGCTGCAGCTCATAGTGAAATCAGTCACCTACATTGCTGCTGCTGCCTTTTTTTTTTACCATGAATGCATTCCAATCCTTCATATTAAGAGAGATACAGCTTCTAATTGTTCCAGTGTAATGATTTATACCATTATTTTATAACCTTACTATAAACACATCTTGTCATTGTCTAATTCTCACGTTTTCTAGAAAACTAAAGTAGTATTTTACTTTGGTCTTCACTTATTTTCACTCTTTACAAAATACATCCCACTTCCCTAGAGCTAAGAAGTTGTGTAAAGTGTTTGTACAACCCTAGAATAGCACATATTCTAAGCCTGGATTTAACATCATTTTTCTTCTGCCTGTGTGAAAGGCCTGCATATCCTCCCAGAAAACCATTGTGGAGAGAGAAGCCAAACAACAAAAGCACTTGCTTAAAATAACTCCACTTAGACCCAGGTTCATGGAAATTCAGCTTCTGACTCTGAGAAACCATCAAAATATTTATAACATTTCTGTCAGATAGAGACAAAAGGAAAAGGTGTAGCAAAGGATGAAGTCTGAACCTGTAAGCATTCAACTGGCACTAAGCACAGAAGCCTGAACACTGTTCCAGTGTTAATACTGAACTGCTTGTGTTCTCCATATTTAATGACATCCCATGCTATTTTGAATATTTTATCAGCAACACTATGACAGCTGTAGCACCACTGCTTGAGAAAAGGGTGGTGGAAGGCAATAACGTTTCTTACAGAGCTGTAAATTCTTAAAGGGCTTTTGGAAGCAGCAGAACAACATGCATGGAAGTGCAAAGCATTTAGGAAATGAAAACAACAGCATAAAAACAGCATAGAAAAATTGATTTGTCTTATGCCCAAACTAGAATGCTAGTACAGGAGTAAAGAGGGTTCAGAGGAAAAATAATCCTGCACTGTAAGATATGGTAGATGAGTACAGCTAGGAGGTGGCCCAGTAGAGAAACAAATAAGCTCAAAGGCTACTTTCCAGTAGAAGAACTAAGACTTTAGACTAAGACTTCTCAAAACTTGAGAAGAGGGAATTTGCAGTGAAGATGACAGAGACACCAGTGTGCAATGGCAAAGCTCAAAGATTCAAACTATGAAGAACTGACAGTGAGAGACAAAGATTATGGAGACAACGTACCCTTGCAGAAAATAAGCTGGACAACCCCCAATCCAGTGACACAAATCTAAGAGTATCTACAAAGTTCCATTTGAATAGCTAGGACAGATGAGGATGAGCTACTCCCAAGTGCCCACACTAGTACTAGAGAGAGCATGCATGAAAGGGAGTGGCAGTAATAGACATTTGCTAGGTTATTATAGGAGTTCTCTTCCCTCACAGTTCAGGTGGTCTTGTTATCTGATTAAGTAAAGAAATCTCAGACCCAATGGAAAAATAAAAGCATAGGAAGAAGCACAAGAACACTAATCTCCAGTGTTGACAAACATGAAAACAGAGTTTGAATTCAAAAGTTACAAAAATACAGCAGTTACACATTTAAATGTGATGTCTTACATTTGTGCATATTCTACTAAAGAAACATGTATGTTCACAGAAGAGTATCTTCTACCTAATCAAGAAATGTACTTGGGTGTAGAGGGCACTTTTGAAAAGCTGACAGTAAAAGAGAACTAAAAGTGGAGTATCTGCATATATATATATGTGTGTGTGTGTGTATATATATATATATTTCACTATCAGTTATCTCTCATCCCAAGATTCCACTGCTTACCAACAGCTCAACTCTGGAGTCTGCACTGATGCCTCATTTCAGAAATTGCAAGGTTAAAAGTGAATATTTTAAAATGGTAAAACAAAACTCACAATTCCAACTGCCTGAAAAAGTGAACCATCATGTTCCATTTTTCGTTTTCTCTGAGCATTATGCAAAGCTAGCATCTTTGGATTTAGTTCTTCATCCAGTGCAGTAGATCTAAGAAAAATTGATTCAGGCTGTTAAGACGTTTCTACTTTCCTCAAGCCATTCTTCTTTCGTGGACACTTACATATACAACATCATAGAACTGAATTTATGAACTCCACTACTTTTCGTTCATAAATTGACTTATTTCAACAATAATTTTCTATGAGCATAGCAAATGTTAGCCTTAAATCTTGCTGTGAAGCTCAGAATGAGTTTTAACAAAAATTTTTAAATCTGCAGAAAAGAAGCATAAAAGTTCAGCAGTTCACTTTCAACAGAAAGAAGGGAGGGATGGGTGAGGGAAAGTATTCTGAATATTTTTATGTACAGATAAATCTTTTACATATCATAAATCTCATGTTTGACTTAATGAAGTTTTCTGTTGTGATAAATATCTACTACAGGCACCACAGTCCATCACAAAACACATTTAGTTTGAAGAGCAATATCTATTGCTTATAGATATCTGTGTGTCTGATATCTGCAATATCTGTAGCACAGACTGTAGTTGCCTCTTACCTCTAACACAGTGGACAAGGAAAGCACCAGAAATATTGTGTGGGTGTTACTACCTGTAAATTGCCTACTGCATTTTTATAAAGGCTGCACATCAGGTACAAGAGCAGAAAAGTATTTTTACAGTAGCTGCCTTTTCCATGAGGTGCTTATGTAAAAGCTACCTTGAAATTAACTTTAGGGGAGTTTAGTATTGAAAAAAGACTTGTTTTACATGTCCAAATTTAAATGTCTCATTTTCTACTCTGAAGAATACTGAGGATGAACACGCAACAGCTGCCAGAATTTATAGCTAATTCCTTGAACAGACACCAGGGCTTAAGCTGCACTTTTAAAATACCTTTTATTCAGAGTGACTGTTAGCAAGCTGGGTGCTCCTGGAGAAGGCTTTTCCACCTGCTCCGCTGTTCCTTTCCCTGCTCTGATGGGGGAGGCAGTTCGACTCCTGCTCCCGCCGTAGGGCGAGGCGGGGGCACTGCTGGATTCGGCGACCCCGCGCACGGGGGAGGAAGGGACAATTATCGTCTTCACATCGTCCCTGCGCTCCGCCGCCGGCTTCACCTCCTCGGCACTGCTGGGTGCCGTCTGACCCTGCTGGAATATGGTGATGCTGGCTGCGCTCTGAGAGCTGGAGGAGCTGCTTTCCAGCGGGGACAGCTGATCAAAGGAGCGCAGCTGGAAGTCGTCATCCATCGGGATGTAAGGAGCCAACATCTCTAAATCTAAATCGGTTTCCTGGAAGAGGCAAGAGGTGGAACTTATCAGTGTGGAAGAAATCTCAGCTATGACTTCATGGTTTCATCAAGGCTCTTCCTTTTTCCAAATCCTTACAATATTTTTTTTTCACTTTAATCAAAATACTACATAAAAAGGGAAGGAGGTTCATGAAAACGTTCTAAAAAGGAAAAGAAGTACACTTAGAATAAGATGATAAAGAATTTTAAGTTACTGTACATTACCTGAGTAGAGAATGGATTTTTTGCTTCTGTATCTATGGCAAAGAGTTTCTCCACTAATTCCAGTTTGAATTCACTGGCCATATCATTATCCACATCAAAGCAGTAGTCGTTGGGACTACTGGGCTGTGAAAACATTTTGAGCACAGTTTTAGGTTTCTGTCATTGGCATTGTTACCTATAGATTGTCTGCAAAATGTTCTAAAGTAGAAACTAATTCCCAGCTATAGCTGCACAAAATTAAAATGGGAAAATACATTTGTCTGTATATGTTCAAATTTACCCCACCTGGGAAGCACTTGCTTAGCTGGAACTTGGAAGTAGCCTCTACAGTAATTTACTGCAACTATGTTGCTGTTTAGGGAAGTTGTCTGAACCAACTGAATGAAAAAGACAATCCCAAGCTCTCCTTGTTTCTATCAGATAATATGGCATACCTTTGCAAGACTCACTTTAATGAAAAGATATGAAAATTTATCAGATTCCTCAGACCATGGCATGAGCTTAAGTCACAAGGTAGAAATAAATAATTTCCAATTCCTGTCCTGGCTGCATCCTTTACCAGATCTGCTCCACAAGCCCCAACAGCATATCCATTTTAATGACAGCACATCCAAGTTACGAAACTCACCTCAGGTGAACTTTGGCTGGTACTTGCATCAGAAGGGCTGGTTGGTTGCTCTTGCACCTGAGGTATGATAAAAGAAAGTTCGAGTGGCTCTGTGTTTGGCTCCAGCTTTGATACAACTTCTCTATTGAGTGCAGGATCAGCATTGCTACGAAGTGGCTTTGTAGTTTCAGAGGCAGGTAGTGGGGACATTGCCATATTTATATTCTGCAATTTCTCACTGGATGAGGGGAGCATTACATCGTTATACAAAGGAACTTCATCACATTGTTGTTCATCAGACTCTATAAAAATTAAAAGAAACCATCAACCTAAGTAACAGTACTGTGCGTGTCTATGGACCTCATTAAATTTAAACAGCAGCTGAAATACCACTGGGCAAGTGGTACTGGGAGGTTATTTTTTGAAATCTACTATAAAGCAGTAACTTTGCTAATTAACATGCTCTCCAATTTAAACACACACCCACCATTACTGCTGAAATCTAGAGAGATAATTGTGTCTCCAGCAGCTGGGGCCAGCACAGTTAAAGCATCTGGTTCCTGTTTAAGTTTTTCAAATAGGCTGTTGGTATCATCCAGGTCATCTTTACTGAATATTTTAGTCATTTTCATGTCAGGAGACTCCACTGGTTTCAGCATACACTCAGTTTGTCCAAGGGAAAAAATTAAGTCCTTCTGAACAATTCCACTGTCAGACAGAGAGGAAGACGACTGTTAAAGAACAGCTAAAAGGAATAAATTTTGGCTTAACAGTTTTGTAGGTTGAAACCCGCCCACTCTCCCCTCCCAAAAAACCCCAAACCAAAACAAACAAAATCCCCAAACAAACAAACAAAAGCCTCCCCACCACACATATCCCACAAAATTACCGGGATAAGAGCTTTAAGAATTCTTTTTTTCTTACTCATTCTTTCCTCAAAAGTAACAAACAAAGCAAGCACTAACTGTGGTGCCATCAAAAAAAGTAACAAAAATAAACATGCTTTTCTGAAAGCATTGAAAAAGTAAGGAAACTATTTTAAAAAGGGGGAAAAAAGTTATTTCCTAAACTACTTTTCCTTGTTTTAAATGAATGTGTATTATCTTGATAGATTGATATTGGGACATTCACTGAAGTTTTGAAAAACTAATTTAGGACTATTAGACATTTGCAGAAAAAGAGTCAACCAGTCTGCCCTCAGCTGAAGCTTTCAACTGAAAGAAGAATTCTAAGGAAGAAAAAAATAGATAGGATTTGGAATGACACCACTACTGCTGCTCTGACTCTATGACAAAGTTATTAGTGGAATTAACTTGGAACAAAGATTAGAGAGTTGTCTAGAATGCACACAAATACTCAAATGCTTCCACTGCAGTCATAGAGAAGAGGCTGGTTCTACACTCATTTGCCTGCAGAGATCATTACTGACACCACTAGACCAAAAAAGTGTTTTGTTTTCAAATACAACTCCTAATCCTAGGACTGGCGGTATTCTAAGGAGAATTTCACTGGTAGGGAACAGTAACATCATAACATACTCAACACAGGATCAGTGCCATCAGAATCTGACTCTGTCTTCAGTAAAAACGATGACAAAGCACACTGAAGTCCACCCAACTTACCTCAACACATAGTTCACACACACTATGCACTGTGGCTGAGAATTCTTAGTGTTGTATATAACAGTTGCTTGAGTTTCAACCCAGACATAGCCACCTTGTTTCGCCAGCATTCTGTACTGTCCTGTTGTCACCTGCCCTTTTGTGAACACTAAAAGCAGAAAGGACACCAGCTTTAATTACAGGCAGAAAAACCCCAAAACTGTGAGGTCAGTATTCACTGCAGATTCATGTCTGCAACTAAAAGAAAGCCCTCGTTCTTCTGCTGCTTTCCCCCAGGGCTGTCTCTCATCTCCTGTAGTCTGAGGGCTTTAAATTCAGTTTTCACTTACTGTCGTGGTGTGTTTTGGTCAGATGATCAGAATCCAGTGCGTGATAGTACTCATAGATTGAGCGACCCAGGAGCTCCTCTGGCTCGTACCCCATCAACTCTGTAATTCTTTAAAACAAGGGAAAAAATTGCTACGTGAAAGCAGACACAGGCCAGCACAAATACCAGAGCATTTGGATGCTTGCACATCTAAAAAAATCTTAAGAATCACTTCCATACATATCAGCAGCAGATTTGGTTTACTGGGACTTTTCATTTTGAAATAATTTGCTATTTTGATGTTTCTTTAAAAGAGAAATTTTAGCAGGCATAGGATTTCACTTCTCATGTAGTAGGCTAGCATTAAACAAATCCCCACTTTTTAGACTTTTTTTTCCTTTTTGCTTCAAGGTAGACCAGCTACTTACAGACCAGCTTAGGCAAATATGAGAATTTAACAAAATAACAGATATGCTTCAACAGTTTTAATCCTGCAACTAAGAGAAATTAGGAATCAGATTTACTCTTCCCACTCAAGCACTGCCTGCTTTTAAGGAAAATGGGATTTCTTTAGTCTCTAGAGGGCAGTGCTAACCAGGGAAGTGCTTGTATTTTGCCCCATTCTAGACGAAGAATGTGACCAAATAAGTACCTTTCATGTGACACTGATGCCTTCTCCAGCTACCTAGAAACAGAGACTAGACAGGAGTAAGGGCATAAAGGCAGGGATTTATTTGAAGGGCCGTCAAAGGTACACCCTGGGGAGCCAGAGGCTACTTCCAAAATGGACCCCAAGATGGACGATAGGTCATGAGTTCTTCACACTTTTACAGGTTTGGTCCATTTGCATATCAGCATAAATTCACCAATTAAAACTTTAGCTTTCTTCAATTTCCCCACCTCTCTCGCAGACCTAGTTTACACCTTTGGGCCTGGGACAATCTGAGTGTCCTTGAATAGCGAGCTCAGAGAAGCTTCGTTGTGTCTATCTGGCCTAGGAGAGCAGCTAACGAGCTACAAGAAACTTCAGAGTTACACACTAGGCGATACAGAATTTGAAAAGTATAAAAGTTAAAATCTAAGGCATCAGCACCATCAGTCCTAGAAACGTTGTTACCGCAGAGGACAGAAATAACGTGCACTAACCTCTTTCTGCAGCTAACTGCAACAACTAACTAGAAATTCACTTTTGTTACAAAGTAAAGGAAATAGGTAGTAACAAGTAACCAGAAAAAATGAAACAAACCAACCCCAAACAAAAACCTTGAGCTGACTATTTCTTTCATTTGCATTTATCAAATTTGTCAAGCTATGTTCTCAGAGGATAGGAAAATCAGTCTTATGTGTCTGACTACACCCCTGATTTGCACCAGAACACAAAATCTCCTTTTTCAACAGCAGATGTATTGCATTAGAAGTACAGCTGAACGTCTGGGGGTTTTTTGACAGACGAAAGCAGACACTGATGTCCTGAGGAAGGTAGAGGAGGGGGGAAGCAGCAGCAATAAAATACATCTGACAAGTATTACATACACACACTCTTCGGTCACCAAAATGCCCTATCTTTGACCTAAAATCCTGCTTTTTCAGTGTCTGGAAGAATCTTCTCACTTCAATTTATTCACTGCCACAATAGCAAAGACCAATTTGAAGAGGCAGTTAACTGAAGGCAAAGGATTCATTCATAGAATCATGGAATGGCTTGGGTTGGAAGGGACCTTGAAGACCATCCTGTTCCAAACCCCTGCCATGGGCAGGGACACCTTTCACTAGACCAGGTTGCTCGGAGCTCCATGGAGCCTGGCCTGGAACGCTTCTGGGGATGGGGCAGCCACAGCTTCT
Organism: Dryoscopus gambensis; assembly: GCA_013389985.1. NCBI lineage: Eukaryota > Metazoa > Chordata > Aves > Passeriformes > Malaconotidae > Dryoscopus > Dryoscopus gambensis. The sequence goes on from WEIT01016590.1 coordinate 196,382, forward strand.
CTGGGCAATCTCAGTGCCAGAGCCTCAGCGTTTTTGCAGTCAAGAATTTCCTCCTACTATCTAATCTAAACAGTTTAGAACTGTTTTGTTTAAAACCAATGCCCCTTGTCCTAACACTATCTGCCCCTATAAAAAGTCCCTTTCCCTTTCGTTATTCCAAAGTAATAACTCTGCATCCTCCTTAGATCTGAAAACCTGGCTTTTAAGACATCCTGATCACTTAGGAAAAGCCCAAATATGCCATCAATGATTGCATTGTCAAGATGAATTAAGCTACTGAGGCAAACATTAGCCAACATATACCAGCCTTGCAAATCCTTCAAATGAATTCCTTTTAACAGTATAAATCACATGTATTACCTTTCATCACAATAGGAAAATTTCATATCAAGACTGTGACGACTGAGGAACGTTTTACTGTCCAGGGGGACCTCAATGTTTGATGGGTGAGGAATAGGTTCACAGATCAACACCAGGCAGGTCATGGGAGGCTTTTTGTATCCGCAGTGAGTCTGGTTCCCACACGTGTCGTACACACGGATGTGGCCAGTGCAGTGCAGCACCTGTGGGGGAGGTGGATTTCAGCAAGAGATGAGGTTTGGTCTGTCAGACAACACAATCCTATTTCCACCAGCACACTCAGAGCCAAGTGCTTCCCCATCCCACCCCTCAAGGGGACACTGACAAGGGATGGCTCCAGGAGAGCAGCGTCCATCTCCTCCTCACCCCACACATCCTGGGATGGGTTCACGGCCCAACTCCTTCCTCAGCACTGGCTGAAGCAACACCAGACATTGCTGCATTTCTGTGAACTCCCCATTCTAGTCACAATAATGACAACTCTGGTGAGCAACTGCCTCAGCAAAAAGTATCTCACAATTTAAATCTGAAAGTTATGGTAATAGTAGCAACCCCCATTTTAGATCTTCTGCAGAGGTGATGGATCAAATATTATCTTCAAGAGACAGGAACTTTTCCATTTTGTGGGGTTTTTTCTGAAGCAGAAATAGTTCACAGACAGCAGCAAAGAAGTTGTTTGATCCGGAATAATCAAATTCAAATCATAAAAGAGAACTGTGAGCCATAATCCACTCAATACAGTAAAAGGTTACTTTGTCCAGAGGAGAAAATGCATTCACTGCAGAAAGTTATCAGGCTGGCCTCTTTTTGTTCCAACTGTACAAAAGGGAGAGCCAGCAGCTTCAAAAGAATGGCATTGAAGTCCTTCAGAGAGACCTCAACTGTCACATTTTCAGCATCAAATCAAAAGAAATCAGGGATCAGCATAAGTGGTGTCAAGTACTTTTTTTTCCCAGAGAAGGGTTTATGCAAACATATTTAGTAATTATAATTGTTTGTAAGTAAATGACCTCTAATTTAAAATGGAAAATTCATTAAAAGAGTTTTGAAAAACTAATCTTAGAACATTGTTTCAGTTACCTCTGTGATGCATTCAGCATTAAAATTCAGCATAATGAAGCACAATCATTAAATTATAAAGTACTTCGTGAAACTCAGGCTCATTACGTGAAGTAAAAATGTTGAAATACAGTATTATGACATCTGAAGAGGAAGCTGCCAAACTATGCAAATGTTCCTTTGCATCAGTTACCTTCCATGTAGCAGACTTTATATTCACTGTTCTTCCCCTGCTAGTCAGTGTACACTTCATTCTGAGAAAAAAGCTGCGCTCCGTGTTTTGCTCTTTGCCCTTTTTCACAGGACCTAGCAAAAGCAAACAGCAAACCAGTGCTTAAACCTCTTAGATCATCTTCCAAAGGCATAAAAAAACCTCCACAAAGATGTTACAGAACTCTAAGGAAAGACCCAAAAAATAAACTAAAAGAGATTCATACAACTAACAGCACTTCTGATAATGGCATTTTTCAGAACAAGTTTTACTATCAAGTAGACAAAAAACCTCTGAAGTTTCATAGAGTTATAGAATGGTTTGTGTTGGAAGGGACCTTAAAGATCATCTTGTTCTAACCTGCTGCCATGAGCAGGGACACTTTCCACCATCCCAGGTTGCTTCAAGCCCTGTCCAAGCCAGGCTGGAACACTGCCAGGGATGGGGCAGCCACAGCTTCTGTGGGCAGCGTGGGCCAGAGCCTCATCTAACCTTGCCCTGTGTCAGTGGGAAGCCATTTCCCCTCGTCCTGTCACTCCAGGCCCTTGTCCAAAGTCCCTCTCCAGCTCTCTTGGAGCCCCTTTAGGTACAGGAAGGGACTCAAAGATCTCCCCAGGCTGAATAATCCCAGCCCTCTCTCAGCCTGTCCTCACAGGAGAGGTTTTTGATGCGGCCCAGTTTCAATGTTTTAAGATCAGGACTGTATTTGTAGCCAACTCCACATTCCCAGATTTCAGGCAAAAGGAGTGGGAAGAAAGAGAGACCAATGGGAAATTTAATATATTTTAAAACCGTAACAGAGGACAAGAAAAGCACGTGCAGAACAAAAAGCCCTGTTGAAGTGTCTCCCACTGAAATACATAAGTAACTCACTATGGGGAGGTTCAAATCAAGTACCTTTTGGGCTTTTTGCTCTTCAGGACTGCAAATTTTTCAATTCAAAATTAACAACTCATCTGTTTATATGCATCCAAATATCTCCATAGTGATTTACACTCTTGGAGTAAACACGGACCACGTTTTTAAACACATTATTAACATTCTTGGGAGAAAAAAAGTTGAGAAATCCTGATACAAATCAACATTGGTGGCACTTATTTTTTAGCCTCACTTGCTACCAGCAGGCTCTAAGATAAGTTTTTGCCTTTACAGGGGAGATCCTTGCAGAGTCAATTACTAGCTACGCTACTGTGGGCAAAGAACTGATGCCATCAGGAGAGCTGCAAGCAGCTCACAATGTGTGCAAGAGGAAATACAGCACCCAGGAGAAGGAGCAGTGGAAGAGCCAGTTTGCTGAGGCTTGCTAAAGAGCAAGGACCAAATTATGGCAGAGGAGGAAGTTTAGAACACATGAGCTTACTTCTGATACAAGTTTATACAGTAATTTGCTCTCATTCTCCAGAGACAATAGTAGCTTTGAAATTCTTCATGGTGGCTTGCACTGCAGCTACTGGCTTGACAAAATTAATTTGCAGAAGCAAAGACTAAAGGGCTCAAGCACATTTTATGCTACTTTAAAACATCCTCGATAATGGAGGAAGTGGGGGAGAAACTAAAGCAAAGTTCACAGAAGCAGCAAAAACTTATTTAATCCAGTAAGTTTTAAGAGTTAAACGAATCTAGAAATTGATAGCTGAAGATCACACAACATTACTGTTACCAAGCCCTGATGCTTGAGGCTCTGCTTTGAGAAGCAGCTGTAAAAAATGGAGCAACTTTCAAGTCTGATTCAGCACCGGACATTATTTTTTAAAATGGCCAGCTTTGAAAGTTTAAAAAGCAGCTTCATAAAATGAGAATGCAGTTCTGTTTCTGCCAATCGCATTTATATTCACTTGCACTTGTACAGTCCCAAAGGGGAATATTTAATACTCAATTCAAAACCAAAATAATTCCACTGATGTAAGAGCTGCAGTAGAAGGCAACCTGGGAATACTAATAAATATAAAAATGTACTATTATTACTGTAATTTAGACTTCTGTCTGCCAACGTCATTTGCAAAACAGCTTTTGTAATAATGTTTTCCAGACATCTGATTCCAGTCTGGCCAATTTAGACATGCTTGAGATGGTTTGCATGAAACTCAGTGATATGACATTTTTAAGAATAAGCCTTTGCAACAAAACCAGGTTTTTTACACCGCTTTAGGGAAGTTGTTCCCTCACGACCAAGATGCATTACTGTATTCCAAAGGGGGAGGCAGGGGAGAAGTCTCATCTAGCCTTAGAAACATACTTCAATTCTAAGGGCAGACAAGTTTACAAAACGCTTACAAAATCAAAGTCGGGCCCTTAATGCTACAGTATCTTATCAGGTGCTTTCCACTGAATTAAATGGGATGACAACATAAGACTTACATAAGATTTACAGTGCTACAAGAAAGCAGAGGTCAGGTTTATTAATTTATCACCACCTATATTCAGAGTCCATATAACCCTCATTCGATGAAAGAGAAAGTAGAGAGGTCAGATTTTAGGCTTCTAACTACTGAATAAAGCAGATTTGTTTGGAGGCACATGGGCTGCCAAATCTTTATAGCCTTTATCAAATCTTTAGAAGACATAAAAGCTGTAATTCATGGGCAACTGTTAAATTTCAAAGCATACAGAACATGTAAACACTGCGTCCTGCTCCCTGAGACGGAGAAAAGAAGAGCCAGAAATCTGTGAGAAGATACCAATTTCATGCACCAATTAAAAGGTGCAGAGAACCATCAACCCCAAAGCCCTTTCTGAGGCTGTTCAAGTATTCCCAGATTAGTTTCTTAAATACAGCACCTTTTTTTGTTTTAGCTATACCACCACAGATCTCTGGAAGAAAGCATTTGTTGTCAGTTGTCCCAGAAAGGCAAGGCCAGACCAAGACAAATGCACCAACTGAGCTTCTCCATGTCCCTCCACAGCAATTGCTTAAAATCATTCTAATTCAACCTACCTCTAATTTTATTACTTTAGGCACTTATTCTTTCAACCCTCAAGAACTCCATTTCAGTCATTAATTTTGTTAGATTAAAGAATACGAATGAAGTCTCATTTCTCCTATGATTAGGATATAGCCAAAACATTTTGGTTATTCCTGTTGTTAGTGTCTCTCAACAAGGTTTAATTTGAGATTTAAGAAATAACAACATACTAGCTTTTTAACTCAACATCATTTTCTAGCAGATATCCAACTGTATTAATGCCAACAGAAACTATCCATAAGTAAATTAAATTGATTTTTTTTCCTTCTTCTCACCATTTCTGTGTGTAAGCATTTCTCTCAGCTCCTCATGGTCACATGGATGAGTGAAATCAAATACACTGTGCCCCGTCAACTCAAACTGCAAAAATTAAGAGGTATATGGGTGTTTAACTTCACATACACAAAAACGGAACAGCTTTTTGAAACAGTCTTAGGAAATGTCAGTATTTCACCTGAGTGAGTCCCATACACTTGTTCACGTTTTCAGACATGTAAATCATGTCCCCATCTTCAGACAGAACCATGACAAAGCCATCAAGAGCTTTCAAGTAGAAACAGTTCAGTTCCTTCTCCATTTTGGCTTCTGTCTCCAGCTCACCTGCAAGCAGCCACACATTTTTGTTTAAGCAAACACCAGCCATTCTTCACTTACCATCAGGAATGACTTCTGGAACCAGTCTACAAGGAGCCAATCTTGCAGGACCGTTCAAAAGCAGTATAATTCATTTAGATAAGTGATCAGTTCAATTCTTCAAGCTCTAACAATGGCATCACAAATCACAGAAAATCAGAGTGAGGTTAACCCTCTGTGCTGCTATGTATTAACCAATAAACCTTCCACCTTACAGAAAAGGTCTATGTGGCAAAAAAAATTTACCACCCATCTCAATAAGGCTCAATCATAAACTCTCAGGGGCTTTCTGGGAGAAATTTCCGAGTGTGGCTACTGAAGTTCCCCCTGCATACACTAAAGGTAGACATGCATGAGCACAAGGGCCCAGTGCAGCGCCCATGGCAGGCCGTACAGCTACTGCTTCACAACCTGGCTCAGATACTCCTGGAGTTGCATGGGCAGGTGTAGCTGCAGCTGCAGAGACAACAGATCCTCAGCTAACTTCACCTCCAGCGGAGCACATCACAGAAACAATTTACAAAACTATTCCTTGCAGTTTATACTAAGGGGACACAACTACAGTTAGCTCAGGCAGCCTTGTGCCAATTACCCACAGTCAAGAAAGCACAGCTGGAACAAACAAGTTTGGGGGGGAAAAGAGGTTCAAATGAAGGAATCTAACTTTGGGAGAAGGGTCAAATGAGACTGAGAAGGGCACTACAGCTGTGATGAGGCAATCAGGATCACCAGAGTAGAAAGGGAAAAAATGAAATCCATTGAACAGTGGATTTTTCCTGTGCCATTGCCAATAGCTGATTTTGACTGTAAGGTCTCCCACCCTCCCAGAGAAAGGACACAACATACTCGTTTCTTTTACTGCTGACAGGTCTTACAGATAGATTCTTCCTCAATACCCCTCCCAGAGGATGCCACCACATGGTTCCCTTACCAGCATCCAGCAGCTTCCTCATGCGCAGGTAGCTGATGGTCAGCCTCATGATGGACGCCTTGTCCAGGTGTGCGCTCACGGTGTGGGGCAGGGGCAGCTGGTGAGCCAGCTCATAGAACACTTCCGACTCCTTGCTCCTCCGGCACCGGGCTGCATCCCTGGACTTCTCTTTCCTGCGCTCAGAGCTAATCCTATGGAAACAAAGTTTTGGGTTAATATGGGGAACAGAGCTCTCAGTGAAAAGTGTATTTGAAACTACATTAACCCGCGGCCAAGTAACCAGTTGTGGAAGTCGAATAATGTGAAGACTCAGTTTAAAAGGGCAAGTGTAATTCTTTGTATCAACTCCTGCCATGGCTGGGTTCTGTCAGAACTAAATTGAAACCCACAGGGTCTTCCAACAAGATCAGTTCTTCAGACTCTTTCGTACTCAGAAGCCTTCCTGCTTATCTCATACCTTGAGTGCTGCCTCTCTAGCCTCCAAATCTGACCCCTCAAGTCCATTCAACAAATTACAGAGTAGGTAATTTCCAGCTCGATGCTCCAGCACCACATATCATGTACATTCTCCAAGTTCTTCCTTTTTTACCATCCTTACAAAGCCCACCTAACAGGTCAGATAAGCAAGGATAATCATTTAACATAAGATTTGCCACTTTTAAAGCAATCTAGAAAGTCCCTTTCCCAAAACCGTTCTGTGATGATTCTGTGAGTCACCCTTTCTCCAGAAAAGCCCCTTCCAGAGTCTCCCCTGTACTGGAAAACAATACTTCATTCTCCTTCCATTGCCTCTGTAGACCTGCCTTCTCCAGAACACGAGGTAAAGAACAGCTCACTGAGAGAAGCACTGAAACAAGGCTGTTAGTCAGTAACAGGGAGAATTCCCCCTTTTCCCAACACCCACACCAGGTCACATCTGCCTCATGGATCTGGTCAGATGAGTTTTGAACTAAACATTTTCACATGGGAGCTCCAAATTTTTTGCACGTGCAAACAACAACTCAGTGCTGCTGTGGTCCCTGAGGAAATAAATGTGCTCTTACTTTTAAATGAAGGATACAAACCCACAGACTATTATTGTCCAGTTTTCTTTTTATACGTTTACATCATCTGAAGGTACTCTATCTTTGTTTTGTACATGCCTGAGATATAAAAGGCAATTGCAGTTTGGGAATTACTTTTTTAAAGATTTCAGTAGACTTAAAAGCCATCTACTACCACTGCCAAATTCATGTTGCTAAGTCTGTGGATCTATGCAAAAGTTCCTCTTAGTTAGTACACATCTTGTGAGAGGTACCACAAATTAGAGAGCAAAACAATTCACAACCTAAAGTTCCCTGGGACATAATGAACCAAATTCAAAGAATCACAGAATGGTTTGGGTTGGAAGTGACCTTAAAGATCATCCAGTTCTGATCCCCCTGCCATGGGTAGGGACACCTTGCACTATCCCAGGTTGCTCCAAGCCCCGTCCAACCTGGCCTTGGACACTTCCAGGGATCCAGGGGCAGCCACAGCTTCTCTGGGCAGCCTGTGCCAGGGCCTCACCACCCTCCGGGTAAAGAGCTCCTTCCCAAAACCTAATCTGAATCTCTCCTCTTCAGTGTTAGCAAATACATACCCAAAAAACACATTTTCAGTCCTTTACCTGCGGTGCTACCCACAGTGGCCTGCTTAGTTTGTGCAGAAACATAAGTGTGACAATACCATTATAACTGATGTTGGAAGCATGAATGCCTTGACACATGAAAGAAGTTTAATAATCCATGAGAAAGACAGAATAAGCTATCAGAATCTCTTTTACAATTACCTTCCTTTTTACCTACTCCTCTCCTCCTACTCCTGCCACTACCAGCAGAGAAAAACTATTTCTGTGGAATGAGAAACATTAATAGATCAACATAATAATAATAATAATAAAGACCTTTGAAAACTAACTTATGGGAATTACAGTTGTAAAAAACTCTGGACACACAATAGTCCCATTGATTCCTGTGAATATAAGCTCATGTTGCTCAGAAGGGCAGCCTAAAATATCTGACAATATTTCCCCATCTTGCAGATTTCTTCACAATGAATTTCCCCGTGACAACAGATGTTCCTGTTGTAGTGATGGATATCTTGGTCTGAGAAGCTTGAGGCTCCTGACATACAGGTATATTTGGAAACAGCTGTTATGAAAAGTCTGACCTTTAACAATACTGCAAAAATATTTTAGCTATTTAACCTGAGTGATTAAACATTTCTTACTGAAGACACACCTCAAGTACCTTTTCTCTTGGTGGAAAACTTAGGGTGGAGGTGAAAAAACATCTGGATTCTCTTTGTCCTCTTTCTTGGACCACAGATTTCACTGTAACTCTATTTTGTCAAAGGTATTTCAAGGTAACTGTCGTGGTTTAACCCCAGCCCACAACTAAGTACCACAAAGCTGTTTGCTCACTACCTGTCCCACCCTTGTGGGATGGGGAGGAAAACTGCAATGAAGGTAAAACCCACGGGTCAACTTAAAAACAGTTTAATAATTGAAATAAAATAATTATTGCAATGACAAGGGAGACAACATAAAGAGAGAAACAAGACCCAAGACAGACAAGTGATGCACAGTGCGATTGCTCACCACCCTCTGACTGATGCCCAGCCCATCCCAGAGCAGGGACCAGCACCTCCCAGCCAACTCCCCCAGTTTACACACTGGGCATGACGCTCTGTGGTTTGGAATATCTCTTTGGTCAGTTCAGGTCAGCTGTCCTGGCTGTGTCCCCTCCAAGCTTCTCGTGCATCTCCTCATGGCACAGCATGGGAAACTGAGGAGTCCTTGACTCAGGGTAAGCACTGCACAACAACAACTAAAGCATCGGTGTGCTGTCAGCATTGCTCTCCAAAACACAGCCCTGCACCAGGAAGAAAATTAACTCTATCCCAGCTGAAACCATAACAGTAGCACAAGCAATTCTGCTGCCTTAGACAGATTCACCTTTATGCCTTTGATTTTTGTTAGCTACTCATTCAAGATCCCTTCACCTGCAGGATGTTCAGCCTACAACAAAAACTCAAGAGAGAATTACTGGAAGTAAGTGGTTGCCATCCACCCAGATTCCTGTAGTTTTGTCACGGCTTCCTTTTCAACTGCAGACACCTCTAAGTTAAACCCCCCCTGCTTTGGCAATCAAGCTGAGCACTTCAAGTCCACAGGTTTGTCAGGCTTGTGTGAGTCACACAGGGCACATGGAGAAGGACAACTCAAGAGATGAAAACAGACACTAACCTCACAAGTGGGGATTTCAACCCTTGTATTTTCTTGCTGACAGCCTAATGTTCTTGAAAACATTTTGGGTAGTTTCCAGATTTTTGCCAGGTTTTAGCACCCTTGGCAGCAGCCTTCAGCAAGAACAGTCAAAACTTCTCCCAACCACTGAATTATTAATTACTGACTAAAATGCTGCTCAAATCCAGCCCATAGTGCTTTCTGTTAAAAATTAATCCCAGAGTAAGATCATCAAGTGCTGCCAGCTAGAGCTGATGGTCAAAACCCAAGGAAAAGGGGATGCTGGAACCAAACAGTGCTGCCCGAGTGGCAGCATCTCCTCTCCCTTTTACTACGCGTTTCCTTTCTAGAAAGGCTACTATAGATAGATGTTTAAACTGTACAGCACAACAGTTGGCTATTTTTAGCTGCTATTTAAACCTAAGCTGTAACCAATCTGAGTAAAACACAGCCATTTAAATAGGAAGATTAACTACCAGCTTCAAAGAGCGTTTCTTTAATGGATCAAATTAATAGGGAAAAGGTCTTTCACAAATGAGGTTTAATTACCAAGTGAAGTCATTGTTGCCCCAACACTGAAATGCCACCAAATTAAAAAAAAAAAAAAGAAAAAAATTCTTTACTATTGCAACTACTCTAAGCTTTGTTACAATTGCATAAAGTAAATAAAAAACCACACATCAGCATGTATAGCTGCTCACAGTTTTCTGTCTAGTCAATTAAATGACACTGAATTCCTGTAAAGAAAATGTATTTCCAAAGTGAGCACTCTCTCAACCAGAGAGGAAGGAAAGGGAGCTCAGGGAATGGGATTTTAAACAGTGAGGTGTGAAGTGCCACAAAACCAGTTTAAATAAATCATATCACTTCTCTTATCAGTTCTTTCAGAACTGCCCCTGTGTAAAGCTCATGATCTTCACAACAGAAATAGCATTCTGTAGAAAAGGAGCCAAGCTCCATCTAAAACAAACCCCAAACTTCAGAGCTGTATTGCGCCCTTCTGCTGTCAGTCTGGCACGAAACAAAAACACCTCAAGAGTCTGAAGAAAACCTCGGCTGCAGAGAGGATTATACATGCAATGAAAATATCAGAAATGCCGGTGCTGGACAGGAAATTGCATGCATTTGCAGGTCTGATTTTTTTCTGCACAAATTCAGTGCCAGACATTCATTTCCATTTTGTATTTCTACCACCAGAATACAGAAGCAGAGAATCTTAAGCATGTTACCCATCACAGCTCACTGAAAGCAGTTTCACTGACCCCTTTAAATCCAAAACCACTTTTTTTTTATAAAAGATGCAATAGCTGAATAAAACTGAGCTCCAGAAGATATTTGAGTTAGAGACCCAGAGCAAAAGAGTATTTCATGACCGGGACTCACTGCGACTGAACCAAGGGCTCAGCTGAAGGACATAACCCTGACTCCCACTCGCTGCCTCAAATCATGGTGAACAGAAACAAAGTTTTACAGCAAGAGTTTGCCCAACAGCCTTGAGAGCAAAGCACACCAGCAACAACCTCGTGCCCGCCAGTTCCAGATGTTAATGCTGGCCTCTCAACTCGAGCGTGCAACTCCTGTCATCCTGGTTATACAAACCATCCATGCCACAGCATCTCCCAAATAACACATTGTTCCCCACACCATCCCAAAGACCCCTCCACAGCAGATTCCTACACGTGAGCCCCCAATTGTCTAAATGCAGCCTCAATTTTTCATCTCCTTGAGTGAAAAAACTAATCAATGTCCACATATAGGCTGACTTAGTTCCTTCTTACATACTAACTGCAAATAGACAGAAAAAAAAAAAAAAAACCTGGAAAACACCACCAGTAACTGGTAAATTTTGGTTGAAAATAGTTAGATAAAAAATGGTCAATGGATGGAACTTAAAATGTGTAGCAGTCAACCTTGTCACCTTCTAGCCTTTAAAATCACACCCAGCGTTAAGAAAATTTTTATACTGTGTACATAATATTAGATTAACAAAAAAAAAAAAATCAAGGTTTCCTTTACGTCACTTTGCTATGGTTTTAGATTTTCTAGCTTTTCTCCCATTCTAACTTACTGTCTCTCTGATCAGGTACATTTTGCCCTATAGGTGTTTTCCATTCCCATGTGAAAAACTATTGTGCATGATTAATTAACCCTGGCTCGTTTTTCTTGATACAGGTTTTGAGAGCATTCTAAAATACAAACATCTTCTCATAGCAATTCACATTCTTCTCTTTAGATTTGCTTTCTACAACCAAGTGGCTTTGTATTTATCACATTATTTGTTCTTAAAGTTTCACAGAAATACCCCATGTAGGAAACAAGTAATCCAAATTAGTGATGTGCCTCAAATCTGGTAACACCTCCTTATTGAGCTTGAACTAGTTTTCAGTTCTGCCACTAATTGCCATCATTTGCCAGTAAAGATTCAGATAATAGTATTTCCATGTCAGTAACAATCTCTCCTCTCAGACTGTAAAGCTAGTCTGGGAAATACCTTACTTAGAAATGGAGCCACAAAAACTATATGCACTATAACAGCTTCATTTTTCCTTCATTACACGAAAAAAAAAAAGATGCAACTATTACAATTAAATAATACATTAACAGTATCTGACATCATGATGGTACTGGAACTTCAGAAAGTAGACCTGCAAGTGGTCTCACGTTTAACTTTTAAGGCTGAATTCATTCCTGTGGTTGGTACAAAACTTGGTCAGCTTTTCAGGCCAGCCTAAGCCAAGTATTTCTGGCAGCACAGCTGAACAGGACAGAGGTGCAGCCCCTGGTCTGCAGCCATGCCCTGCAGAACACCCAGAACAAGCAGCTGTGTCCATGCGGAGTGTGAAGGGCTCAGCCCTGGGCATGGCCACACCAACCACTCTCACCTACAGCCAAAGAGAGTTAGGAAAGAGCTGTACTTTCCTGACTGTGCTGAATACACAACCAGTTGGGTTTTTTCAGTATTTTTCAGTAAGATCTGTGTTTTGGCCAGGGCTGCTGGCCATGATACTTGTTAAATTATTCCTCCATGGAAAGAAGGCCTAGGCAAGCCCAGCACTTAGCACAGAGAAACTAAACCAGAGGAACTGCCCTATAGACAACCTCATACGAAAAACTGATTTATAATGAAAGAGAACACCACTCAAATCCATTATTTAGATATATGGAGAGCTAAGAAGCTGATCAACTTCAGTGAGGGGGGACAGAGCCGCAGTGTTGGCACCATCCACCAAGCCTTGAGACAGACCCACACAAGCATCACCCAGAGTCACAAGCAGCCCGGAGAGGCCCATTCCCTCTCCCTCCCAGCCCTGCAGTGACACACTTGCCTGGCCTGACCAGCAGCCCAGACTGTTCATCCCTCAGCAGGCAAACTTTTTCCAAATTGGTTGGGAGGGGTGCTCCTTCCTCCTATTGCAGCTCTACAGAATTAGTGCACTCTCTCAGCTGCCAATTCTCCATGAGCTTGGGGTTACAGCTTTGACCCGCCTTGCTTTGACGTGACTTCCTTTTAAAGTATTATTACTTTATGGCCAATTTTATTTACTAGTTCTTCTTATGTTATAGTCTGTGTGGGGAGCTCTGGTGAGGAAAAAAAAGACCCCACACCCAAACCTCGTGTGTAATCAGAAGCATGTGATTACAGAGAAGAAAGTCTTGCTCTTCATGAATTAATGAACATCACAGCCCACTAATCCAGCTCAGGAAAAGAACTCAGAAATTCCTTACATACAGTATGAATGATTTAAAAGAGATTTAACTGCAGAAATTAACGTAATATCCAAGCAGAAACAACACCATTGTATGTAAACTATTAAAATTCATTCCTTCGTATATTTCTTTCTAACACAGCAATTTAAACCATTTTCTTTACATGAGAGCAGTTACAGGCATTTCCCATAGCTTGGCTACCACCAAAACAAATCCCTAACTGATAAAACTCTAACAAATCAGGAGAGAGCAAGCAGGCAGGTCAGCCTGGATTAGCTACAGCAGCACAAACGCTCCGAAAGCCACTGCCGTTTGCAAAATGAGGGTGGGGAGAGGCAGCGAGACGAGACTCCACATCAGCTCACGTCTTACTGTTGACACCACAAAGTCCATATAAACACCCATCCTACAGACAAATTACAGCACAGGCAGCAGAGCCTTAAAGCCCTGCAGCCAGCACAGGTCCACGCTGACAAGATTATCCATCATTTGGATTTGGCCTTGAATTGACCTGAAACCCCAACTACCTCCCCACACAGAAAGCGTAAGAAGGGAAAAGCTTAAACATTGTAATTTCTAATTTAGATCAGGGTGAAGTGACTCTACCATGTCTTACTATACAATCTAACCCACTGATAGGTTACCTTTGCATCATAATTTACTGTTTTAAAATAACCACATACATACAGTGGTGGTATGTAAGAAAATTCTTTTTTTTTTCCCATCTTGCTTATTTGGCTTTTTCCTTGAATAAATATTTTTTCCCCTAATTAGTTGTGCTCTACCCTTCAGGATGAAAGATATGTGGTAGTTAAATTGTGTTTATTATTACAGAAAAATCAGAGCTATTCAAAAGAGATATCAGAACATGGGCTTGACAGAACTAGACACTAAGTGCTCTCCTCCCTTCAGCCCTTCTGCTTTTGCTTCTACCAAGCTCACAAAAAATGATGCAAAACATATCCCCGAGATATCTGTCAGGCTCTCAGTTAATAATGTTTTAGCTAAGAACTGGTCTACCTTCAGACAGATGTAGACTCTTGATAAAGTAAGTAATTTTAGTCTAAATCGTGGCATTAAAATATATCTTCTCTTTTGTTCACTACATTCAGTTCTCTAGACTGGTGGCTGGACATTTTCCGACACTGCCTCTATCCAAATTCTCAGCTCTTCAACTCAAGTTCCTCAACTGCTTTCAGTTAACAGGGTATTTTATAATCAAAAGTTTTAAGGAAAAAAAAAAGAAAAACAAACCAGAGGATATAGAATCTTAGTTTTCTGTATGAATAAAGAACAAGCAGACCCAGTAAAGCAGGCAAGAGAAACATTTACAACAATAGCTAGGACAAAAAGCCTGCAGCAATGTCAGCTCAGCATCCAGTTGACTCAATAGGGTGCAAGGAAAAAGTCATTTCTGAAGGACTGAGCACCAAAATTTTCATCCCCAGCTAAACCATTCCTTCCTTTAGTTCAGCTAGTGGAGGCTGCAGCCTTTATATTTGATGTGGATTACTTTTTCTCTTCCTCGGAGCATATTCCCATGTCTTCCAACAGAGGAGAGCAGGGAGCAAACACAGGAGGTAAGCCTCTAGCAACTCCCTTTCTAGCAGAACAGTCCATTTACTACTCTCATTAGTGAGCAAAAACAGGAGGCTTGGCCTCAAATCCTTCTGCTTCTTGAAATACACAGATTTTCAGAGTGACATCAGTCTAATTTTGGTATAGGATTGACAATGAAAGAACTCATTCTGCTAAACAAAATGGGTCATCTTTTTCAGGTAACACTTCCAGAATTATTACAAATCGAGTCAAAAAGGTTATTAAATAAATTGCTTGGTAAAACCTTCCGCTGTTGTAATTATAATCAGTACTGCTGATTCAGTATCCCCAATTCTTCACTTGAAGTTCAGGCTCTATTTTAATGCAGCGAGTTAAAAGATTTGTTGTAACATTTCTCAAAATGCTTAAAGAGCGTTCATTCACACCAAATTAAACAGAAGCTGCACAGTATCTCTGTTAACACGCACACAAAGCGTTTGTTATGCTTTAGTGTCTTTAAGGAAGGACTAATGGACCATCTTAAAGCACCAGCTTTTCTCCAGTGCCAGCAAAGCCATTTTGAATGCCTTGGTACTAAAATATCTCAAGGTTTTAAAAGGCTACATTTCAGTACAAGTCCCGGTGTTACCAGACTTCAACACCAAGAAAGGACAGATCATGCAAATGATGAAACTCCTCTTTATCAATGCACTTTCTCTGAGATCTCAAACCCAACCCCCAGGCTGGTATGAACAGGCGTAGCTTCAACTGAGGCTGTGGCTCCACATCAAAGAACCTTGGAGTGTTCGTCACCTACATAAACTGCATTCAAAAAATATGAATGCTGGCATGCATTCACTTGATTCCGTGTTTCTAATGATTTCAGATAGTAATTTTCATAGAGATTTTTATTCCAAGCTAAATAGCAGAGATCTCAGTAGAGGAAAACCTCAGTAGGCTTCATATCCAATGGAAATTTGGAAACCTGTATCTTCCTTGATTTTCAGTCTTTAGTTAAAGTACAAACGATCACCTTCTCTCCTGGGCCATTTCTGTAGTCCCCAGTGTCATAAAACCTCCCTGTGTCTCCCATTTCAGAGCAGTACTCACTGGAAAACTCAGATTCTCCTACCATTCTCTTCCACCCACTCTAACACAAAGGATGTTTCTCGGGAGAGGCTCAAAATGCTCAAACTTTTTCGAATCCAAAAGCGAAAGGGCTGTTATAACATGAAAAGATGATTAAGGTCCAAGTTCTTTCCATGCATTACCTAGGTGGTTTTTCTGAGGCATGTAAACACCTGCCCATATAACTGTGTATGTGAAGATAAAAGGTGCAGTTGAGCTGATGACTCGGAATCTGGAGCATTCCTTCCTTCTGGACACCAGCTTGCTAGGAACAGGCATGGGTTACTGCACCTCCTTTAAGGCTCCTGCAAGATTTGTTTTGGTTTTGAATCTGTTTGATTTTTAAAGAACACATCTTGTAATTGGATTCGTATTTGCATCTCCTTGGAAGTACCATCAGGAAAAGCTTGATGCTCTTGTATACCACTCCTGAACCATGTGGGACTTCCCTCCTGGGTTTACTGAGCAATGCACACTCTACAACCATGTAAAAATTATTTTGTTGGCACATCCTAACACCAAACTCTTTGGGAATAAATTGAGTTAATACTGCCAAATTCTCTTCTGTAGTACAAAAAAAAAAAATACTCAAAAATCAGCAGCTTCTGTCATTCAATGTCCCCTTTAATATCAAAAATCTCATGCAAGCCTACTTGAAATCCAGCATTCTAGCAGAAATTGGTGCAATATTACTATTGAGCAACACGAACACGCTCAAGAATTCAATCCACTGTGTTACATAGGCTCAGCAAGAGTCCTCCAGGCTTCCAGCCTGGAAGCACACCAACAGGATCGTGTGCAGTCTTAAGAGTTTGGGGCTTACACTGCAACACCACTGACACTTGACAGCCTTATTAATATTTATTGACTAATTTTTTTTTTCCACTTCACCAGCAGCAATGAGAGTCTCGGAACCAGCCGCACAAACTCCAGGCATTATAGCTCAAAGACAGAGAGGAACGAAGGTCTATGGTTGCTTTCACGATGTGCAGGGGAGGAAACAAGCACCTGTAGGTGAATTCAGGTGTTACACTGCTGACTGAGGGCTACACCTGACAGCAGGATGGCCTCCTCTGGCCTCTCTTCTGGGGGCAGTAGAAAGACAGCTTGGCACTGCTTCTCAGCTCCTCAAGGCTTACAGAGGACATGCCACCTTAGCCTAACCTAAGTAAACCTTTGATGGGCACTTCTGATAAGAGAAATCAACCAGAAGATGGGGACGGCAATTAAAGGAGAGAATAAAATGGATCGTCCACTTCACACCTCCACCTTTAAACCAACAGTTGACTTAACTGACACACTTAAGCTGCTGATAACAGTATGCAGCTACATTTGTCCCCCCACTCCCCTTCCAAAAATGGTCCAGGATGTGCCTCCAGAGACACCAGAAAGGAAAAGCATTTCTACAGAAGCCTGAGTTGCTAGAAAAGCTTGAAAGTAATTGAAAAAAAAACCTCTTATTATCGCATCACCCTGTTACAGACCCCCTGACAACCTGGAGCATCTGATCACAGCTGCACCGGCCCTCCTGGCTAAGTGTGGACCGGTTGTTGGTATTTCAGGCACCCCAACCAAGAGACCCAGACTGCAGGCTGGAGACACTGTGTTTAAAAGGGCACAGCAAGCATGACTGTAAACAAAAACCAGAAAACCCTCCTGCTGCTTCCATCAGCATGCTGCCAAATTATCAGACCTTCACTGATAAAAGCACCAAAGTGAACCAAAACACCAGCAGAGCAAAATTATGGAAAGCTTCTGCACCAGGCAAATCCTTCGCAGCTATTCTTCCCTGAGTTTCAGTGCCTTGGTGCTGGTAAGGACGGGCAGTAGCACTGTGCTGTCCTCTTCATCTTTAGTGGGCACTGGAAAACCATTTCTGGTCATTTTTATTAAAGGAATTCGTTAAACTTTTCATGTTTGAGGCAGTGCAAAGAACAGACAACACAGGTAAGCCCTATGGCAAGGCAAACAATCCAGAAAACTCCAGAAAGCAGTAAAACCACCGTTCTGTGAGCCAGAAACCACTCAGCCTTCCCCATACCTGTGGGGAGACTCTACAGGAGATTTACTGAAAGATTTTCCTCTTCTTGCAGCCCAGAGAGCGTTACAGGATACAAAAGGGTTTTGTATTCACTTTCGACTCTAGCAATGGTGGCTCAGTTCCACCAGCGCTGAAAGAAATTAACAGACAAAAGCAATGGTACATACGATTCTAAAGACCTCACACAGGTTTAAGAACAACCAGGGGTAGCCACTGCCCTCACAGCCATCGGCACAGGACACAGGCTTCTCAAACAGATTCTGGAGCTGGACTCCAGCAGCAAAGATCCAGCAGAAAACCCCCAATCTTCCAAATCATCCCCCTGAGACACTAAAAATTAAGTCTCAAGGCCCAGCTCTGAAAAACTGAAAAGGTGAATTTCTTCTGCAAGGAACTCCTGTCAGGATATTAGATTTCACTGGTTTATACCATCTGAAGACCCAGACGGAACACTCCAGAAATCATTTCTCATTTTTATTTAGCACCTATAGAATTAAAAATACGTATTTTATGCTAGGATTTACAACACACTAGAAAAAATGAATCTGGGTTACCTACCAGCTGCAAGCCACTACAAAAGTAACGACTAACCCATAACCCTAAATGGCTCATTTACTTAAAAAGGTACCAAAATTCCTCTGCTAAATAGTGAAGTGTCACAGCACAGACCTGAGGAAAAGCTTTTAGTTGCATCAGCCATCTGCACACTAGAGTTTGTTAAAAGAATATTGAGGAAAATACCGCACTTCTCAATAAAAGCCTTAAATTTGGCTCAAATGAGAGGCGATGAGCAAACAAAGCTCCCAGCAACTCTGTTTCACCCACTCCACGCACTGAAACACTCTCCTCGTAGCACCTGGGGGAAAGCTCAGGAGCACATCAAAGTGATATAACTACTGAAGAATGGCTAAAACCCAAATAACTCAGTATCTAATCATGGTGCTGATGCTTGATTTCTTAGGAAACCTTGACCTCTGTATGATGAGAAGCTGGGAACCACATCAAAAAATGGACTCAACAGGCCAGTATAAAAATCCACACCTCCAGATACTGTGATGACTAAATGTAATTTCAAAGACTGAGACACAAACTTGGTCAAATTCTGTATTTTCTGAATCTCACAGCACATAATTAAGTAAACAACAAGCTTTACGTTAACTAGCAAGAGATAAACACTATCCACATACAAGCAGAGGGAGAGGCAAGGAATAAAAGGATCTTAACCCATGCCAAAATTGAGGTGCACTGTATACACAATTAGCCAAAGTTTTATCAGCCAAGATGATAAAGAGCAGGACCTAAAGGACTTCTGCCTTCAAAGTATTCTGAATATGGACACTATCAAACCCAAACCGCTCAAAACCCCAGGTTTTTGAGAAACGATTGAGATTTCCATGAAGTTCTCTGCTGAGCTCATATCCTTCCTTTTTGCTTAGCCATCTTCACTCAACTGTACACCCAGAGCCCCCAGGATGAACGTACCACAGACACAGCTTTATGTTTTCCATTAAAACCCTACAACAGGAGTAATCTGAATATTCCTTTATAAGAAACATTCCCAACTTTGAACTCTGTCTGCAGGAAACAGAATACAACAAATTCTCTTTCTTAAGCCCTGCCTTTAGGAAGGAAGGATAAGCTTTGCATACTGATTCTTGCATTCTGAAGAAAGCAGATTACATCCAGGATAAGGAAATTGCAAAAAAGAAAAAGTCCTCGAGTGGGGCAGAATGGTAAGTAAAAAATAACAAATGCTGAAGGGCAAAAGAACCAAAAAAAAAAAAAAGAGAGAGAGAGAAACAAAAAACTCAATAAGCAAACAAACAAACAAGTATCAGAAAACAGTTTAAGTCTCAAACCCCCTTGCTAGACCTGCCACTAAATTAGGGCAGCAGAGCAAAGCACAGATTAATCATTCTGGTCGCAACATTTTCTCCCAGGCTTCCCAAGAGCCATCAGCTCGGAGTAGAGAAACTAAAGGTTGAGTGCCATCCAGGTGCCCCCCTGTCGGGATTCCACTGGACCGAGAGGCGCTTCTCCCCCATCCCCGGGGACGGCTCCAAAGGCGCCGGGAGCCGGTGCTGTCCCGGCGCTCCCGGTCCCTCCTCCCAGCTCAGCACAAAGCTCACCATCCATTTTACAAGCCGGCCAGGCTCCTTCCCGACACAACTTACACGCTGTAACACTTACTGCGCTTAACCTGCTCAGATGACCCTTGGATACAAGGGCAGGCAAAACCCATCTCGAATAATTAAAAACCGAGGAAAGGTATCGATAGCCATATAAACAAACCTTCTGCAGATGGCGATTACGGCAATTAATCCCCCCACAAAGCCCCACCGCCGGGACCTGCTCACCCGAGCCCCCCGGCTCCTTAAACTTCACCGCCTAACAAAGGCTTTTAAGGCTTTTATCCCCCCCCACCTTCCCCTAATTTGCGCTACCAATCCTCGGTGAATTATTCATACTCCTCAACTCACATTGTCCACCCGCCACCCCCCTTACACCTCCCCAACGCGGCTTTTGGGGATTTTTTAAAGCTTAATATCTCCAGATCGCGAACTGGCCCTCTTCCGCACAAAGCCAGGGCACGGCGGGCTCGGAGCGCCCGGGCACGGGGCGCGATCGTTCCCTGCCCGCTCCTTTCCAAGAGCGGAGCAGCTCCCGGGCCGCTCCCCGGCACCGCGGCCGACACCAGGCGCTTCCCGCCCGACCCCGCC
>WEIT01016590.1:217603-374291 GCA_013389985.1 Dryoscopus gambensis
GGGGCTCGGCCCGGCCCGGCCCGCTCGCCGCCGCGCCGAGCGCGAATCCTGCAACAAATCGCACCCCTGTGGGCACAGCGCGAGGAGTTAGTCCCTTCTATTTTTTCCTTCTTTTTTCCTTTCTCCCGTAACTTTGTTCAGTGCTTGACTGCACTTGCTTTCCCAAAGGTGTCGTAGTACTAAAACCCCAAGACGTTTATAATCATGGAATCATCGAGGTTGGAAGAGACCTTCAAGATCATCCAGTCCAAGCACCCACCTGGCACTGCCCCTGTAGCCCCTAAACCACATCACCCAGCGCCTCTTAAACACCTCCAGGGATGGTGACTCCACCCCGCCCGAACAGCCTATTCCAGGGCCTGACCCCTCTAACAGCGAAATTTTTATTTTCTAATATCTAATCTGAATCTCCCCTCTCTCATCTTAAGGCTGTGTCCTCCTGTCCTCTTACTGCAGCCACGGCAGCAGGGACCAGTCCCCACCTCCCTACAACCTCCTCTCTGGGACTTTCAGAGAGCAATGAAGCCCCTCCCGAGCCTCCTCTTCTTGAGACTAAGCAAACCCAGCTCCCACAGCTACTCCTCACAAGACATGTTTTCTAGTCCATTTCCAGTTAAAGGATTCAGAACCTCACATTAATTAAAGGGAACAGACAGCTCCACGGCCAGGCAGCCCAGAAGGGGAACAGGCAGGTAATTAAGCACATTTCGAGCACGTTTTACAACTTCCCAAACTCCAACCAAACCTAACAGCAGAGCCAGGAGGCTGGAATAGGGCTGTGCTGAGGCCCTGCGACCCCACTGCCTTCCCTGCTACCCACCCAGGCTGGCCTGAATCCAGTGCCATCATCCCAGTGCCTGTGTCCAATTTTCTCTCCCTCCTCCCCCTGTGGCAAGCCTGGCCTCAGGTACTGCTCACCTGAGAGCCCCAGGATCTCCTGCTGGCCCTGGAGGCTCCGCAGGAGGGGCTGGACTGGGGACACCTGTCACTGACACGGCCATGGAGGTGAGTGGCCCCTTGGATCAGGAGCCAGGACACAGCCATGGGGGAGCAGGGAGAGGAAAACGGGGCACAGAGCCCACGCAATTAAAGTTAAAAGCCTTAGCTCTGTGCTCTTAACTCAGGGTCACATGTGTGTGAGCACTCTGGCAAGGCAGGAAAGGCACAGTTCCAGGCAGAGAGACCCCATGGAGCTCAGCAGTTCCTTTACATCTTGTGGGCTCCCTCTAACAAGGACTTCAAGTGACCATCTGGAGCTGAACGTTGCAAGACTACTCAGTTTGCAGCTCAGCGGTAATGATACCTTTAAAAAAAAGCAGCTTCGACAGGCATAAGTGACATTCTTGCACTGCTGTGTGCTCCTGTGGTGACGTAAGAAACACCTGCAGGGCAAAGTGATGGTGTTTCAGTACTGCACCTTCCTAACACTTCTGCTGTGGATTCCCAACTTCCAGGTAACAAGCAGTTGGTTTTTGCATACAGTCATGAGTGTTCTGTGTTTGGGGGGGTTGGTTATTTATTTATTTATTTATTTACAAGAAGAATAAAAAGCATTGTCCGTAACATTTGATAGCAATCACAAGGAGTTCCTGTATGAAATGGATTGCTTCTGCCCGCAGCAGTCAGATACACAGAAAAGGCACAGGTGTTTCTGACTCCTTTTATTCCTTCAAGGTTTTTCATCCAAACATGGACAAAGCCTAGCTCTACTTTGCTTATGAGCTATGACAACAAGACAGCCCGTGGCAGTGTGGCTGTGAACTACTGATATTTCTGTTGTTCTGTGCTCACTGGAGCCTCGAGAAGAAAAACAATCTAAGCAAGACTCAACCGCGAGTGTCTTGCATAAATACCAAGAAGCCCTCCCCAAGGGCACACAGACAACTTTATCAAAAGGAGGTTTAGGCAGCTGAAACATAGGAAGAAATTCAGTCATGCACTGCAGCTGTGCAATATTTCACTCTGTTCACAGAGTTACCATAACAGCCCCTAAAGAATTTTCTGGATAAATAGGGCGGGGGCGGTTCCCTGGCAGGTGTAGAAATGACAAGGCCAGCTCAGTGCCACCTTCCCCATCAGAGCCCCTGGAACACACTGGGGGAGGTTTTGGTACTGAAGTGGTGATAACTGAGGAACTTCCGTGCCTTAGAGGAGGCTGGTGCAACTCAGAGCAGCCGTTACAGCTTCTCTAATCGGAGTGTGAGGTTGAAGTGGTTCCTGGTGAGCCTGGCACATTTGAAAGTGAAAGCCTCTCCTGCCCTTTGACTGCAGCCTCAGTGCCCTTCAAAGACCAAGAGGCACTTGATGTGGTCTGGACCAGGGACTGCCCAGTTGTAACCTACAAAACCTGCCTTACACTACCCAGTAAGATCTTATTTTCAGTCCTGTCACTCTTTGAATGACGATTTTAGTGCCTATAAACGTGGGTGTCTTAGGCTCCACTTGTGCACCTTTATTACCACTATCCAAATTCACATACTGTGCAATATGTCAAAAGGGCTTCTCGTTGAGTATTCTCACATGAGGTTCTGGTCACTTTATATCCCTTGGACACGACAGCTCAAGATGTGGTAGTGACCCCTGAGTAAAAATCACTGGAGAAAAATCCCAGTCTACACTTTGCTAATGCTGCTCAAATGATTGTTCAGAGATATCAGACTTCCCAGCATGAACTGTCTGGGGAGCTGTGAGTAAGTGTTGTGGTCTCCTTACGAGACACATTTCTTTCATGCCAAACATGCTTACCCTGAGCTTATAATAAAGAATAATGCTTCAAAACCCAGCTGTGTTTCAGAAGGGTGTTAGTGGAAACTTGTTCTGCAATTAAGCATTTCATACTGTAGCAGCTCTGAGAGACGTTAAGCAAATGCTCTCCCTCACACACATCCTCCCCTTTATTGAACTTCTGTGTCACTCCTCTGAAATTCTGCATATACACTTTCTTTCCCGTTTTCCCAGCGGCTGATAACAGAAACTTATTACAGTATATGATGCCTTAGTCACTTTTCTTGACCTTTATTGCTGCTCTTAAGTTCATACTCCAGCTTACGTTAGAGAACTTCCTGATACAATTGTGTTTGCATATGACTAATTAGGGCAAATGCACAAGCTGATGAGTCAGCAAACGGCTCGGCGAGGACAGCGGCAGCGACTCGGCAGCGGAGCAAGTCGGGGTGGAGATGTGAGCAGTGCTCCTGCCTGTGGCTTCGGATCTGTTTGCTGATGAAGCAGGTGTCACCGTGGTGGGCTCTGTGGGCATTTACTCTCAGGATCCAAATGCGTCCCCATCAATAGCGACCGGCAGAACTTCTGACTTGAGTGGCAAGAAATCAGGGGTTTAATTAAGGCATCTTCCCTCCCAAGAGCACTCACCGTTTCTGAGCAGGGACTCACTGGGCAGAGGGTGTTAAAGAGAAGCTTCGTTTATCTCTCTGGAGCTGGCAGCTCACATCACAGGGGATGTCACAAACAATCTGCCCTCAGCACTGGCTTTCCTGGGCTTTTGCTTCGGAGTACAGCCCCTTACATGTAAGGGAATTAACACTCACTGGTTCAATAATTAAATTATTATGAAGGGTACATTCTAGTCTACCAATGTTTGACCAAAAAACCTGTCTTTCCCACAGCATGACTGTGGAATGTTGACTTGACACAGAAGTGCCATGAATTCTCTAACTCTGTGCAGACCTAGGGCTCTGTGACACAGGCTAATGGTTGTTACTACAACTTACTGCGCTTCACAGTGCAAGAAGCTGAGATGTCTGGTGGTCAACTCATTTCACAATAGAAAAATGAATTGAAATTTGAATCAAATTCAAACCCGACCACTGGCTTTGGAAACCTAATGCTGCTGTTTCTCAAATATGGAATATTGTCTGAAACTAGAGTACGTGATGGGAGACACAATCTCCCTTTGGCAACTGTTGTTTCCGCTGGTCTTTTCTAACCTCAGTACTTCTTCTCTCCTTCTTGTGCCAAGATTTTGTTTATTTTTCCTTTTGCATCTTCACAGTCCACATTTTTTAAACTGTGACCACCTCTTCAAGCCTGCTTGGGTCAGTGTACACTTAGGCATTTGGAAATACTCTCTGGATTGTTATTTCTACAAGGTACCCCAATATGGTAACAAATTCTGCGGTATAATAAAAGCAGTATGTACAATTCAATGCAATTAGATTTGGGGAAGGATTTTCTACCCATGAAAGGTGTTTAACAGATGAAAGTGTAAGGCAAGCTTAAGAGAAGCTTGTACAGTTTCACCAGCTGGCTGCATCCTGCCTATCCCAAGTCCCTCCTGAGCAGATACTGCCAATTGTCCGGTGGTTTTCCTGATGTGGACAATAAACAGCATGGTATTTTAAAGTTGTCCCTACAGAAAAGATGGGTTTATGGTCAAAGCCCTGAACAAAGACTCTGGGGGCCGAGGTTTGGTTCCAGGCTTCCTGTAGGACTCTACACAACTCACTTAGAAAAAGGCTTTCTGATTTCAATGCTTTGCCACAGTGCTGAGTGGAGGAATCCACTGCTTGCCATGCACAAAGTCCGGTTCCCCATGCAGTGAACTGGCAGATCTGGAACCCTCAGAAACCAGCTGAGGAGGGAGCAACTGAGACAACCACAATGTAAATACAGAAAGAAAGGAATGCTGCTTGATCCCATGGCCTTGTCAAAACCAGGTCCAGGTTTTGGCTTTCAAGATGTATCTATGCTCAGGATCCCCATCTGGTAACTCCACCCTATAGTAAGGCACTTAGAAAGAGCAGCTGAAGTCTGGGGACTAAAGTGCTCACTTGGAGGTCAGAGATGCTTGTTCAGCCTCTGTCCTGTCCAGCTCAGACCAAGGTTTGGCAGCAACTTGGGAAAAGCTTCCCTTTTTCTCTCTGGGAGCTGTTTTGATTTAGCCCAAATGCTGTCTCCAGAGGAACGCTTGGGTCATGAAGAAGTGGAGTTTAAATCCTCCCACCGAACCAGGCAAAAGAGATTTGAGCAGAGCTTTCCTTGCTCAGAGTGCCTGAACAGTGGATTTGGTGTTCCTCAGCTTGGTCCTGAGTACTCCGGAGCTTACCAAGCACTGTTTCCACGGCCATCAGTCTCACTGTGTGAGATGGAGACACAATCACCTCCTTTCCTCCTCTGCTCTGCTCACACACTCCAAGCACAGCTTTCTTGTGAGGCTGTGGTGAGCAGGGCAGCCCAGTCTGTCATCACACCGGGAAGCAGGACACCAGCTGGTTCTCCTTGTGACCAACAAAGTGGTTTTAACCCACATCTCTGGAGCCAGCAGGGCACTCCCCATATGCCAATCAGCCCATAACACCTCAGACCTCCCGGGCTAGTTTTACTTTCTTCTTTGCGCTGCTTCCCTTTTGAAGGCACTATAAACACAAGTGAAATGCTTTGAGGACAGGGAAGGGAAGCCAGACGAGCAGCCAGCAGGAGCAGCGTGAATGGGATGACAGCCTTTGCATAAGTTATAACCCAGAGCAGAGGGAATATGCCTTTCTCAGGAGGAGTGGTTCCAATTTCATGCAGATTTCTGACTCCTACAGCTAGTTATGATCTGCAGGAACATTCAGAAAGAGTTTTCTTTTTCCTTCTTTTGATCCTTTTCATCCCTCCTACAAAGCCCTTTGTTATTTTACAGCCTGGACCATATTTTTCTCACACAGAGCAAGAAAGAGTCCAAAATAAATTGAAAGATGAAATTAAATGGGCTGCACTTGTAATGAAAATGTAAAGGTGACCAAACTTTTTTACCTGATCCAACATAACGAAGTTTCAAATTCTGATTGTGTTTTTTTTCCTGTTTTGTTATTAAAACACACTTTCTTTCCAATTATACGGTTTCTTAAGTGTTTCTGCCTAACATTTCCCCAACTTGGATCTAGCTAAAAGACAAAGGGCTTGAGGTTTTATTTGTTTGTTTGTTTGTTTTCCCAGAAAATGCAGTGCAAGCTTTAATGACTATGTCTGTTTTAACATGCCTTTTGGAGGACTGTAGGCATTTATGGGGGAACGAGGTAATTAACATATTACTTGGGCATGCAAAGACAAGTTCAAGGCAGCTGTCTTTCTTCTCTTGATATGGCAACACAATCGTTAAAACAATGCCTTCTTATATCTTTCTTTTTTTCTTCTCTGTATTCACAGAGAAGTTGCTTGTTTAAGACAAAGCTTTAAGAGCTCACCAGATTTTCAGGACCAATAATTTCTCCCTCAAGCACACTGTTCCCTCTTACTTATTTAAAGTAGCAAAATAAAAATCAAGTATCTCAATCTCTTTAAGGAAATGTTGAACTCAAGAACTCCCATGTTCTCATTTCAGCCTCTAAATAAATGACTTCTACAGTACATCCATTTTTCGTTCAGACTTTCCAGATTTTCCACCTATAAATCTAGAACCTTCATGGTCCTGCACATTAATCTCACCTTCACGGATGTGGTGAAAGGTGGGTTTAGCTGATCCAGCCCACTGTGAGAGGTGTCAGGTACCCCTGAAAAATCTGGGAAGCACAAGCAGATGGAGGAAGGATCCTGTTGCGTTGCTTCCTGCCTTGCCAAAATCCAGGTGGGTAGGTGAGGGGCGATGCCTAAACCGGTGTTTCTAAATCACAGGGTCAAGGAGGCGATTGTTGCTGTAGGCAGAAACAAGCACTTTGCCAGCTTGATAACAACAGGGCTGAGACACAGATTACAGTTCCTTTAATTTTCTTCCAGTTAATTAAATGATCAATTGCAGCGCTGGCTTTCAGCCGTGGCAGTGCCAGCTGAAATGAGCTCTCCAGCTTCTGAGAGGATAATCAATAGGCACCATTTGCAGCGGTGATGTGGGGTTTTATTTTAAAGTCAAATATTAAAATGCAGAGGCAACATACTGCTGTTATTCACAGCAAACTGAGATCGGCTCCAGCCCCCAAAAAAATTCCCAGTGAAGGGAAGAATGGCACAAGTAGTTACAGCTTTAGTTTGCATTGTGTTTTCACTTCTCTGCTTACCATAGACTTCCTGCATGACCACAGACAAAACACTCAGGTCCAGATATGCAAAGGGATCCAGGCAGCTGAGATAAAAATCAGTTGGACCTAGATACATAAATAGTCTGTGGATCTGGTCCTTTGAAAAGGAGACTGAGTTCTCCACTTTGGAAAGGTGTAATAGGTACTTTCCAGCAGATCTGCAACAACTCCTGGCACAAAAAGCCAAGGCCAAGTAAGAGCTGAGGATGGGCAGCAACTGAACAGCTCCAGGTATTTGGCCACAAAGCAGCACCTGAACATTCTGCCTGGTGTCTTCTCCTTAGTGCTACCCACCTCAGCCAGCAGCAAGAGAGGCCAGCATACCCTCTGATGGCTTTCCAGCCATTTCTTGGTTCAAACTCCTCAATCCTTTAGCTGGAGATGCTGTGGAGTGCAGGAAGGGTGAAGTGTGGGGCAGTGAACAAGGACCACCAGTGCTGGGTTGTCTCACTTTGGCAGGTGAGAAAATCAGAAAAAAGTAATAAAATGGGGGCATAGAATGGGCTGGGGGCATTCTTACATTGTTAATGAGGAATTAGGCAAGGTTCTGATAGGAACTAATAAGCCCAGCATTCCAGAGCCCAGGAAA
This sequence comes from Dryoscopus gambensis, assembly GCA_013389985.1. NCBI lineage: Eukaryota > Metazoa > Chordata > Aves > Passeriformes > Malaconotidae > Dryoscopus > Dryoscopus gambensis. Next base: position 225,209 of record WEIT01016590.1, read on the forward strand.
CCCCTGGGTTTATATGCCAAAAGATATCAACACAGGATGGAAGGAGTTTGCCAAGGAACTGAGTAAGCAAAATTCCGAACCATAATGACAAAGTTGGTGCATCAAACCTCACTTTGCTATCTGAGATCACGTGTTAAATAATGAAATGTTCATCAGTAAGAGGCAGCTCATGAGCGTGGGAAACAAAGATTTGTAGGAACTTGATCTAGATAAGAATGACCACAGACCTCACCATTTTCAGAACCAAATGAAAATTTGTTTATGCTGAGTGCTTTTGCTCAGGGCAAGCCTTTAGTACATACAGATATTTATGCACCCGAGAGAGAGACACACGAGCTAATCAATTTTTTGTTTTTCCTGTTGTCTTGGAAAGGAGAAAAAAAGTTGGTTCATGGATTTGATTTTCATTTTTAGTTGAGAATCCCTTGGTTCATCATGAACAAAGCACATCATCAAAAAAATGGATGGCAAGGTCAGAAACCAGTTAAATTTCATCACCATTTCATGACTTTCCTTTTAAAAATGCAAGAGGATTGTAGCAATAGCATCTCTACTACTCATTTATTTTACTAGAACTGTTACACAAAAGTGAGAGAAGGCAGCACTGCTGCAATCTCCCCCAGGTAAAAGCAAGCGTAGGCCTGAGTACAGCAGCTCGTGGATTATTGATAGGACCAGCAGCTGAACAATTTCTCCCAAAGCAGCAGAAGAGAAATCTAATTGCAGGAGTAGAGCGTGTGTTTCTGAGAGGGAAGAATCCATTCTGATGTAACAGGAACACTTTTGAAAGGTTTTAAATTCATATAAGCTTGAAAATAAACAAAAATCAACCCCTTAGGGAATCATCTCAGTGACATCTGAGGCTCCTCTCTAGCCAGCCTGGCTGGCTGAGCAGTGCCCCTTACCTGGCATCTTGGTGTGACCTTTCTTCCCCACAGGTATGTGCAGAGAAGGGGGCAGAGCTCATGTGAGGTGTCCCCAGTGCACCAGGCTGCAGGGAAGGCAGGGACAGGCAGCCTGCCCTGACTCTGTGGCTTCTCAGTGGAAAATCAGAGATGTGACAACACAGCCACAATAATAAAACCCACCCCTTTTCCCCTCAAAATAGGCTCGGCTCAACCCAAATATCATTGTCAGCCCACTGACTTCTTCTAGATCACATGGACAACCAGTCAGCTCCTCAGGGTTTCACAGTTTCCAAATTCACAGATCTGTGAGGTAACCACAATCTTCCTGACAGAGATTTTTTTACAAACAAAAAGTCCCTCATATGTTTTTACCCTATCAAGAAAAGACAAGTATCTTGCATCATACAACTTTTATTGGTTTTCCCTGCTAAGCAAACTCATGTTTAAAAAAGGCAGAAAGTGACCTAAATGAGCAAAAAACTACCCAGGAGCTATGTTTATTTTGCAGAACAGAATTCTGTTCAGGAGCCCTCATTAATGCGAAAAGTTTCCACATGACCTCAGAGTTTCTGTAGCCTGTTAGCGTCCTGCAGCCTCTGCTGCATGTAAAGAAATGGTAAAGAAATTGCTGCTGCAACCCCGTGGAGAGAGTAATGAAGTTCTGTCAATCATGTCTGAGACAGCACGACTGATTTATTTTTTAAAATAAATTATAAAATCGCACATCTCAGTGCAAGAGCTTTAATAGTGCAGATGGATACTCACCTGAAAAATGCTGCTAAGGAGAGGCAGCTGCTGGTCCCAGGGCTGTGGCCAGTGTCAGACACATCCAGAGGTTGAATGTGGCCACCTTCAAAGTGCTGAATATCGGTGAAATCAGGCCAAGCTCTTGCTGGCTTATAGGAAGGGTATGAGGAAAAAAAAATTTCCTGGAGTTAGCCATCTTATCAGACCAGAGAAAGTCCATCATCTCATCGATTAGCATCTCTTCTTCTGTTGGCCCTCCCTAATCTCTCCTGTCTGGGCAACTCCTCCCAAACACCTCATTGCTAAATAGCAATTAAAGCAAAAGTACATTAGCAAGTCCATATTGTAAACTGGCTTGCAAGCCACACAGTGCTGCCAACCCTCTCCGTGGCAGTGGGGCTCTGCCTCATCTCTGGCCACTTCCCCATGCCAGGAGTATTGATCCATCCCTCTGGAACAGCACCAGAGTTCATGTCCCGCTGGAACACCACTTTGACCTTTAGGAAGTGACTGCAGCTTCTGCAGGGCAGGAGGTGTTAAATGGGGCTGGGTTCATGTCACTGACCCTGTTCCCTGCTCCCAGGCAGCTCCTGCTCCAGCAACTGCTTTCTTCTCCACTTGATCAGGCCAGAAGTTGTCCTTTCTCCTTTCAGATGATGGGAAATGTTCACAGTCATACATGCAATGGCATTCTGCAACCCTTCAGTCGGTTCTCTCTGCAGCACTGACAGTTTGCCCACAGAGCCCGTCAGGACAGGGAAACCCAGGGCTTTTACCTTCAATATTCAGCTTATCTCCAGGAATATGGGGACCAGCCATGGAAACCCGTGTCTCCATTTACCCTGCTGGGTGTGCAGGGCAGTTGGGATGGAGTTTCTGCAGTTGAGGCAAAGGGGTTTTGATGAGAAACCACTGTCTGGGGAGGGAACGAGGTGTGATAACTCCTGCAGATGGGGACTCTCTCACTGCCAGATTGAGGGGATGTGCATGGAAGAGGGGAGGACAGGCAGCAGGAAGGCACTGACTCCATAGTTCCCCCATACACAAAATAATCTGTGTTTTCCCGAGTCATCTCTGTGATGTTTTGCTGTGGCAGGTTGTAAGCAGCAGTTTCCCAGGAGTGAAATGGGACACTGCTCCAAAGCACGTTGAGTTTGACTCAGTTTGTTGATGCTGCTGAGCACACGAGCTTCCAGGCAAGCTGTTCCCCCTTTGCTGCTCCGTTCATTCTGCATATCAGCATGGCCAAGTTCACTTCCCCTGTGGTGAAACAAGGAGATAAATAGTTATTTTAGAGTCCTGGAGACTTGTGTGAGAGCAGGGTGAGGGCCTCCTCACTTGTTTTCATGCCATTTTGGTGGAGAAGCAAATAGCCAAGCCTAGGAAGAGGGAGGCTTTCCCAGGACATCCTTGGAGGTCCCTGAGCTCCTGAAGCGCACAGGGGATGGGCAAGAGGACGGAAGTGGCCCTAGAGCAGAGGGATGGTGAACACATGACCCAGGCGTGAAGTGGTTTCAGCAGAGGGATGGTAGTGCACAAGCAGCAAGATGGGAGCCACCAGCACAACATTTCCTGTTTACCACACACCAGACTCGCTTGGCTTTCCAAGGAAAAGACACCAGGGAGGGGAAACAGGGATCTGCTGAGTAGCTGTGGTTTGGTCCATGCTAAAGCTAAAACCTTAGACATAAAAGATATGAGGGATCTGGGTACACATGAGAGCTGCATCAGGAAATGAAAAATAGACAGGGGCAGAAATGGGGTGAGCCCTGCAGAGAGGCAGGAGAGAGCCCCAAGTCTGGCAGAGGTCTGGGCAGCACTGGGCAAGTGCCCACCACCCCTGCACAGAGCTTCAGCCTGAGCTGGGGCTTTCCCAGGTAGGCTCTGCTTTTTTTTCCTCTCCAGCAAAGGGAATTTTCGTTGGGGCAGTGATGCTGTGCAGGGCTGGCTGTGGGGCAGGGCTGGCTGTGGGGCTGCTGCAGGAGAGCCAGCGTTGTGAGTTACTGTAGTAACTTAGTGAGTTACTCTCTGCCAGCAGCCTTTTAATGGGAGCTTCGCCTCTGGAGGATGTGACGTGTGGTGACAGTCTGTCTGCAGAAACACTTGCCCATCTGTGTGCAGAAAGAGGACAAACTAGGAGTTTTTTCCTTATTCACACACGCACAGCACACAAAAATGGTGTGTTTTTAACCTAAAACTTGAGTGTTTTTGTGGAGGTTGAACACGGTGCTGTCAGATGCTGGGAGAGAGTTTTTCTCTCCATCACACGCAGCAGGATCTGCTGCCAGGCTGCCCCACAGCAGCTGCTCTGAGTGCCTCTCTTTATCCTGGTGGAATATATTTTATGCTTCTCAATGCTTGGATTTACTGAAGTCCAGTACTCACAGAAAGCCACCGGATATTAAAAAAAAGCACTTGGATTAAAACTGTAAAAATGTACAATGTTAATAGCAGCACTGACTTTTTAAGGGGTTAACATGTGGAAAATAGAGCTGACCGTGTTTCATGAATGTTTAAAGGATGAATGGTATTTTGTGGCAAAATGCTTTTTTCTGTCAGATGGGGAGGGAGCATCTGAGGCAGAGGGACTAAATGACATAAATTTGTCTTCCTGTGTATTTTGGAACATGATTTATTTGTGTCCATTGACATGACAGCTTTTTTGGTAATTTCTTCCTTTCCCAGCAAAGAAGCCTTAATCTCCTTACTGGAAATTGTACTATTTTGCAGAAAATCCTGCCCCTGAGATTGCTTGAGTTATGTAACCCAAACAGATGGAGCTGGAACTTTTTTTTTGAATGTCAATTCATATTATAATCCCAACAGGCTGCAATCATTTATCAGCTCATTTGTAGCACAGAAAAAAGTAGATTGAGGATTTTAAATGGGCATTTAATATACAGTTACACGGGAACGCTTATGCCAGTGACAAGGCTGTCACTAAATACCAATAGTAATAACACTTGTTAAGGACTTTTCTCATTCTTATGAACACAAGGACTCTGTGTGACACACAAGAGAGTATGGGCATGATATTATGACCCTCACCCTGCCACGACATGTCTATGGCTGTATTTACCCATTGGATAGATGAGTTTATCTGCAGTGCTGCTCTGAAGTCAGACCTGGGAGTACCTGGGAGAACATAACTGGTGAATAAGCAGGAAGGGAGAGGCAGAGGAGAGCTGGGTTGGAGCAGTCCAGGGCAGGGCAATCAGTGTGGGGAACCTGATTAATGCTGCCTTGTCCAACTCTTGAGCAGTACTAAGCCTTGTAATGATGAATCACCCATCCAGCCGATCACGTGGGTGCACTGCAGAAGCCAATACATCATACACAGTACCCAGTTTTAGATTTCACATTTCCTTAACAGTCCTTTTGCTAATATGGTCAGGCAGATAAAATCCTAAAAGGCTCAATTACCCTTGCAGAAATCTTATCCTTTTATTGCTACTAATGTGGCTGTTCTCTTTTCGTGGGACCTTAAGCCAAAGTGAATCAAGACCATAGGAAAAAGAGGATGAAAAGGGATGGGAGGGAAAGGTAATAAGACAAGATTATTCCAAAAGAGAATTAATAGAAATGGAGTAACTAGATGTTCTTAAAATTGACAAGGACTTGATCAGATGAATTTGGGAGGAAGAAGAGGGAAAAAAAGATGAATTTGAACCCAAATATCATTTTCTATCAAGGTGAAATTTACAAGGGCTTAGAAAAAAAAAAAGTTACTGCATTTAGATACAAACTTCCTCCAACCACATTACTTTTACTCCATTCTGTGGGAATTCCCAATGTGACACACTTGCATATTTGGGCCCAAACTAAGGCTCAAACCACAACAATAAGCTTTGCTAGAGGAGAGCTTTCAGTGCAACCACAGGAAGCTGAAGCAGAGCTCCTGGCATGACGCAGACCTTTCTGCAAAAGCAAACCCAGCACCGAGGGATGATGCAGCTGCCAAGGCCGGGTTCAGGGGACTGGGCACTGAGCTGGACCCCCGCAGACCTGTCTGTGTGATGTGTTCAGGTGTCACTGCACAACCACTTTGTTCCAGCGAGGGGTGTAAGGTGGTGGAACGGGCTCTGGGCCAGGGAAAGTAACAGACACCCCAAGACCTGGTCTGTCTCCAACACCCTCTGCTACCTTTCCACACATCTATGGGGGCATTTAACTCTTCTTGAGACTGCTGTGGTGCTTGCCCTCTGGGTTGTAATTCCCAAGGACGTGACCCGGAATGATGGCAACAGCTCGGGCTCTGTTGCAAGACCAAACCTTACCTTTTGATCCCATCTTTCATTTCGCTACAGCTCAAGCACTTCCTCTGGCGAAAACTTTCAGGGGACCAGCCTAGAAAACAGCCAGAGAGCTGCTGGCAGCCGGGCATGCCAGCATCAGCCCTTGTCAGGTCTCACCACTGACAACAGATCTTACAGTGAAAATATTTCTGAACAGGACAGTAAAAACCAAGTCAGCAGTTAAATATTTAAATCCAGATGTGCTTATGGTCTCTAAATTCTCCCATCCACTCTAACTTCATTTTTTTTCCCCTTCTCATATTGCATTTAAGACTGCAGAGAGAACAACGTATTTTAGTGAAGCATCAAGTGATGGAGATTGCTAAAATACGGTCTGACAGTAGAAGGAACTAGAACATTTCAAAGATAGACCCAGTATAGCCAGGGAAGTGCCATTGCTTATACACAATGCTAAGCAACACCTTGATCTCCTTTCTTCTGGACTGGGGGCTTTACCTACTTAGTACTACTAATGTGAGAAAAATTATAATGGGTTTTTAATTCATTCTGGATCTTGGCCAGTTAATTAATTTAGTTAGATGCTTTTCCATTAGCCAAAAAACTTCAAAGATCCCATTTTTCTTTTTCTTTTTCTTTTTCTTTTTTTTTTTCCACAAGGAAAGAAATGAGCTTCTGCTTGTAAATATATGTAAATGTTTACCTGAGCAGGATTTTGCTCAGGCTTATAAAGCGTGAGCTTTCTTTAGAATAGCTTTTCCCTGGATGATGTAATTTACTTGACTGGATATTTTCTACCCTTGCACAACTGTGTTAGTCGATCTAAGCAGATTAACCTAAGCACCAACCTGGCACTCGCTTTGCCAAACAGTTATTCAGTGCCCTGCCGAGAAGGACTGTTATTTTGGGGAGGAAAAAAGATCCCTTCTGTGGGCCCGAGATGACTTCCAGATGAGTGTTATTCTGTCTGTGTGTAAATAGGTCTGAAAGCTCCAAGGACTGATGGGCAAGAGGAGCCAGATACTGTATTAGCAGTTATGTAACAGGAGCAGCTCTAAGAGAAGAGAAAAATGCTGTTTTCTCCCCGTTGTTACAATGACAGTCGAGAGTCAGGTGATTTAAAGGGCATAGAGAAGATTTTAAAGACAGCATCCACAGCCCTGGTTATGTTTCCTAAATCTTCAGCCCCACAGAGCTCTTAATATCAGAGTCTGGGTTTGTGGAGGTGAGGGGGAAAAAAGAGGTAGAGGAGAAATAAGGAGGTTTATTTCAGCAGAAATGATTCTCATACGGGGGAAAGGTGACAGACTGATGGCTCTCAGGAAACGTTTTGTTTAAACTGAAAGCACAGAATGCAGGAAGCAGATTCAAGCCATCTCCACAGCACACTCTAAAATGCTTCAGCATCACCCGGTCAGGCTGCCCTTAAGGGAGAGACAATTAAGGCTGTGCTGTCTGAAGGAGGGATTTTTTGGTCCACTGATCAAAAATTTTCTTTGAATCAGCTTGAGACGAAAATTTGACTCCCTGTTTTTGTTAGGGTTTTGGGGAGCTCGGCATTTCCCCTCTTTTCACTTAAAATTTTTAATGTCATTCAGGCAGTGTTCAAGAAAACACGATTTTTCACTGGGGCTGGGGAGATTTTAAGGCAAAAAGGCACCATGGGTAATTTTGTTATTGTAAAAGTACTTCCAGAATTCAGCTCAGATGCTTGGTCACCCCAAAAATGCAGGCTCCTGTGCTGAAATTTCTTCCTGGATTTCTAGTGAGCTCTGAACTAATATTCAATTTCTCAATATTCCTGCCTATTAAAGACATACATTTGGCACATCCAATCACATCTCCCTCTTGTGGCTACTTCCCAGGACTAAAAGGACCTGCTATTTACTTGGCATTATGTAGGATTATATAGGTTGTACTCCATTTTCCAGCCTTGAGCCCTGCTGATGACAGTACATGGGTGTTCGAGGGGCTATGCCACCATTTCCAGCTCCGTGCTACCCAAACAAGATGTCACCAACCCCCTCTCTGAGCTTGGGGACACCAATATCAGACTGGAGGGTCCTGCCAGCTCCGCTCCAACCAGCTCATCTTTTAGACAAGCCAAGAGAGAAGTTACGAAAGAAAATGCTTCTGTATCTGAGTGATGGGCAGCTGAACAATTGTTTGTTTCATCACACAATCCTGATGAAACTTGGGCTTTATAAGGAGTTTTGCCCTCCAGAGCCCTTGTGGAGACTTCCCCTTAAATTACAGCGTTTTGCTGTTCCCCACTTGGGTTTTACAAATAGCTGCTTTTATAACTACATTTATCCTTCTGCTAATGGTTTCACAGCAAATGATATTTCATTTTGATGAGAAAGCTTTTGAGCTGAAGCCAAATTGCTCCAGGCAAAGCAGATTTTGTTTTCCTACAGTTTAATCAGTAGGAAATTAAGAGGCCAATATTGTGTTGCCACAGACATGGAGGCGAGCAGCTGCCTTCGCTCGGGTGAGTTTTTCCTCTCCTGCACTCCCCGGGACACAGCCAGGAGTCAAAAGCCACACTGTCCAACATAAATCCAATGGTCTCAATCCTCAGCCCGTGTAAATCAGCATTGGTCCATCAGGAGCAAGTTTACAGCCTTCATCAGTCAGCAGGTACAGAGCATCTATCACAGCCAACCTCTCTCATTTGTTTAAAATTCAATTTTATGTTTTAAGAGAAAATTGAAGGTGTAATACAGATTCCTGTTTGTGTCCTTGCCTCCAGGGAAGGCAGCTCCTAAGCAGCTGCTGGCAGCTGGTCAGACAGTATGAAAATCTACTGGAACTATATATATAGATATTTTCATGCTGTCTGGAAGGGTCAAGGCTTGGCTGCTCCAAGGGAAGGTGTTTCGAGGCAAGCATTAATGTGACACTCTGTTTACAAGGGGGTGACTCAGCCACGGAAATATGTGCCTTTTATCACACATTTCTAACTCAGTGAAAAAACAAGTTTAGGGAACTTCAGTGTGCCTATTCCGCAGCTCAAATTCTCCATCCGAAAGATGTTTATCTCACAGGTTTTAGCTAATGTCAAGCTGTTTGGACTAAATGTTTTCCAAGCATATGGATTTTCTGTGGGAAACACAATACTTGTGTTGCTGTAAAATGGACCCCGCAGTGTGATTTAGGTGATGGTTTCCCAGTACATGCATGAAAAACTATGAGGGACCTGTAATTTGTGCAAAGATTTATCCCCACGAAGTCTCACTTTACAGCAAAAGACTTGCTACACATCCAGCGCCCATCCTCGGCAGCGAAAGCTCCTCGCGGGGATGCCGAGTGATTCCAGAGGAGTTTTCTGCGATCGGCACAGAGGAATGCTGCCAGCAGCCGCCCTGCAGGGCTGGAGCGCTCGGACTCTTACCCGAGGTCATCTGAGGTTAAGAGCAGCGGGGGCCACGTTGGCTCAGGCTCCTCCTGCCCTCGTCTAATCAGGATCAAACCAAAACTCATCCCAGTGCCGGGCCTGGCCCCCTGCTTCAGCCCGGGGCGGGGGATTTCCACCCGCTTTGCCGGGTTTTTAGGGGAGACATCTGCGAGCTCCAGCTCTCCCCGGCTCGCTCGTGTTCGTGTTGGAGCAGGCTCAGCCTGGGAGACCCGGCGGGCTGGAGCTGGGAGCGGGGGAGCAGCCTGGAGATGCCCGCACTGGATGGATGTGAAAAAACCTCTTGAGAGGGTGACACCGGGCTGTGGCACTAAGCAAAGCCAGCTGAGCTGCCTCCCACCCTAAACAGGTCCCCCCACGCCGCCACACATCCCCTGCACAGCATCCAGAGCCCGTGGCGAGGATGATCCGTGCATTCAACAGGGAAGGAGCATCTTCCATCCCTGCCCCGGCGTTAAGCGGCTTCCCTGGGATGGCAGCTGCCGGTAGCTCGCTGTAGGAGAGGAGAGGCGGCACGGAAAACCCTGACACCTTTCTCAAGGCTTCATCACGAGGAGAGTCAGCACTTTATCATATCGCTGGCGGAAACTATTTAAAAGCTCCTTAATTAGCCCGTGGTGTCAGGCAGTTCCTGTGCCGGCGGCTAGTTGGGTCTGGGCGACACCGCAGGCTTCGTTTTGTCACACGGAAAAAGTTTTCATGTAAACCACAGCAAACCCGTGTGTTGCCTGACTACCCGGCGGGCTGGGGGACAGCGAGGGGAGGTGGAGAGGGGGCACTCATGTGACACAGGATTTGTTTGTGTGACCTCCTAAAAGGGAGCGACAGGCTCTGGACGAGCTGGATTTCTGCAGGTCTCCCTTCTGAAATATTCCCTGCCGCCCGCTCCCTGTGCCACGGCTGGTGGGAGGAGGATGGGAATCCTTCTCGGAGAAAAGTTACTCAGCATCTGAAACGACCATTCCATGTTTTGCCCACCACATCCTGCTGCCCAGCTCACAGCCAGTGAAGATGGAGTTTTCTTCTTTTTTCTCGACCTGAAGTCTCACAAAAGATTTTTTTGTAAGCCTTTCTACCGTGAGCTGTGCCTTGGGTACCATCACTGCAGCAAGCTCCACCTCATCCTCCTGCCTGCACCGGGGCTCCCAGCCACGGCACTGGGGGACTGAGGGTCAGATAAGGATCTCTTATCCATTTCAAGCCAAAAGTAGAGGCTGAGCTAAAGCTTTTTAGACACTAATATTATTGTTTAATTAGGTAGCTAACGCAGCTGTTTACTCAGCTGAAAAACCTGCTTTCCATCTGGGAAATGTACCTGCTTCCCCCAGTGTTTGAGCCAAGCCCATGCAAAGCCAAGCTATGGCTTCCCAGTTTTAAGGGGCACCAAATTCAGAGGCTCAGAGACTTCTCCTCACTGCTCCTCTCCTCAGGGGTGTGCCCCCCATTCCTTATTCAACCCCACCTGTTGCTCATCCCTCCCGGAGCTGCTGATCCTGCCTGTGGCACAGCTTCCACCTCCTCTCTCTCTCAGCCCCCAGCACATCTCTCCTCCCACCCCCCCCAAAATCCTTTCCCTGGCATGAATATGCACCATGCAGCTTGGGGCTTTTCCTTAAACACAGGGGTGCCCCTGAGTGCACCCACATCTGCTGTCATGGATATAAAAGCAGTTGTACAGATAGATGTATGTGCGCTCATGTAAATATGGTCATTTATTACAGGAATTGTTTCTCCTAGAAGTGTCCAGAAAAGAGCAATCTGCGACTGCCTGTTGCTGATTTTTCTCATCTTTACCCCCACACATGCAGGGGACAATTCCACAGGCAGTAACAACTGGAAATAGATTCCTGATGAAGTCTAAATTAAGAATATTTTCCTCTGCTTAGGCAGGCATTTGACAGTGTAATTCTTAAATAGACTTTATTGCTATTAAATTTAATACTCATGAAGGATTACATATCTGCTTCATTGCAAGTCTGACAGGATTAGGAGAGCGGTGTCTGCTTAGTGTTCTTAAAACATCAAACACTAACAAAGCCCTGAGCGAGAAACCTTTTCTGAGGGCTGTGAAATGCCAAGGGTCTGGGGAATTGCACTGTGCCAGGAAATCAGATGGAGTGCCCTTTGAGGAGCTCCACATTCCAGCTGCTGAGGCACGTGGTGACAGAGACACAGCCGCTGTGTCTGCACCCAAATACTCCAAATTCTGCTCCCTGGCACTGTAAAAACATTGGCTTCAAGCCAGGCAGCTGGCTGGAGGAGCAGGAGCTCACACCCCTTCTCCACACGCTGAGAAACTCTGGGATGCGGGGTGAAAATTTTATTTGCAATATTCACATTGCAAGGAATTAATTGTTCAGAGTTGCATTGTTTGTTACGATCTCACTCTTTTACAGAGATATATATGGGAAGAAGGTCAGCGCCTCTATGGATTTGTAGTGGGGATGTTAAATCCTTGTTAGAGCAGGAGGCACAGGCCAGAATGGGATGAGCCAGGCTAGCTCCAACCTTCCTGGAATGGCGAGGGATTGGCACAAGGCCCTTTTAGGGATCTGTCTCTTTAAAATGATCCTCAGTTTCTCAAAAGAGGCTGAAAGTCAGTATTGTTTGCTCTAATTAATGGCCTCCCCAGCTCAGGCACCAGCCCTAGGCAAATCCACCCCAAAAATCCCCTGGAATAAACACTACCACTTTGATGGTAGCTAGGAGGTGACTTGCTTTGCGTTACAGTAAATTGGCATGTAGGAAGAGCTAACCGGCCTCACCACTTGCCAGCTCCCTCTGGAAAGCTCCCGTGCAGGCTGGGATCCTCCACCCTCCATCTCCAAGGAACTGGGACAGAGCCCTGCAAGTCAGAGCCATCACTGCCAGGCTCTGAAGGGTCCATAAGCACCATATGTTTGGGTACAGGGGCAGGGAAACCTAATTTTGGTTCAGCTGCTGTTAGGGTGACTCCAGCATCTATAAACATGGATTAGCTCTGGATATTTCCAGGCATAAGGGTTTGGCACTGGAAACCCTAGAAAAAAACCACTTGAATTAAAGCAATTGTGGGGATTTTGTGTATTAATTGTGTTTTCCTTGTTACGTCTCAGGGGAAGGGAGCATGCATGGCAGGAAGGCTGGAGGCACCTTCACAGGCATGGTTTGGACTAGAAGGGTGAATGACAGCAAAGCAGCACCTCCTGACAGGCACAGAGAGGATTCACCCACCTCCAGCACAATGTGATAGCCAGGAATCCCTGGAAAGCTCATTTTCTGCTACAAAGGGGGAAGAAAGAAGAGATTAGAAAAGAAAAATGACTCTAAGAGTTGCCTTCGAAACTCCAGTAGCAGATTGAAATATAATCTCCGATTACTTCTTCACCTCCACAGCTCAGCTCAAATCCCTCCTAACTGTTTCCTTTACATCAAAGGCACAGAAACTTGAAAAAAAAAATAATAATCAAAGCAGCAAACAAATCATGAAGGAAAAAGGGCTTCTTAAAGCAGTGAGTGAGCCAGGTCTCCATTTGCCTAAGGAGAGCCCACAGACAGAGCCTTGCAGTTGCTTACTAAAAGATGGGGTCACATGGGAAGGCTCTCAGCTAAATCCTCTGCCCCAAAACCCACACCTAGGCTCAGGTGAGCCTGGTTTAAAGCCTTGCTTCCAAACCAAGCTGCTTGCACTGAAAAACAGCTGGGGGCACAGGAGAAAACAGGGAGTGATTGCCAGGGGCTGGGAAAGGGGTCAGGCACCTTGCCAGGGGTTCCCAGTGGCTGAACCTCACCCACAGTTACCCAGCCCCAATTAGCCTCATGGGAAATATGAATTTTCATGAATAGACTCCAGGGTGGGAGGATGTCACTGTGTCACAGCTTTGAATCATCCGCTCAATACGAGATCACAGCATCAGTCAAGAATAAATATTTCCATCCTCAGCTCAGATTTGTTGTCTTTGGAGGCTGATGTGAGTGCATGAGGACCCACGGCCATCTAACACAGGATCACAGAATCACAGAATGGTTTGGACTAGAAGGGACCTTAAAGATTATCTTGTTCCAACCCCCTGCCATGGGCAGGGACACCTTCCACTAGACCAGGCTGCTCCAAGCCCCACCCAGTCTGGCCTGGAACATTTCTAGGAATGGGGGGTCCACAACCTCTTTGGGCAACCAGTGCCTCACTACCTTCACAGTCAAGAATTTCCTCCTAATATCTAATCTCACCCTGCCCTCTTTCAGTTTTAAAGCCATTCCCCCTTGTCCTGTCTCAAAGTCCCTCTCCAGCTCTCATCAGCCCCCTCTATGTACTAGAAGGTGCAATAAGGTCTCCCCCAAACCTTCTATTCTCCAAGCTGAAAAACCCCAGCCCTCTCAGCCTGTCACTATGGGGCACAGCAGTTTTTTTTCCCAGATGGCCCGGTGGGAAGTAGCCCTCAGAATGAGTGGGTAGTTCATTACCAGCCCGCAGTAATAAATGCTGCACAGCCTGTGCGCTCCCAACGCGGGACTGATGGGTCTGGCAGCGAGCAGTGCACTCCTGGGGAGTTTCCTTTGCATTAAGTGCTTTTGACACTAATGTTGGTGCCTAAGCAAACACATTAGGATGACTAAAATACCCGGGCTGCTAGGAATCACAGAGCACGCACTGGAAATGCATTGGCAGACTGGGAGCGAGAGGAAAGCAATGTGCTTTTGTTTTTAAGGCTGGCCTTTGCACGGGTGTGTTGGGTTCTGCGAGGTGCCTGTGGGTGAGACAACGACACTTCCTCACAACACTCCTCTGCTATTTATGAAGCAGACCTAAATATTCTGCATTAAAAAGTCACATATGTGGATTGTGCTCATGTGAAGAGTAATTGGATTTGATTATGCTCTTTGCAGATACGGGAAGTAAACCCACAGCCTGCACTCAGTAGAATTAGTGTTGTAAGAATGGCTAAAAGGAGCAGGAATTCTGCTTCACTGCCCATATTTCCCAGTGCTGCCACACAGCACTAAAGGTTTTGTTGCTCAGATCTGCAGCCCAGATATTCCCATTTGGAAGAACCTGAGATTCTGGGGTTCATAAAGGATGCGTGGGAGTGCTAGGCAGATCTCCATGCTGAAGATGAAAAAGACTCTCATAGAAATACTTAATGGCCTTTGAAACAGGAATAAAGCACGCAGGATATTTTTAGCAGCCCGCCTGCACTTGCCAACACCTGCATCTGCTGATGGCAGAGGCTCCCCAGGGTCGACACTCAGCACCTCTCGCTGCCACTCCGCTCAGGAGAGCGATGCAAGGAGAGTGGGAAATGACATGCTTGGCTGAAACAGGGAGCGTACCCCTGCTAAAGGATCCCTGAAAAATCACCTCTGACACATGTCAAGGATCATGGTTCCTCTTCTGCCAACCTGTTTGTGCTTTGAAGATGCCACCCTGGAGCACCGAAGGTTGCGCGGTGGAAATATCCCTTAGGGCGTGAGAAAGACCACGGTGGGACTTGTCCATCAAGACTTCACAAGCTCCCTCCTTTGTCCACCTCTTCTCTTGATTAAGGACACAGTATCTCCAACTAGATCCTCAGTTCTGGGCTTCTTTCTGGAAAGCCAAATGGTGGCTGTTGCCCCAAGATACCAGCACTACCCAGCTATGGAAATGCTGAAGTGATGCGAGTTAAAATTTCTTTGGAACTCACACTTCAAAGCATCATAAAAATACAGAGCGGTTCAGTGTTTGCATGTTTGCCTACCACTCCAAAGAACAGTTAGGAGCAGGTTGATAAGTGGGGCTTTGTAATTATCCTGTGTGTTTTTCCTCTCACCCCATCTGCCATTAGCTTCCTTAGAAACAGGCACATACACAGGAGTGAAGCATTTTCCCATGAAAAACTACCAACACCAGACTGTGTATGTTCTTAGGAAATTACTTGTTTTCACTCGTTTGGTTTCTTGACATTAAAAATTTGTAGTGTCTGAATTTTCCAGTAAGAGAAACTTAATCTTATTGTAGAAGAATTCTCCCAAGCCAGTAATAACATTTCTGAAGCAAACAGTCATGGAAAACATGTTTCTCAGAACTGTTCTCAAGACGAGAAATTTCCTAGGCAAATCTAAAACTAAAAAAAAAAAAAAAAAAAAAAAAAAGGCGCCAAGGGTTTTGGGATAGAGGGATGGCTGGAACTGCTGTTTAAGAGTGATAAATAGGAACTTAGTAAGTTTCTGCTCCTGATAAGAGGATTTTCCTGCTTCACCAGGATGGCCAACCATTGTGGGTTAGATTACAAAGGGTCATCTCACATGGGAATAAAACTCATTTATGAATAAAATTCATTTATGTTGGGTGGAGCTTGCAAATCCACACACCACTATTCATCAGCTTTCGAGCTCGATGAGAAGGTCCAGGATAATTTTCCTGGTTGTCCAGAGAAGCTGTTGGTGCACAGTCCCTGGAAGTGTTCAAAGTCAGGTTGGGTGGAGCTTGGAGCAATCTGATCTAATGGAAGATGTCCTTGCCCATGGCAGGGGGTTGGAACTGGGTGATTTCTACCTCCCTTCCAACCCAACCCACTCAAATGAAAAATACATTTTGCTGACAGAGTCATATCTCTCCATTCTCCTGTTAGAAGGGCAGACATGAGTTTTGTCTCTGCTAAGGCTTGTGTGTGCAGTAAAAGCCCTTCTATCAACAGGCACCAAGGAAACGAGCTGGCTACATCCCAGCTAAAGATTGGATTGTGCAAGATCGAATCTACCACCTTGCAGCCTGTTGGATTATTGCCTGCTTGAGCTGAGGGCATTCAGCTGGAGCAGGGTTGGTGACCAAGGCTCGGGGAAGGAAGGAATCACATCACCCTCGAGCCCTCCTTTGGGTTTGCCTTTGCTTCTGCCACCGTGCTTTATACTCATCGTGCTCCTTTCCAAGGAGAGAGGACATCCCTCCTCTCCAACAGGGCATCCTCACTCTGACAATCCAGAGAAAGTTTGGCTAAAGGGGGGAGAAAAATAAAAAAAAAAAAAAATTAAAAATATTTCATACCTACCAAGGACTGTGAAGAGCAGCATCAACTTGATAAATACTGTTCACTAGTAGCAGTAATGATTTATTGATTTTTCCAGGAAACAGATTAATTTAGAGCCAGTCTGACATAGATCTTTCTTTTCCCCTGTATTTATTGCTGCTGCTCAAAGTCTTTCGCTGTGATCTGTGGGCATGTTGCAGGGCTGAGCACTGCAATAATCACGGCTGTCCTGGATTATTCACTTACCAAGGAGGATCTTTGTAACAGGAGGCCAAGGGCAATTCCAATCTGGTTCTGAAAAGGCACATTTCATTCAGGCATCCTTTGAGGAGCAGAGTTTCTCCATCATCTGAAGCTATTGCCTTAATCTAAATTGTTGGTTCAATTGCTTTCCATAAATTTAGCACTTAAAGGGATTAGGCAAAAAAAGCTTTGATTTTCCTCCTGACCTTTTAACATCATCAAATGAAAGCTGGGACATCAGTAAAGGGATTTGGAGTCAATAATTGTTTTGTAGTGACTGTATGTTTGAAAGCCAAACACTATCCCTGCCCTAATCCTTGGTCCCTGTATGGAGCAGAGTCATCTGCTGTAGTCTTCTGGGTTTGGCTTCACAGCAGCCTTGCCAACAGGACAGAACTTGCAAACAAGGCAAGAGAGCAGTGATCCAAATAAAAATTGCAGAGACGAGGCTGCTCTGCTGGAGCCCCAGCAAGTTCTCTAAATGGGCTGTTGCTGAAATCCTGACCTTGTTTGCTCTTCGGCTGCCTGAGCTGCTGCCTACCCTGTAGCCAAGATTAATTAATTCTCATATTGATGTGTCGAGCAACCGCCATGAAACCATAAAACAGGCAGAAAGCTGTCGGCATCCTGTAAAACTTGAGGAGGAGACAGGGAATCAACACGTAGGGATTTACTGAGTGGCGTGCCAAGCTAGCACAGCTTTAATCTCAGGTTATGTTGCCTGAAAAGAGGCAGATCAGGTACCTCATTCTGCCTGGTTACCTTGGGCAAGAGCTAATGGATTTACACAGGCAGAAAGCAGGCACAAGTGAAAGGACAGTAGCTGAGGAAACCAGATCCTTATTCCTTTGATGTGTCTTCTGTTACACCAGGTAAGAAGCTGAGCTGAGAAGGCTGCCTTTGGCAGACAGATTTAGTTACAGTGACGGGCTGTAGGTTAAGATTTCCTCCCTGGCCCTGTGCTGGCTTCCAGTTCTGTCCCTTCATACAGCTGCAGCGACGTTGCTGGAATCAGAACAGCTATTTTCGAGTGGTGTGGTTCATGCTCATGGAGGAGATAGAGGGGAAAGCAGAGCAGCTGTGCAAGAAACAGCAAGGCTGGAAGGAGCTCCTGTGGCAGGAGCCTCTCATCCCCATCCCCTCAAAGCAGAAGGTCCATGGGGGTTGTGCAGCACGTGGCTACGCTGGGGTCGGGGCAGGTGGCTGTGACAAGGAGCCACAGGCTGCCCACAAGGCCACCTCCCCTTCCTTCTTTCTGCTTTTGCAGGTCTGTTCTCTGCCTGCTTGGGAGGGAACCGGCTCTTGCAACATCTCTGCACTTCCCAGCACAATGAGCCCCTGTCAGGAGCCTTCACTTGCTCCAGTACCAAAGCACAGGGAAACCACAGACAAGAACCGTGGTGTTGCAATACCATTGTGCTGTCACCAGTCACCTCGGCTAAAAATAAACTGCCGCTAAACAACCTTCAGGCTCGCTTTCACCAAATGCCGTAAGGAGGACGCCCATCAAGACCACTAACTCAGGGCACAAATAGCTTCAAACACTCTGAGGAGTTTCATTTTTTGCCTCTCTTCTGAGGGTAAGTCCCCCCAAGCCCTCTCCTGAACCTCTATCACAACCAAGTACCCTGGAGCACCTGTGGCTTCTCACAAGCTCTTCAACATGAAGATTTTTTTCCCTGCTCTCCTCACTTCAGGGTTCTTGTGGAGCCCAGGGAGGGCAAATCCCCACGTGGGGACGGGAACAACACTCACCTTTGCTTTAAGTTGAGCCTGAAGTGCCCTGCAAGCTCTAGTTCTTAGCTCACTCGTTCATGTTTTGTGGTGATATGCAAGTTTTGCACAGCTTTGCAGGGAGTGGGGAACCAGCCTTGTGGAAAGCCACCCGCCCGCGGACAAAAGCTGGCAACAAAGCCCAGAGAGCTGTTTTGTCTGAGCCAGGACTGCTCTTTCTCGGGCTTCTGCTGCTACTGGCAGTGGTGGAAAGCCAGGGCAGTTTTCTCAGCTGATCTTGCTTTAGTCTTAGCAGGTTATCTGAAGTTCAGCTCTCCCCCACTGACCCTGTAGGAGCGTGTTGTGTGATACCTGCCCCGAATCGCAGCCACACATCATCCTGTTGTTTGAAAAGCTGTGCTAGGCAGGCTGCTGTCAGCTCCTCACCTTTTAAAACAAGCTGGAGAGAGTGAAACTGACCCATGATGCTCCTGAGGACACTTTGGCCAAGCGGCTCTGTGTACATCAGGTCCTGTCCCACTGCAGCAGCTGTTTCCTCTGTGACCAAGAAAACAGCTCTCAGCTTCAGAGTGTCTCACACAAGATTTTCCTTCCCTGTCCCGCACACTTTCTTTCCAGTATTTTCCAGCTCAGTGAGAAAGTTGAAAACCCTGAAAACACAAAGCTAGATCTTTTTCTCCTCCCTCTCTCGCAAATGCAGAGATGGGCTGCAGCCCCACAAGACCCACCAGCCTCTCCCACTGGGCCAAGTGGGAAGCCTTTGGTACCTCCTCTGTCCTGCCATCCTACAGACCTGCATAAGACACTGGGATGTGGTCTGAAAAGTTTTGGGATTTCACCAATCCAAAATTGGTGAGGGGGACAGCACAGTCCCTGCATTAACCCCAGCTCCAGCACATCCCCATGAACCCCATCGATGGCAGCAGAGACCCTGTCACCTCTCACCCTGCCTGCTTTGCTCCAAAATAGCTCCGCACTTAACCCACAGTGTCACTGAGCCATGCCCAGGAGGAAATTCCCCACCCTTTATCCTCCTGCTTTGCCTTTTGGCCTTTTAAGAAGACTTGGACTAAGTAAGGGGACAGGACACGGAGCTGGAGGGCAGGTCGGGCTGCCTTCCCACACTGCCCAGGCACAGGACTGCTCCATGGAGAGGTGACATTCAGTCCCCAGCTGGACCCTGTGGTGGGTGTCCTGTCCTCAAAGCTGGCTGCGGAATTATGGCCTGGCTTGTGCTGATAGGGCATGGGGGGAGCTGGAAAAGAAAATGCTGTTGGCTCTTCGTCTGCCTCATGCAGCATGTGCCTGTTACCAGCACAGAGCAGCAGAGGGACGTGCAGTGGTGGGAGATGCCCAGGGTTCAGCACAGGCACCCGAGAAGATTTACACAATGTGCCCAGTTTCAAACAGGACCAAGTCATGGAAAGGTTTTGATTCAGAGATACAAAACCATCTCCAAGTTACAGCAAATACATCTTTGATGCTCCTTCATCCAAGGGTTAAATTTTTAGCCTGGCTCAGCATGACACCTCACTGGGACACTGCTGAGTGAGGCCAGAGTGTTTTCTAGGATCTGGACAGATCTCTGATGCAGGGCTTTGGGGCTGCCAGTGGGATCATTTGCTGCTTTGCCAGAAGCCCCTCTCAGGGCTCTTTAGCAGAGAGTAGCACCATGCTGAGGAGTGTGGGGTGTCAGAATGGGGCCAGACCACATCCAAACACTGTTTCAACCCAAATCCCAACTGGAGCAGGCACAGGCATGAGCTGAGCCCATGTTAACCAAACAAAAATAAGTTTTGACTGGGCCCTAGTGAGTGGCAAGCGCAGGATGCACTCCCGCTCCTTGTAACAAACCATTTCAGCTTCAATCCCATGGAAATGTTTGTGCTCACAGAAATCACTGAAAAGCCCCAGGCACAGAAATCTCTGGGCAGATCAATGTGATCAGCATAGAATCATAGAATGGGTTGGGTTGGAAGAGACTTTAAAGATCACCTTATTCTAACCCTGCTGCCAAGGGCAGGGACACCTTGCACTAGGCCAGGTTGCTGCAACCGCCATGCCAGCTGGCCTGGAACACTGCCAGGGATGGGGCAGCCACAGCTTCTGCGGGCAGCGTGGGCCTGGGCCTCAGCAGCCTCACAGTCAAGAATTTCTTCCTAACATCCAATCTAAACCTACTCTTTGTCAGCTAAAGGTTTGGGCTTCTGTATTTTTTCAATCAGCCTGATTTTCCTTGTTTCTGCATAAATGCTTAACATTCTTCTGAAATGGACTTTTAAAATTTTCCATTTTGAATGAAATCTAGAGGGTAAAAGAATAAAAAAGAATTTTAAAAAACCCAAACAAACAAAAAAAAAACAACAACAAAACCAAAACCAACAACCTGCATGTAGCCAAAACAGACAAAATTGCCTGTATATAGGATTTATGCTGAATCATTGTTAGATTTGGCTCTTCCTTATGTCAATACCCCCTGTGCTTTTAAGGCTACACTAAAAATATCAAAAAGGACCCAGACAAGGACAAGGACAGTTCAGGCCAAACTTTGGTGCCCTTGAATTGGTCAAATATACAAAGCAGCTGCTTTAAAGTCCAGAATCAATATTTTCACATCAGAGTGCTGCACAAAACACAAACCAGAGAAATTGGGGAGGTTTTGACAGGATTTTCTTTGGAAAGTCCTAGCTGGGCTGAGGTGGCCTGGGAGGCTGGGCTGGCAAAGAGTCAAGGCTGCAGGAAGCCTTGATAGGACCTTTGTGCAGGGAAAGATCCAAGTCTTTTATGGCTTTGCAGCTGTATGGGCCAAAGTGGAATTTGCTGGGCTACAACTATTTTCCACTGGATCTACTGGGAGCTGTAGCTGCTATTCTGCAGGATAAAATTGGTGACTTGAATTTCCTCACACGAAGAAAAACATTTCCCTGCCTGGTTTATGTGTCCTGAAATATACCAAGAAGGGGAAAGCCACGCCAGATGGTGCAGAGCAGATAGGAACCCCATGGTTTTCACCCACATTATCCTCCTGGCTGACTGCACTGCTGAATAAATGGTGCTGCAGGGATGGCAAGTTGGGGTGCTGCTGCTTGGAGAGTAAATTACTGCTTTGTGAGTGAAAGCGGCAAGGTCTGCTCATCAGATATAACTTGTTCCTATCCGGATGGAAAAGCTCAAGCCAAGGAGCTTCTCTCCACAAAAGCAAAATTTGTGAAGCAATTCATGCCAGGGAGTCATTACTTTTCTGATCAAAGCACGTTTAAGATTACTAGAGGATCTCTCCATGCACAACATGTATATGCACATGAATACCGTGTCTCAACTGCTGTCTAGCTCCAGGAGATGGGAAGGTGGGGCAGCAGTAAAAAAGCAGGATTCATCCAGACAGCACACAGACAGCTGGCTTCTGAGGAGGAAAGAAAGAAAGTGGTTAGAAGAAAGTGGTTAAAACAAAATGCTTAGGGTGCTGAGGCACTGGCACAGGTTCTGCACAGAAGCTGTGGATGCCTCATCCCTGGAAGTGTTCAAGGCCAGGCTGGATGGGGGTCTGAGCAACCTGAGGTGTCCCTGCCCACGGCAGGGGTTGAAATGAGATAGTTTTTAAGGTCCCTTCCAACCCAAGCCATTCTGTGAGTCTATGAAAACTCTAAATCAAACCAGTAACAGAAAAAGAAAGCCCCGAGATGTGAGAAGAATGCTCAGTGCTGCAGTGCTGGGCTGGGTTTGTCTTTCCTTGCTAATTTTCTCCTAGCAGTTCAACTCACAAACTTGAGAGAAGTCCTTGAAAATAAAACTGGAGTGAACTCTAAGAGCAAAGCTCACTTGACCATGGCTTCCCAGGGTTTGCTTTTCCTCTCCAGCTGCTTCAATCATCCTTGCCAGGGAGGGAAGACACCACTAAGTCAGGAACAGAACACATCCCTCCAGGCCACTGCTGACCACCACAAACTGTCCTGGAAATGGCCGTGCCGTGCAGGGGATCCAGTGGCTCAGGCAGTGTGAGGAAGGCAGGAGTGAGCCACAAATACACCCCCAGATACTCTCCAACAAGGCAGAGGAGCTCATCTCCCCAGCCTGCGACTCCCCAGCACCTCCTGTTTATGCACCCCGCACCCCAGGATTGCCTGGCTCAGAGCTTTAATCAGCCACAGCACAAACGCAGGGGCGCAGGGAACTGATGCTGCAGGGAGGGAGCTCACCCTGCTCAGGCTGCCTGATGGGTCTGTGGGATATCCAACACTGTGGTGTGGGGCAGGGGGAAGAGCTGTGAGCCCTTGTCAGATCCAGACCCCATAGGCAGTTTTTGGATTCTGCAGGGGTGCAACCACAGCTCTGGAAATATCTGCTCCACACCTTGGCTTCTCAGGGCAATGGCTGTACCCACCCAGCTGGAAGCTCCCTGTGTGGTATGGCCTGGTTTAGGGCCACATCCAAAATTTGGGCATGCTCCAGCTGGGCTGGCCTGTGAACCTGAGGAGGGCAGCCATGAATCGAGCACCTGAAGACCCCATCCCTCCTGACCTGCAGAGAGGAGGAAAATGAGGCACCAAGCATGCCCAAATGCACAGTGTTAACGCTCATTTCAGGATGGGATGAGCCTCTGGGATACTCTCACCTCACACCCCAGGCCCCAGAGCACAGCAGGGAGCATCTAGGATGCTGTGGAGGGCCAAAATGTCCCAGGAGAGATTTAACTGAGGTGGGCAGGTACCAGAAATGTGCTGAGTGCAGCAGCTAAATCCCCCTGGGACAGTGAGATAGAGCCCTTAGTCAGCCCTGACACACGCCTGGGAAGGCAATGGGGACACTGAGGGAAAAGCAGCGGGGATGCTGAGCCTGTCTGGCTCACAGGGCCGGGATGGAAACACTGGCAGCTTGGAAACAGAGCTTGGAAATGCCCAGTGGGCCAGGAGATGAACCCTGGTGTGCCAGGAAGTGGAAGGGAGAAGTAGTAAAAAGCTCTGATAAGAAGGGCCGTGTAACCAGAACAAATATTGAGTGATTCAGCAGCAGCTGACCCAGGAAGGAGAAAAGGGCACTCCTTGCAATGTTTGACTTGGCGGCTGCGATGGCGCAACAGCCTCAGCCGAGGAGAGGCAGCAAAGGCAGCGAGCGGGCAGCTCCTCCTGTCACCGGCTCGGCTTCTGCAGCTGGGACCCCAGAAAAACAACATCTGGGCTTCCCTCAGCCAGAGAGATGCCTCCTTCTGTGGTAGGCTTGGGGCTCCATCCCACAGGGGTGGCAACAGTCCTTGGTATCAGCTGCCAGGCAGGAGGCCAGCTCTAACAGCCACGTTGTTTGCTGCACGTGCCGGTGGACAAACATTGCCACAGCCCGTATTCCTGCACCAGGGATGCTGCAAGAAACACAGTCCCCTCCCAG
The DNA here is from genome assembly GCA_013389985.1 of Dryoscopus gambensis. NCBI lineage: Eukaryota > Metazoa > Chordata > Aves > Passeriformes > Malaconotidae > Dryoscopus > Dryoscopus gambensis. Next base: position 248,874 of record WEIT01016590.1, read on the forward strand.
CCAATGCCTTGCCAGGAGGCAACGAAATGTCCCCACAGCCTGTGTTACTTGTGACTTGAGAGCAGGTCTACCTTTAGCCCTCATTTCCCAGAGCCAGGGTGCATCCCCACAATGTTCCCACCACCTCAGCTCTGGGCTTGGCAGCTGGGTCAGTGCTCAGCATGGTTATTGACATTTTTTTCCCCCTAAATCTGTGCAGCAGGTAGTCAGGAGAGGGCTCACTCCTCTCTTCCCATGGGATGCACTGGGAGGGGTCACACGATGTGCTCAGGCTTTGGAAAGCCGAAGGTGTTTCAGGTCACTGACAGGCTTTCCATCCCCATCACCAGGAACACAGGCTCTGAGTCCAGGCTGAGCATCCACCTTCAGAAATTCAGGCTTCTTGATGAGACCTAGGGCTGCAATGCAAAAAAACAAACAGGAAAATACCAACCCGACCCCAGCGCCTCCCAAAACCATGACCCAAAGTTTACTTGTGAAAACGCAGGCTCTCACCCCATATCTAAACCACAGGCACACTTCCTGCTGGCTCCACCCTCTCATCCCGAGCACAGCTGTTGTTCCCCAATACCCAGCTGGCAAGGAAATCTTCATCTTTCCAAGCAGATGCCAGCTGGTGGTCTCAGGACCCCCAGTTTCAGCCCTTTTTCTCTTGGGCTATCACAGATGGGCCATGGCTCAGAGGAAGGCTGGCAGGACACCTCTGGTACTTGTGGAAAACTGGCAAGGTTCATGGGGAAAAACAGTCAACAAAAATGGTGGTGGATCCCGCGGGCAAGAGCAGGAACAGCTCCCTGTGCTGAGAGCACCTGTCCCTTTCCGTGGAAAAGGAGAGCACAGCCCCTCTGTTGAGCTGAGCAAGGGGAGGCACCGCCCTCCCCACCAGTGATGGAGAGGTGGCCATGCCACCACCAAAGCTGGCCTTCAAACCAACAGCAACACTCTGCTCACACCACAGCAAAGACATCCCTACCCAGCTGGGCAGAGCTGTGCTTATTTACACCACCTCCAAGTGCTGACTGAGCACTGGGGTAGCTCGGCAAGCTGGGAGAATGAACAACAAACAGCCCCCCCAAAACAAAACACAGGCTCAAACAGTGATAAAATCAACTTTTCAGAGGTCACATTGATACTTTCGCCTTGGTACCTCTCCTCCCCAAATAGGGAGCTGAAATGGCACTGGAGGATCACAGATGGGCAAAAAGACAAAAGCAGGAGGATGAGTAAGACAATGCACAGATCCTGCAGGTACGGAGCGAGGTGTGTCTGTGGGCTGGCCTGGCTGAACGTGGATTTGCAAAGACTTGTCCAGTGATTGTCCAACCTGCAAGTGCTGAGGTGCAGCTGAACATGACCTGCTAACAAGGCCAGATGGAAAGTCCCCCCAAGACCTGCAGTTACTGGCTAAGAATTAGGGGGGAAAAAAAACCAAACAGAAGATTTTACTGCCGCTGGAGAGCAGAATTCATGGGACAGAAATGCTTCCCCATCAGCAGAAGTGAAATATCGTTGGGGTTGGATGGGGATTGGAGCAACCTGGTCTAGCAGAAGGTGTCCCTGCCCATGGCAGGGGGGCTTGGAACAAGATCATCCTTAAGGTCCCTTCCGACCTAAATCATTTTATGGTTCCATGAAAACAGGAAACATTTGTCACAGGCTCCTTGCCAAGGGCACTTGCTGCTAATTTAACTCTACGTCAAGATTCTGTGCTCCATCTACAGAGTCCCTGGCCCTTGGGAACACAGGTAGCGAAACACCAGGGACCTGCCAAGAAAGCCAATAGCTCCGGCTGCCCCCCTGAGCCCCATGAAGAGCTGCTGCCATGTCACAGCGCCCTGACCTCCCAGAGCCGGCTCTGGACACCACAGACACTTTCCCTGCCCACACCCCAGCCCCAGCAGTGCAAGAGCTGTGGCTCATTGCATCATCCTCACTCCACCTCCCTGGGGCAGGTCTCCATCAGCCCCAAACCTGCCAGCTCTCCCAGGGGGATCTTCACCAGCTGGCCCCAGCCAGCTGAGAGGAGCTGGGGCAATGCTTGCCCCATGTCCCAGAAAATACCCAGTAATTCAAATCGTTTCCTAGTCCCAGGGCATGCGAAAATTAAGACCTTTTCCAGTATTTGGTGAGCAGCACCAGTTCCTGGTATTCTTCCAAGAGGGAATACCAGAATCCCTGCTCCAAGCCCTCTGTGCCAGCTCCTGCCAGCTTGCAAAGACTTGCCCTAGAGGGATGGGGTGGAAGGGTTTGGGAGTGCCTGGCAAGAGCTGTTACGGGCATGTATTCAGCTTTACCCATCACAAGCAAGAGGGTCTTACTCAGATTCCTGGGAGACCAGAAATTAAGGCAGAAATGCAGCAATTAGCCGCTGAGGAAAGGATGGAGAGGGGATGGTCTAAGGACTGTGGTTGTTTCTCAGCCCCAAGCCTGCCAGAGCTCAAGAAATGTTTGGACAATGCTCTCAGGCACATGGTGGGATTCTTGGGGTTGTCCTGTGCAGTGCCAGGAGTTGGACTTGGATGATCCTTGTGGGTCTCTCCCAACTCAGGATATTCTATGATTCTATGAAAGTGGAGCCTGAGTGCTCCCAGGAATGCCTCAGTAACACTGTCAAAGAAAAGCTGCTCCAAAAAAGTTGCTCCCTTTGGGCTGGAGGGCAACCAGTCATTGCACCCCCATTTCCGTGGCCACCCCCTGCCTTTCTCCTGGACTGGGAGGCACTGGAAAGCTCCCTGTTTTCCTGCCCCCTGCAGCAGGGTGGCCTGTGGTTCTGCCACCAGCCTGACGCAGTGAAGTCCTACAAGCAGGTGCAACTGCATATTAATATAAAGCCATCAAGAGCTTTTGGCCTGAGGGATCCATGAAATCTGTAGAGAAGGGGCCAGAGCCAGAGCCAGCTGAGGACCTTGGACACCCACCTGTGTCCCAGGGCATGGGGAGGGAGGGAGTGAAGCCGTCGCTGGGCATCACTGCATCACACCCACAATTTTTCAGGCCTTCTTTTGTGGGCTTTTCTATTTTTGACCTTCTGCCTAATCGCATAAGCTGCTTTCCAGAGCAACTACAGCATCTGCAGCTTTTATTGACTTCCTCTGAAAACACAACTGAGGATTGTCAGGAGGGAGATGCCAGAGCCATACTCACTTTGACGTGGTTTATTCACCTGGATAGTCCATGGGCTTCAAATAATGCCTGGCAGGCAGCTAGGCAAGTGAAGGGCTAGCAGTGCCCAGCTGGCATCTAGAGACTCAGAAGCAAAACACATGGTTAAAGCAAGAGCTGTGTGCTTACAGCTCTCTCCACGCAGCAGAGACTGAACTGGAAAGCCAAATCACCCTCCACTTCACCACAAACAGTGGGTGTTGGGTGTTAAGGAGCATCTCACCGTGACCTCAATGGCCCATTTCATGCGTGGTGGCATGGAAAGGAGCCCAAAGGTGAAAAGGCTTAATTAGTAATACTTCAAGCTGATTACCATGGCCCATATATAGGGTGACCTGCATCTACTATCACTTAGCATGGTAATGACTAAGTACAGTATGTGGTTTAAATATCTCCCTAACGCTAAAGCTAAATGCATCTATAGCCCTAACCCTCTAATTGACTGATTCTAAATATGATAGATTAGCTTTCCATCTCATTATATGTATCTAATCAGGGGATGAGGGCTCCTATACCCTTGGACACTTGGCTTGTCATCTCTACTGTCCTACAACAGCAATTAAAAGAAAATTACTTCTCAGGTTTGTTGCAGGCTTATCTCGTACTCTATCTCAGGAAGATGCTGGATTTAGTTTACGATGATCATAAAAACAAGCTTCAGAACCCTGCTTTCTATCTTGGTGGACACCAAGATTTAGAAGCTTAGATGTTGCCTGTGTGACCTTTTCCCAATGACCCTAAATCAGCACAGGGCTCCTGCTGCCTGTGGTCATCACTCCATAAGCAACTGGCTCAGGGGCAGCAGTGCCCAGTGGGAGAGGCTGGGAGCAAGGAGCAAAGGAGGCACCAACAATAGCTTAGGCTTCAGTCACCCTTTCTCAACTAGAATGCTCATTTAAATGTTATCTAAATGAGGCTGGTCCTGTGCAGGGCCAGGAGTTGGACTCAGTGATCCTTGTGGGTCCCTCCAACTCAGGATATTCTAGTATTCTGTGCTTAAGAGAAGTTTCCTGGTTCCAACCCCAGGTGCCTTTTCCTGCATCGCTCAAGCCCAAGGTCCTGCACACCAGGTAGGCTCCACTGCCCCAGCAGCTGCTCACCATGGCCCCAGCCTGAGTGCACATGTGGGTGGAGGACTAAGGCAGAGTCCCCAAGTGACCTCAAGGGCCTCTTCCAGCCCAGCTGAGCACTAATAAGCTTTCTGCATTAAGGCTTTCACTCCAGGCCTAGGTGGCTCCAGGCAACTCCTTGCTCACACCTTGTCTCTGCCTAGGAACCAGTCTCCAAGGCAGGATACTGTGGGCCACATGCCTGGTGTGGAACTGCAGGTGCTCCACACCCATTTCTTAGGGCTCAGGAGTCCCTGGGACACACTCATGCTCCACCAAAGCTGTGAAACATCTACATGAGGTCACCCTGAAAATTTGGCCGCCACCACCAGGCTCCCTGATGCCTCCCTCTGACCCAGGAGACACGTTCCCTCTTACTGAGAGGAGAGGGCATCCATCCACCCCGCCACCCCTCTGCCCAGGCCTGGCCAAATGGGAGGGAAGAGGAGGTCGATGGCTCTTTGCCCAAGATGCTCTCTGATAACCTGAGGACCACCCACCTCTAACAATTGTCAGGCCATGGGTGCTTTGTTTACCTTATGTTTAACCCAATACAGAGGCCATGGAGCCAAAAGAAAGGCTGGATACCTTTACACTCACCCTGGCTGCCCCAGACTATGTGTAGGCACAGAGTAATTGACCACGGGGAGATGAACCATGTTATAATTTTGTCATTTTCCACTCAAGCATCCTGGGCACTGATTGCAGCTTGGGGATTTTCCATGTCAGACAAATTACCAGACTCCACCAAAATAGCTGAGAGGCAGCCCCATTTTGGGTTACAACATCTTCACCAGATGGGCACAGGCAGAACTCCCCTTTGTGTGTGCAGGAGATTTTGGGCCATGGTAAATTGGTGCACTGGAAGGAAAATTAAAGGAGTCAGGGTAACAGATGAGAGAAGACGTCCCAAACTGGCAGAGGAAACTCTTGCTCATTGTAAGCAGAAACAAAAGAGCCTTCGGTTGCCAGGGTGCAATTTAGACACAGGCTCCACGTGGCAATTTCCATGGGTCTGCAGGGCACACTGGTGAAACTTGGGGATGAGGGTTCCCACAAGTGGAGAGATTTTGTTAAAGTCCAGGCCGAGCTGAGCATGCTTAAAGGTCCCACTTGCCTTTTTTCCTGCAGTTAAAATTAGGTTTTAAGCTACTGAGATTAGCATCTGAAAGGGAACATTCTCCTGTGACATAGGGCTCACTTGACCCATTTCCTCAGGCAGCTAGAGGCAGGTTTTCCCCACTGTCCAGGGAAGTGGCAGAAGCACTGAGCTGAACAAAACCTCCACCGAGCCTTCCCCTTGGAGAAAGGGTTGGTGATGAGTGAGAATAAAGGCCCCGAGAAGAGGCAAGCAGAAAGGCTGCCCCAAGGAGTGCAACATGTCCAGATATGTCTGTCAGATAACAATACCTCAGCTCAAGCCCTTCACAGAGCTTAAAAATAATGGTGACTCAGCTCCAGGTGAAATACTCACCTGTAATGCTGCCCTCCTGCCTCAGTCAGGTTTGAGCTACTGATGGCGCTGCCTTTGCTCCAAAGTGGGGAGACAGCAACATCCCAGAAGCTGGAGGAGACACGGCCCAAAGTAATTTGCAAACCCAACAACCCTGTTCGTGGGGTAAACGTGACAGTGCGTCTCAGTTCTGAAGAAAACCGTGGTTAACACCAATCTCTAACAAAACCCTTGACACCCTGTTTCTTCCAGACAGCACTTGGGAAAAGAAAGTCAGACTTCTGTGCAGGAGGCATCTCTGGGCAGCAGACAGGCCTGTAAGAACTGGGAGGTCTGGAACTGCTTCCCGTCTGGGTCTAGCAGTAGATAAGATGGAGATACATGAAACTGCCTCTCACTCCCAGCTGAACTACAGCACAGCTTGGCCAGTCTCCAAAAAGGGCTCATTAATAACTCCTGCAATGTTCTTCTCCTGGCAGATGTGGTGGTTATAGTGGTGGTGTTGGAGTCGTTGCGGTGGTTTGAAGATCTGGAGATGCTGTTCCTGGAATCAAGTGAGGTTCCATTTAAGAAGAAATGCAGTTTTAGTAGTCTCTGTTGTACAAAACCTGAGGCCCTGACCCCAGTCCACATTAAATGGTTGGAAATGAGAAACCAGGTGATGAATAAACCCCTCATTTGAAGGAGGGGGAAGGAGGCACTGGAGGAACTGAGTCACCAGTTTTGAGCAATCCTGAACTCACTGCTAAAGTCTCTCAACTCCACTTTTGTAAGACCTGCTGCCAACAACAGCCGTGGGAGCTCAGAGCTGGAGCAGAACTGACACCACGGGCAAGTTAAAACTGTTCCAGGGCTAAAACCTTCACACTGACACGTTACCTGGGGGAGCCCACACAGGGAAGGCTTTGTCTTTGTCTGACCCAAGCTCATTTTAAGCTTCCTTTCTGGGATGAAAGGGTTTGGGGATGTTCTTTTGGAATTCTGCCTGGCAGCCTTTTGCCACAACACCTTCTAACTCCCACATCCCTGAGACCTGTGGTCCCCAAGTTTCCTTGATCAAACTGCCCTCATGGAGTTTTTCTTCCCCAGAGTGGATGGGGCAGAAATGATGATGATTCTTGTGTGTCTTTGCTGCCTGCAAGTGGCCTGAGGCACTTCTAAAATACAGTGCATCATGTCAGCCACAACCCTGAGGTGTGACCCCATTTCATGAGGACACTGCTCTGCCTCCTCTCTTTTTTAGCTTCTATTAAAGGCATGAGAGGGGAGACAGCCTGGCCTTCTCTCTCAGCTGCCAGTCGTGTACATGGACATCACTGGGGCACTGGCTGTACCAAAGTCCCCCTGAGAAGATGCCAAGGTTGCCAAATGCCAACACCACTCCCTTTCCTCCACACTTTTTGACCTCCTGCTCTTCCTTCAGGCCTGGCCCCATCAGCAGGACACTTCCAGCCCATGGCAGCCTGAGGGGGAATGCCGAGTGCTGTGCCCAGGGGAAGGCAGGACAGGCAGTGTGGGATGCAGAAGGTGACAGGCTTGTGCAAGGGGCTGATGCACGAGTTCAGAAATGCTGCTGGACAAGCCCTACACACAGTGACTACACAGCACATAAATGCCTGCCCCAGCCTTCCTCTCTCCTCCCTCCTCACTCCCGTGCCTTCTGCGTGCCCTGCTCTGTGGGTTTGGAGACAAGGAGGCAAGGGATCACACTGTGGTGACTGTACATAAACAATAGGAAGAGATGGAAAAATACATAAACCTCACGCCTGCTCATGGTTTTATCACCCACCTCTTGGTGTTTGGCATCTTTCTCTATGCTCCAATGCCTGGCTTCACATCAATTCACAGACCCCAGCTTTCATCTAAAAAAATTATTATTGCACGACATTCCAGCTCCTATTGATGTGGAGAAGCACAAGTCAGGATCCAAAATATTCATAATACAGATGTTAAAAAAAAAAAAGAGAGAATGAAAAACAGCAAGAAAAGGACTTTGACATTTACTATTTTGGAAAGCTCTTGATTCCCGAGTTAGCTGCAATTTTCAGACAACCTGACTCATCATTTCTGAATGCTTTGGTTTGGCAGCCCTGTATATATTTAGTAATACAAACCCTGACTTGCAGTTTCCAATGAGAATCTTAATGGCATGATAAGACAGATTTTCATCTCATTCACGTCACTTCCAAATATCAGGACATTTACTTAGCGGGAAGAGTTGTAAAAGCTGTGAAATGGTCTCCCTGGGGAGGAGCAGAAACCTTCTGGCTACACGCTTGAGCAGCTGAACAAACCGAGGGAGAGCAGGCAGCAGTGAACAGCTCTTTCCTTTTTGGCCAAGGGACAGAGCAGATGATCCCAGACATGTTTTCCTCTTCACTGCTCCTGGCTCTGGGCATTGCTAATCAAGTCCACTGCCATACCACAGCCACAGGAGCCTCTCTCAAATCCAACTGGAGAAAGAGCAGCTTCTGTAGGAGGAACACACAGCACCAAGGGAAAACTACTGTTGCAAACCATTTAGGATTTCACAAGGAGAGGAACCTGCGCCAGTCCTTGAGAAACGCATTCAAAGCATCCTCAGCCAGCAGTCAGAATTGAATTTTTTACTTTGAAATCCCTTGGGCACTGGAAGTCTGTGAGATTTCTTCCATTGCCTATCAAGCAGCGGTATTAAAAACTATGTCTTTGGCAGCACAGCCAGCATGAGTAGATGTGAGATGATTTTCATCTCTTCATTGCAGACCATCTGCTTCTTACCCTCAACTTTCAAAGGCCTTGAAGGAGATGTAGGCCACCAAATTTTACAGCTAGATTTCATGAACCTCTTCGAAAATGAAAGGATTGCACCGAACACAAATTTACAGACATCAAAGGGATCTTTGCTTTTCATGCAAGCACTAAAAGCAGTGCAAAGGGAACTAATTACAATTTGCTCAATTGCCAGTTTTCACACTGGAGTGAATACAAGCATTTTATGCTTTAAACCTTACAAACTTGTGGCTGCCAGCTTAATATACTTCTAAAGCCAGAACCAAGTTAATAGACTAAAACCATCTTGCACCCACTGAGGCAAGCAATGAAGCCAAAAGAGCTGCAGGGTAGCTCCTGGAAAACTCTTGCACTTTTTTTGTACCCCTGCTCGCCTTTTGGGGTTTTTTAAACAAATCAGTATTTCTTTACATATTCAATAGCAGTGTAAACACTAATCCAGCTTTTTCAAAAGCAAAGCCATTGCATAGATACTTTTTATTGAGCTGATCTTCATCCATACTGCTGACAGAGTCTCAGGGAACACAACTGAAACGGCAGCTCCTCATAAAAAGTATGGGAGAGTTCAGGGATCTTGGCCAAATGTGGCTGACTCAAGATCTGCTGATTTGAGTGGCTGAAAGCATTACACAGACATATGAGTTACAGGCAGGCCATGAGGGGGAAGAGATGCCCTAAATTATAAATCAGGATCCAGGTAAAAATTGTGAAAATAAAGAAAATTCCTATATAGCAGAACCCTAGGTTTCCAAGTCCAATCACAGATCTGCCCATGAGTTTGCACTACGGGTGATGGAAGGGCAGAGTGACACTGATGCCACTTAAAATCAAGGAAAAGAGAAGATGGGGAAAGAATTCCCTTTGTCAACCTCTTTCCTGCCCATCAAGCCAACAAGCCCTGGGCCACAGCAGGTACTGGCTGCCCACAGTGAGAGCTTCTCTGCTCCCCAAAATACCATCTTATATCCTCCAGAGATCTACAAGCTTTCCAGTTTGTGGTTCACAACAATCCTAACAGAGGTGACTTAGTTCCCACTCTCCAAGCTTTCAGGACACAGATTGGTGGGTACTGATACGAAATATGATATTGACACACCAATAATGGTCTCCAAAGGTGACTACTGCACATTCTTCATGCTGTCAGTGATGCAAACACTTGGGTCCTGAGGCCATGGAGATGGGATCACATTTTGATGCTGAAGGCAACACTGGCAATAGCTCCTCCAGCAAGAATGATTCCATAGGATCTCCAGCGCCCCAAAGAATACTACAACCAATGAAACTCTGGGATGATACCACTGTGCTGGCAAAAAAAGGTGTATCACTTACTGTTCTCCAGCACTGACCTCCAGGGAAGGAGAGGCTGCTCACCATCCTTGACAGTCAAGGGGGAGTCAAAAAGCCGCCAACACCAAGTTCACAGACAGTTTTGGGGCTCCCACTCTTGGTGGCCAACTTAGCTGCACTAACCCCTTGCCAAACGAGCACTGCTGCAGTTGTAATCCCAGGAAACCGAGTGGGAATTGGAGTGAGGAATTGCCTTGGGTCGTGTCTGCACCAGACAGGTGAACACCACGCGTAATTCACCCGTGAACAAGGTGCCCCAGTGGCCCCCTCATGCAGACGCATCCACCCCTGTGCTGTTTCTTCCTGTGTGGGAAAGAAACTCAAGCCAGCCTGCACAACTGGTTCTTGGACCATTTTCTGGAAATCTGTTCTTTTTCTCCCGCTTATACAACACAACCTCTTCCTCTCCTGCCCCACTTAGGAGGAGCTGGGTATCTACAGACCAGCAAAGGGATGGGCTGCAGTGTGGCCAGAAGGTGCCCATGGAAGGGAAGGGAGATCAGAGGATGAAGCTGTGCTTACTCGTAGAGGAGACACAGGAAAGAAAGAGGGAGAACTGGTGGAACACACAAGTACAAAGACAAGAAGAGTCCAAGGGTAACTGAGCCTCTGCCCCACTTGTCAGACAGTTCAGAGATGCTTTAGAGGTAGAAGTGACTCAGCCAAATAGAGAGGACTGGAGTGGGAACGAGTAATTCTTGCATGTAGATCTCACCTTTGATTTATTTCTAACTTGGTCTCAGAGCAGCTGAGCACGTACAGACCAGGGGGTCTGTGCTGTCATGGGGGTTGTGCCCGTGCAATTTCCATGCCAAAGGCTCCTGCTCCCCTACACAACCTCCACAGCTGCAGTGGGACAAGGTCTGTTCAGAACTGTCCCTCTCTGCTGCACCTCACCCTTCTCTCAAGTTAAAGCATGTGAGGAGCCCTATATAAACATCATCAGTTTTGCAAGACATTAGAAATCCTTTTCCTTCTCCAGCAATTCATATCTGCCCAAGGAAGAGGCTGTAAACCTGTCATCCAGCTTCAAGCCCGGCAGGGACAGCAAAGGTGTGCCAAAGAGCTACAAAAAATCATCAAACGTCCAGGAGAGCAGGAAAAGTACAGAATCATCTCCCAGAGTATCTGCATTCTAAAATCTGCACTGAAAAACCATCTCAGTCCGCGTGTGGCAGAAGCTTGGGTATGCGATCGATAAAAAGTGCCCCATGAGTAATGAGCTCTTAAATCCAAACCAAACCAAGTCGCTCTGTATCTTAGATAAGGCTTATCACTCTCATGAGAGAAAAGCTGTCCTTTTTTGTTACCTGTTGGTTGACAACTCTGCTTTCAAGCAGCTTGCCAGCTCTGCGGCTCCCATCGCAATAACACTACAAATAATTTAAGTGCTACCACTTCGGATCAAAATTTTAATGAGGCACTAAACCCACAAAAGGGGCTCTGTGTAACACAATTAAATAGAAAGGGCCTAAATAAACAGTACAACAAGTTACATTATAGTTGAAAACAGCTGGGAGCCAAAGAAAGGAGCATTGAAGATGCATGATGTAAAAAGGCATTTCACAGAATGCAAACACTAAAACTTTTCAACACACACAAACAGTAAAACGCTACGAGCACATGACTCCCCTTTGATTTGGAAGAATCTGTGTGGGGCACAGGGCATTTGTTTTTTTTTCCTTCTGCTAGTCAGCACAATGAAATATTTCACGTGGGAACCCAGACAGTGTCAAAGAGAGACATTTGTGCTTTGGAAAGAAATAAATACTGCAGGAAACAGGTAAAGTCAGTAGGAACATCTGGTTCAGTCAAGCCACGGGATGTTGGATCACGTCTCCAAAATGCTGGGCAGTATTGGGACTTCTCAAAAGAGTCTTGCAAACAATCAGCATCATAACAAGTCCGTTTGGCTCAGGGCTGCAAGACACTTGTTTCATGCTCACGCTGAGTCCTCGAATCCACTGCAAGTGGTGACATTCAGGCTGAGCCAACCAGCTCAGCATCCAGTGCTCTGTCTGCATCAGCTGTTTACAATATCATGTTTGTTCCACCCCTGTCAATATTTGATCCAAGAGCTGCAGAAGTCCTACAAACACAGGAAGGTTTCAATTTCACATTAAGGTAACATTGACAGTGGTGCTGCTGTATCGTGCAAGTCAGTGCACTGTTACTCCTTGAGAATGAAATTACTGGTAAACTTGGTTTTTATTTAATTTCCTCCCGGTCCTCTCAGCAACCTTTCCCCAGAGCCATAGCTATTGCTGCAGTTCTGGGCTGGTGAATGAAAAGTTTCTAAATTCATCTTGGTTTATCATTGGAAGGATCCCTTCTTCAATGGGGGTCAGGATGGGCTCCTCTTTTATAAAATCTGGATCAAAGTTGCTCACGTCATCTTTGGATTTCTGTCAAATGGAAAAGACAAAGGAAAGACACGTCAAAAGTGTGTCTCATCTGCTCGATTCTTGCTCTGCATCTGAGGACACTGAACCATCGCTTCCATAACACAGGCTGAGCTGACTGAGAGCTTCTTCTGGGCTTGGACTGGGAGCAGCTGCCCCCACAGAGTCTCTTACAGAGCAAAGCCTTTTCCAGCCTCTGCAGGTTTCTAACAGGGAACCCCCTCTCAGATTTCACTGACAGCAGCTCTGGGGGCTTCCCTGGCCAGACATGGCCGGGCAGGGCACATAAATCAGTCCCTTCCCTCAAGTGGCAGCACAGACCCTGTGCAGTTATCAGCCGGCTGACTCCACACAGTCCCTCCTTATCTGCAGAGTGTCTCAGCTGGGTTTTGGGGAGGGGGTGGAGGACACTCCTCTTTGTGCCAGCCATTAAACTTGCACAATACTGAATTACTGGGCCGTGGGAAGACAAATGGCTGGCCTCCAGGTGCTGGATTCCTTGCTGTGTGCCACAGAGCGGGGCTGTTTAGAATGCACACACACAAACTGGGTTTGTGGCATGTTTTCATGAGGCGCGAGTTTTTCCTGCACACAGAGCAAGATATTTTATTGACATTGAGGTCAATAAAATTTATTAGCATTGGAGTCCAACATTCCCAGATCCTGCCCAGCTCATGGCAGACTGGGCAGGCTCCCTTAGCCTTTGATTGAGGCTAAGGGGCAACTCAAGATTCTGCTTTTGAGCTGTCACACCTCCCCCAAATACCTGGTCCTGCACCCAGTGGTCATGGAACAGGACTGGGGAGATCATTGCTACTGAGAGCTTGCAGAGTGACCACAGCATGAGATAAGCCACTCCAGGCAATCATTTGAAAGACAAGGAAGCCACAGAGACAACCCTGGAAAGGCTGCCCATGGAGAGCAGCCCTCTTCTCTCACAGAGCATCCTGTGTGGGCAGGGGCAGCACTATGCAGCCTCTCTGCCATTTGAAGCACTCACTGACAGTGGCTGGAGCAGGGAGCACTGTGCTGGGTGCTGAACAGACACGGAGAGACAAAGGAGAGACAGCCCTGCTGTGAAGGGGTAGGTGGACTGAGCAGGACGAGGATTACTGACCCTGTTTTATCTTTGGGGCAAGGCAAAGGGTACTTGAGTGCCTAATCTGCTGCAGTTGCTTTTACAAATCTGCATCTTTTCAGTGAGCTGCCTTTGAAAACCCAGCATGGAGGGGAAAAGAGGTGGCTATCCAGGTGGCCAACTAGCAGCCAAGCCTCACTTCCCCTCCACCTCTTTCCTGTCTCACGGGAATAAATCTGCTGACAGAGCCAAAAAGAGGAAAAAACCCCCCAGGGATCCCTTTCCCCCAGCCCTCCTCCCCACGTACGATCCGGGGCCTGAAGGGGGGCTCCATCTGCCGCTGGTTCAGCAGGTCCCAGTCCAGCTCCTTGAAGTAGGGGTGCCGCAGGATCGCGCTCTCGCCGCCCAGCCCGGGGCTGCCCAGCCGCATCGTGGGGTTCTTGGTCATGAACTGCAAAACAGAAAGGGCTGTTTGTTCCCTCCCATCCGGCACGGCCACGGGAGAGGGACCCATTAGCAGTCCCACAAAAGCTTGTCCTCAGCTTTCCTGTTGAACCCAGCTGCTGGCCAGACTTCTCAAGCTCCTTGTAATGGAACCGCATGCAAGGAACTTGACTCACCCCCTCAGAGGAAGAAGTCAGGGTGTATTTCTCGCAGTCCTTTTGCTTTTGGTGAAATCCTTGACTACCACAATACGAAAAGAAAGTTGAATTGCATCATTTGCAACATTACAAATGTTGTCCAGTGGGTTTGGTCATTATTTGTTCCTGTATTAATTTCTCAGGAGTAAGAGCTTGCTCTCAAATGCTGCCCAGCAGCCAGCCAGGCTTTGGCCCGGAGTCAGTCCTGAGCTGTGCCTTTTTCCTAAACCTCTCCCTGCTGAAGCACTGCCAGATGCCTACGCTTTCCTTCCTGTCATCTCAGGAAACACAGGAAAATGGGCAAAGCGCTGGCTTTTGGAGCCCTCCGACCCTGAGCTGATGAGAGCAGACAGGTGACTGTCTCCTCTCTCTCTGCTAAAACGCCAATAAAGGATTTCATTTTGCAACATTTTTATTCTGCAGTCAGCAAAAAGAAATCTCAAACCTCAGACGAAGTGCCTTGCCTTGCCAGGGAGCAGTGAGGAAAGCTGTACATCACACAGACGGTGTGAGAGGGCCCTGGTGGGTGCCCTTTAGGTCCTGATGAAAATGATGAAGTGAGTGCTGTGGATATTCTTTATAGGGGAGGAGGAGAATCTTTTGCCCAGGAAGGAAAAGAGCTGGTTGGCTTGTTAATTTAGGATTAGAGTTCTTGAAAATTCAGTAATTAACAATCTTTCCCCTCCCCTCCAGCATTTCCAATTCGCTGGAGAAATCAGGTTATGTTTAAACTGGGAAAATAGCTGCTTTTATTTGCCTATTGAAACAGCAGCACAAAGCAAGCTGCACTCCGGTGGAGGTGTCCAGACGATTTCCTGGAAGATGAAAGAGCATCATGTTTAGCAAACAGCTGAACCAGCCAAACCAGACAATCGGTCACTGTTTTGGGAATGGCCAAGTCTGCTGCATCTCAGCAATGGGGAAATGAAAAGAAGGGGAGGTGCAGCGAGAGACCAACTTCATTCTGACTGCAGGAGCCTTTCACAAGGTACAAACTCTCCTAGGACGAGTGGATAAAAGGTCTAGTCATTCCCCATCTAGAGAGAAGGTAGGGAGGAGAAAGATGACTGCCTGATTTATAGAATTCTCCCCAACACCCCATTTTGAGGGGGCTTCAGGGCCAAAGCAGATGGGGCATCTTTAGCTGACACCCTGCAGGACCCCAGACTCCGCTGGTATCAGCACAAACCCCCTAGCTCCATCCTAACCCCCTGAACCCTTTGAGGATGTGTGCTGCCACAGGATTCCCTACAGCAGGACCATTTTCCAGCATTCCACTCAAAACATGAGTAGAAACTGCTGCAGAGTGCTCCCAGATTTGTAAGAGCAGTCACCAGGACAGAACAAAGCTGAGGTGGCTGTTTCAGCTGGGCTCTTCCCATGCTCCTCTGGACTCTTCAGCCCCTGGTGATGCAGCATTTCCAGGGTCAGGCCCAAGGACAAACAGAACTTCTGTGCCTCCCCAACCCTTCCAGCCTGTTCTTCTCCCTTTCTACCAGCAGAACTTCAAGACTATTTCCCAAGAGACTGCTCCAACATTTCTGTGGGATAGTGATCTCCAGACACAGCTTGGTTTCCAAACAAGAAATGGGTCAAGCCAAAATCTCTGAGAGACCTGGTTCAGACAAGCTTTTGCAAGTCTTAAACTAGGCTTCTTTGTTTTGCAAAACAGACCAGAAACCTCCTGGCAGCCCTGTCTTTCTCTAGAAATTCATTCTTTGTCCCCACAGATGGGTATTTGCACCTCACTACCTCTTATTTGCATTGCTGGAACACCTAGAAAGCTCAAACAAGACCAGAGCTTGCTGGTGCTGGGAGTGGCATAGACCAAAACATTCCAAAAAGACAAGAAAAAAATGGAGAAAATATCTGGGAATACATCACATGTCTCCTGGCTCCCACCCTACCGCCACCTCCATTACATCAGGAATCTTCTGTTAAATGTGGAAAGGGAAAAAATAATCATGAAAGTAAATAAACTCTGAAAAGGACTGGCAACACTCTTTGCTTGGGTTCCCATTCACGCCCAACCATATAAGACCAAAACCTGAACCCAGCTGCCCATTTCCAGACCAGTTCAGAGCCCTGGGATAGAGAAGTGTGTTTTCACTCCTATTTGCTTGATTTATTCCATGTGATGCCAAAACTGCACCAAGCGAAGGCATCCAATGCAACAAGTCAAGAGCCAACATAAATTCATTTCTGGCTGCTTAAAACACCCTTTTTGTTAGGATGATGAGGATTAGGCAAAGACCATCCCTTCAGGTGGGCTATTTTGAGGTCTGAGAAAGTAAAACAACATTCAAACCAAAGCTGCTCAGATTCAAGCAGCCAGCTCTGGTTTGTCCACTGGATGCAGAGACTGGGAAACCTCAGTTGGGTAACTCTAGGCACCATCCACCCCACAATGGGTGCCTACAGGAGGCAGGAGGTGAGTGAAAGATTCAAATTCATCCACTGCTGGGGCACATTCCCCTGGCTGGCTGCTGAAACTGATGCCAGGCTTCCACAAAACCTTTCTGAATTATTCCTTGCCTTCAACAGGAATGAGCTGACCTATGCTCAGTGCTGCTGCCTCTCTGGCTCAGGGCAAACAGGGCTGTGAAGCACAAGGGGCTGCAATGACCCCACAGCATCCTAAACCACTCTGGAGAGGATTCTCTAAACCTATTTCCCAAGTACTGGAAGCACCCAGTGCAGGCTAGCAGGACCCTGAAAGTGAATTACAGACCATGCACTCTAGCAAGAGTAACAAGACTGCACGAAGAGGCTCCCCTTTCATGGCAGTCAAACTCACACTGGTCTGCCTCAGTAAAAATGTGGCACACGTTGCCCAGAGAATGCCTCATCCCTGGAAGAACTCGAGGTCAGGTTGGATGGGGCTCTGAGCAATGTGGCACGTGAAACACAGCCCTGCACTCTGGGCAGTGCAGCACCATGCCAGGTTACCCAGCGTGTGGATGCACACACACCTCTGCACCCAGGGGCTGTGATGGAAAACCACAGGCTGGCCATGGCTTGCTCCTCCCTTACATAAAATCTCCTGATGAATTTTGGAGGCGGCAGGTCCATCAGAGCCCGGTGTAGGGGGTGTGTTTCTCTGGGAAGAGGCTCCAGCCTTTATCTGGGCCTAAAAGCAGGGATGCAAATGATGATTCCAACAGAGACAACACTGATGTTCTGCACCACAACAGTTGCCTGCTTTGCTGTAAGAGGTATATAAAATGACAGAATAAAACTTTCGAAGCCCGCTTCCACTGAAATGAATAGCAAAGCCTCTCAAACACTATTTGAGTTCACCCGGAATTATTGCACTGACACAGAAATGGATGAATTTTCAGTTTGTGTTGCCCAGTAGACAGGAAAACCCAAAAGACTCCAACGACCTCTCAAAGGCTCCAAAACCCATGAATCCTGCTTCCTCCCTGCCTGGGGCAGCACTGACATTTCTCTGCTGCAGCAGGGCAGCATCTGGCAGCCCGTCTCACGCTGCCTCTGCTGTCTGACAGCACTTCCAGCAAAGCAAAGCGCTCAAGATTTCTGAAAAACTTAATTACAAGCTCAGCCTCCATCTCTGAAATGACTATCTGCAGCCCATACCCCTGTCCTGACTATGTGAAAGGCTCTTGTGCAGCAGGAGGGGTAAAGTGCCCAGATCACACAGACACTGCCCTCTGCACACACAGGGGAAAGTTTTCAGAAGTGCAGCTCCTCTTCCCCATGCTCCCTTTGGCTGCCCTCAGAAACAGCTGGAAAATGTCTTATAAAGTGTTGGCTGTTCCTGGCACTCCTGGGAAGGCCAGGGTTTGACACTTGCTTCGCAGGTTGGATAGCCCTCAATGTCCTTCCACACACAACCCCCCAATGCAGGTGATGAGGGATGTTCAGCAGAAAGCTTTTCATGGAAAGATGTCATCTCCTAATGTTTAATTGAGTATCTCTAAATTTCCACAATAACCATGAAGGCAGCATAAACCTCAACCTCTGGCACACAGATGAAGAAATGAAGAAACACAAAGAAAAAAAGTTTAACAGTAACAACAACAAGGCAAAACCAGAGATGTTCCTGAGCAAAAAGAAACCCAAATCCAAGATGCCTCCCAGCAAAACCAATAGCAACACTATCAAGCTCAAACCTGAACCAGGCCGTCAAGCCCTTGCTCTGTGACCACATCCAGCCATGGGAAATTATCCATTCCCAGGGTAGGGAGCCCCTTGGGAGCATCCTCAGACTGGGATCCTTTGGGCTACACCAGTTTGCCGAGCAGCAAACTGGAACAAGGCTCTCCCTGACCTCAGCTAACCCTCCCGGCAGCATCGCAGCCAAAACCAGCAGCTGCCATGAGCCAAAACCATGACTTCACGAGATCATTTGAAAACCTTTACTGAGACAAAATTCAGCAAGCCATGACAAGAAATTAAAAGCTGTGGATTAGTCCACAGAGGGCCCATGAAGTTACAAGGAAAAAATGCGGCCATAGCAGTGCCAGCTATTGGGGAAAATCTGCGTCAGCCCCGGGAGCTCAGCCTGCAGCAGGTGAGGGGAATCTGTGCCGGTCCTCCCCTTCACCCACAGCTTAGACCACGCTGGGAAGGACTCCTGGTACACTGAGCAAGGCTGTAGTGGACTCTTCCAGTGCTGCTCACATGCAGCACTGCAACTTCTGTCTCAAAAGGCCGAGTCTGCGAATCAGTCTAAAGGCCCTGGAGTCACTGCACGGATGTTTGCACAAACCAGCTGTTTCCTTGCATTAATTTCCTTGAGTTACAAGTCTCCTTTCTCAATACTGGAATCTCTGATTGGTTTTACTTAACTGATGTATGCGTTATTTGCATCAGGACAATTAATTTCATGAGTAATATCACAGATTACGTCAGATTGCATCACATTCTAGGAAAACATTAACAAGGCTCAATCCTGTCACAGAAGTACTGCACTTCAGGAAGAGGAACGCAACTTTCTGCTCAGCCAGTCCCTCACATTGTCAACCATCCGGACAAGGAAGAAATCATTATTTCTTGTACTAAAGAACATTTTAGATCCACCAGGACTCTGGCCTATTTACCCTGTAGGGGAAAGCTGTGCTGTGTCCCAGCAGCTCATCTTTCAAACACAAGCACACAGCAGAGATGGAGGATATTCCAAATCATGCAGGCAGGGAACAGAGACCAAGGAAAATTCCTCATTTTATTTTGCCAGGAGCCCTAGGGCAGCCTGTCACAGATAGGATGGCAGTACCTCAGTGTCACCTCTGCATCACACCACGTGCCTCACAGGGCCCCTACTCAGATTGTGGCAGTGTAATAGTCAAGTCAAACTGTTAAAGGAATGGAAGATTTCCCTGTTCATGGTTTTAAAATTTGCCTGTGGTGTTTCTCCCATGTTGTTACCAAAGTAAAGAGCAGCAGCAGCAGCACAGGAGATTAATCCCCCACAACCTCCCCTCCAGTAAGGAGCGAGAGCAGGAGATCAGGAGATACCCAAGGTGCTTCTCTTCATTAAGATTCATGAGCTAAACTAACAGGGCAGAAATTAACTGGAAAGGAAATAAGATTTCTCAAAGATCCATTTGATCTCAGACAAAAGGGAATCATTATATAAATAGAGCAATTACTCTAATTAAGGCTTCCCTCCATGAATCTCTCGACTGAAAGCTGCAGTTGCTGAAAACACTTTGGCTGCCTATTATGTAAGGCAAACAAACCCACGGTCTGGGGTGTCATTAGCCCTCAAACAAAGAAGAAGAAAGATGGTTCTACAGCTCTGTTAATGCCTGTATTATTTTTAATGATTGGAAGCCAGGATTTTTTTTCTTTTTTTTTTAATAAAAAGCCGCTCATTTTGAACCAGAATTATCTTTCGCTCTCCTGGGCAAAGCTCCCATCAGTCTCCATCCCAGTCCTGCCAGGTGATGCTCACAAACGTGCCTCATTTCCCCATGCAAGAGCAGTCCGGGGCTTAGACAGGGGAGTGTGTTGCCAGGGGTGAGGGAAGCAGCACAGCCCAGTTTCACTGAATGGTGTGGTCAGAGAGCTGTCCCATGGAAGTCCCTGTACTTAGGGCAGCCCAGCCAGTGCCTGGTTGTGGGTGTGAGCCACACACTTGGAGGCTGGAATCCTTCTGACCTTCCCTGAGCACTGTGCTGCTGAGAGCAGGACTGGAGTCACAGTGGCTCTCTCAAATGCCCCCTCTGTTTCACTCTGGGGATTTGCTCTGACTGCAGCCATCAGAGGCCATGTGGTGCTTCTGCTCCTCTCCTGCACACAGAGGGATCAATTGCTGAAAGCCCTGATTCCAACCAGCGCAATTCATCGTGCTGCTGAGCCAGGATGTGACCCCACAGGGTGTGGGTACCCCCACACTGCAGTCCTGGCTAAACAAAACTGGGAGCAGGTGAAATCCTTCAGTGCAGAGAAGGTCCAGCAAGCACAGTGTCAGGGTTCAGAAGTACAAGACTGCCCTGAAAGCACGTTAAGGAGGGGGGAGGGGGAGGGGAGGAAGAGACAGAGTGTGGAATATCTGTTATCTCCTTTTCCAGATAAAAAGGGGAAGGGAGGTAAAAATAAGTCGTCAGCCCAGCTCCCTAAAAGCCAGAAGACTGTAACAATAACCATGACAGCAGTCACATGTCCAATGTGCCAGCCCCAGGCAAGAAGGACAAAATGTCAGTGCAGTGGGTATCACGCAGATAAATTTGATCTCGCTTTCCCTGGTGCAGAAATGGCCGCTCGATGCTGCCCAGACAGAGCTCGAGGGAACAAGAAGGATTAACTGGATTGCAAACAGTGCTGAGCAAGAGAATAGCAAAATAAACCCAGGTGGACAGACTAGCAAAATAAACCCAGGTGGACAGAACAACTCCCATGTGGGACAGACACATCTGGCTCCAGATCTCCCGGTGGTGTAAACTGATGAGACTTTGCTGACTACCACAACGAAATGTTGTCTGAATAGCTACAGACTTCCTTGCTGTGCTAAAATTTACCTGTTTCCTTGCCTCTCCCTGCTCACCAACAACTAACTCATCAACACTAACGTAGAATAGAAAGTATCTATCAAGTGCACTGGCCCCTGAGGATAACTAGTGATTTTTGACGCTTCTGCTTTTGGTACTCCTGTAATAAGTAATAATAAGCAGAAATTAACTTCAGTCATTAGATATATGGAGTATTTGACACAGGTTTTAGTCAGGATGACACCATAGAAAGCTGTGCTTTCAGAACTGAGGAGTTGTCCCCCGTTCCCACATGGGTCACCAGCTGCAGGAGCTGCTCAGACAGTATCAAAATCCGGCTGCTGGCTTTCAATTACCACAGTCAGGCTATAGGTACAACATGGGGATATGCAGGTCCATTACTAAATCAATACATCAGTCAGAGTAGCACAAACATGAAGACAGAATGAGCATCATACTTATTAACAGACTGGGAGTGTGATCCCGCTCTCGTTTTAAGTAGGAGTAAAATCTCCCTTGGGTTGCAGGGGAAGACAATTAATCCTTTTCTGATAGTTCTGTCAAGAGGAACTGGGAATCTGTTACACAACCCTGGGTGGTCTATTTACATAGGGTCAAGTACAAAGGGGACTGAAGTGCCCTGAACAAACCTGTAAAGGCCAATTAAGAAAAAAAAAATACATCAAAGGAGCTTTTTTTTGGTAGTCCTGGTTATATTTCAATTCTTTTAATTTTAAAGTTCCTGAAAAGACACAGCATGTCATAAAGTTCAAAGCTGGAGGGACAAGTAAGACCTAAAGCCCTGAATAGCTCAGTCAGTCAGATTTTTGTTACCTCTATCACAGTGTGAGGACCTCCCAGTTAGATGGACTGGCCCCCTCTGCCAGTGGCTGCACAGCCAGAGCTGGCCTCATCATCCAGCAATCATTCCCAAACCCAGGTTGGACTCAGATTCTCAAGGGAGTCCTTGGGCTTTTCCCCAAGACTGGATTTTAATGGACTTCACCAAACCCCTCCTGTGGGTCTATAATATCAGTGTAGCTGTGGCAGAGCTGAGGAAGGAGCCTGGGCCACAAGTCTTAGGTTCGGACATGGGAATCTCTCCTTCCTGAGCACCAGGGAGTAAGGAGGAAAAAAAGATGGGGAAGACAATGTTGGAACAATGAATACCCCTTCATTTTCCGCCATCCCTGGCAGGAAAGAGGAGGATGAGTCACACTTGACATTACAGTAGGCTGGGTTAGGAGCTTTTTTTGAAGTAAATCTGATCTTGCACACTTAAATGAGAAGCTAACTTCAGCTTGTTGGAAAGGGAATGGTGAAAGACCTAACGACTATTTCAGGATGAATTTGGCCTTGGCAAGCTCTATACAGATGTCTGTAGTTTTCTTTCAGAGTGAATTATTCAGAAGCATGGGACTATCACTATGGGGAAGAGGAACGCTTGAGAAAGAGGTGTGATCAATCGACAGAAGAGATTAAAATCACCAGGGAAAGCTGTTTGCTGTTTGAGAATTAGGAGGGAAAGAATAAGAGACAGCAGGTTACATATATGGATGTGCAAGCTCAGGCAAAAGAGGTAAAAAGGCCACCTGTGGTGGGGCACAGCCCTGTCACCTCACCACGGTGTGTGTTTATGGCAGAAATGTCTAGGCAAGAGATCATTTAAAACTGCTGAACTCCTCCCCAGCTGGGAAACAACAGGCTCCAAGGTCCTGCTTTTGCAGCAGTGGCTGTGGAGCCAACCAGGAAATGCAAGATGAAAGCATTTCTGAAAAACAAAATAAAGGAAAAATGTGTACACAGATCCAGCATGGAGCTTCACAGAGAGATTTAAATATCAGCCTCACGCTGAAAGCCAAAGCTTAATCAAATGGTGCAAGAGAATTTATGGAGACTGCCAACTCTTCAGAGATGCCAAGGAGAATAATTTATTGGCATATTTGAAGGCACTTTTAATATCTGCCTTTGTTAGTAGGCTCCTCAGCTCAGAGGATAAAGCAATGAGCTCATCCAGCTCCCTCTTTGATTTCAGTGGGTTCACCATCATGCTGTCCCTTTTCCTTTTGAACTTTGCCTAAAAAATACTCACATGTGGTTCATTCAGAAACAAGTTCATTCTGGTATTTCCAGCACTGAATGTGAAACAGATTACCTGCCTTTTCCTGCCACTTGGAAAGAAAGAACCTGGCCCAGATCTGCAGGATACAAGTGCAAAGGAGAGATAAGCCTTGTGCAGAGTCACACAAGGGCACCATCAGCATCGGGCTGTCTCTTTTCACTCCTTGGAGGTGCTCAGGAGAGGGCTGGGAAGCACAAACACAGGGGGGTTTGGTCTAGTTTACACAGTGGCCAAACTGACTGCCCAGGACTTAGGGAAAAGGTGAGGCATGCAGGCAGCAGAAAGCACATGTTATAATGAATGATGTGCTGATGGAGGATGCAGACACCCCTGTGGTATCTGAGCTGGTGACAGCTACTTCTGACCTCCCCATATCCAGAGGTGTTAGACCCCAAGCAACTGCAGAGCATGAACAGAATAAACTTCTCCCAAGTCCAGAGGACCTCACCCTCCTGCTGATGTCAGGGGCGAGCAGCTGCAGCGAGTAGGCAGCTTGGATCATCCACACCTCTCCTGAACTCAGACATCCTCATCAGCAGTTTGGAAACAGCCCTTTCCCCTCCACTCCCCTGTCACAGCAGACTGTTTGCTTTGATTATGTAAAAAAAATCTGCCTCTAAGTCTTTCTGATGTAAAAACTCCATCCCTTTGCCACCTCTCCTCATTAATGGCATTTTCAACTTGCCCACGGTGGTAGGGCCAGTCTGGTTCAGCACAGAGAATGCACCACCCACAAAGCCTTTCTGAAAACAAGGGGTCTTCACCAAGGCTTTGGGCACTCCTGGTGGCACCCTTAGGGTGGGCAGCTCACTCCTCCCACAGCCCAGCTCAGTGCTCACTTTGCTTTCTCTCCCTTGGTAAGCACTGGTTGAAGTGTCCTAGGGAATTTTCTTTTGTATCTGTACGTGGACACTTCCAGTAGTTAAAAAGAGCTTATAAAAAAGAGGGAGAGGGACTTTATACAGGCAGATAGGGACAAGCCGAACAGTTTTAAACTGAGAGGAGATATATAGACTAGATAAAAGAAATAAATTCTTGACTATGGGGTGGTGAGGCACTGCCACAGGCTGCCCAGAGAAGCTGTGAATGATCCTTAGAAGTAGTCAAAGCCAGGCTGGATGGGGCTTGGAGCAACCTGGTCTGCTGGAAGGTGTCCCTGCCCATGGCAGGGGGGTGGGACTGGATGGGATTTAAAATTCCTTCCAACCCAAACCATTCTGTGATCTCTCCCATCTTCTTTCTTCTCAGCCCATTATGGTAAATGCCTTCACAGCCTGAGTCTCCAAGGGCTCTGCTGGAGCTGTTATCCTGCATGCAGCCAAACTGGACTGCCTGCACACCAGCCATGTGGGACATGAGTAGCTCCTCAGTATTTCCTTGGAATGATAACTTGAACTCCCCAGGGAGTCCTGGATTCAACTTACACACATAAACATAGTTATAAAATTTATCTCACTTTAGCATCACTTAAGATTCCTGAAAACTGATGGGAAACACTGCTGCTTTCTACCACAAGGAGGGACAGAGGAAGGTACTCTTCAAATACAGCTTTTCCGCAGCTAGTATCAGCTGCAAATATAGGGAAGAAGAAAACCATACACATGCATACACTTTCCTAACTTCCACCAAACTTATTTCTATGTGTGCACACATAGGAAATCCCAACTCCCTCACCTTGTGGTCTGACAGCCAGAAACAAGTCCACAAAACACAGGTCATCGGAGCAGGACCCAGCTCCTACTGGCACACAGAGCACCGCTATTGCAGCAGCTGAGTCTGAAGCACCACTGCCAGACAGGACAGCCCCTTGGAGTTAACCTGACAGTGCCAAGGTGATTTTACACAATTCTGCAAGAGCAAAGTCTCGGTGGTATCTGGAGGGGGAAAGGAAGTCAGTGACACAAAGCAGGAGAGAGTTCAGTCAACCAGGCCATTTGGCTTTTGAGTCACCTCCAGGCTGCTGTTCTCTAGAAAAACAGATCAAGTTCTTCTTTTGCATCCTTGGCACTGTGGTGCTGATGCAATTTTTCTCATGCTTGCCCTCAACCAAGCTCCCTCACATTTCCGCCCCTCTCACTCTTCACACTAATCCAGGGGCATTTGGACTCCCCGGTGCTGTTCCACCTGAGCTGAGAGAGAGCACAGTGCTGAAACCACAGCCAATTTCCTCTGCACCCTCCTCTTTTCTTGTCTGGTGTTTATTTTTCTCACAAAAACCACTTAGAGGTGGATATAACCACTTCTGCCCACTCTCTTAACTCTAATAGTGTTTTTTGAAAATGCATGTCTTTAACCAGCTGGAGGAAGAACAGGCTTTAGTCTCATTTGTATCCCCAAAATATAAAGCTACAGGCAAGGCTGCCTAAGCCTCACTTTTGGAAGGAGCATTTCAGCTAGGCCAGAAGTATTTCAGAGCTCTCATTAAGACTGGGGGTTAACATAAAAATGCCAAGAGACATCCTGGGCTTCAGGCAAACTCAGCTGTGACAGGAGTTTGGAAATCCAGGGTGCAGAAGGCAGAGCAGTACCAATACTTCCCTAGGGTGATGCTGCTTTCCAGCCCCTGTTGTAAGCAGGCTCTGAGGGTGAAAACATCGAAGCTGCAATTGCTCAT
Organism: Dryoscopus gambensis; assembly: GCA_013389985.1. Classification (NCBI taxonomy): domain Eukaryota; kingdom Metazoa; phylum Chordata; class Aves; order Passeriformes; family Malaconotidae; genus Dryoscopus; species Dryoscopus gambensis. The sequence continues at coordinate 274,530 of WEIT01016590.1, forward strand.
CCAAATTTCCAAGCCTTTGGGCCAAGCATTGCTACTTGAGATCACCAGTGCATGGAGTGGCTCAGTAGGCTTAGCCCTTCTCTCCTCATCCGAAACCACACTCGGAAAGAAAAATCCCTGCAGCTTTCCCTGGGAATTTGCTTCCCATTACGCCATCGACTTCTGAGACCTGACTTTCACTGTGCCCCTCCATTCTCCCCTCAAACTAAGCTGCCTGTGAGCAAGGCAGTGTGGCTGAATTGCTTCTGAGAAAGCCGTGCACGAAGCGAGTGAAACATGCTGCCAAAAACCCACCCCGCTTATGGGAAGCAAGAGGATTGTATTTCATTTTGCAGTTCGCTCAGCTGAATCCCAAAGCTTCAGGCTGCCTGGAAAGCTTCCCTCTCTGCTCCAGCACTTTTTACTGGTGACAATTAACAAATTCAGAATATTGATATGCTGTAACAAAGTAATCTCTAGCTGCACTCTCCCTGTAAGAGATTTGATGCAGCAGTCTCGGCTCTCTGCGCACAGTTTCTCCCTCACAGTTTCTCCATCATCAGACCCTGGTGACTGATCTGTCAGCTTATGGCAAAGAGTATTTGAAAGAATTTATTTGACACACACAGACCAAATAGCTCTTTGTAACTGCCATGAACTCCTTGTAACTGCATTCAGGTAGGGTGATGGAGAATCTTTTTCCTTTAGTAACTAAAATCAAAGCAAAACTTATGTGTAGAATAACCTGAAGTGGTCTGAATCCATTCAGCAGCCATTCCCCTCTCCTGTACTTTTATTACTCCCACAAGCAAATCCATGCCCAGTTTGACTTGCTCACACAAACAGAGGAGACCTCAGTTTGAGTCCTCTCCTCCTGACTTGAAACATCAGTACCTGAATTCCCCAGTGACACATTCAGACAGGGCAGGGTACACAAGTGAGATGTTCCCTCTGGGAGTACTGACTCCAGTCAAACCCTGCTGATTGACCTCTGTCCTACTCCCTCTCCAGCTCTTCAGGGGAAATTTCAAGAACAAACAAAAAAAAAAAACATTAGAAAGAGAAACAAACATTTTTTTTCCTGGAACACAGAGGTTTCTGCTTTCAATTCTATACAAAGTCCCAGGGCACTGAGCTTAGTTTTGTTTTCCTTGGTACCAGTGCTCACAAACCCTCCAGGAACACCCAGTGACGTAAATGAGGTCCTAAAAACGTAGTTTTGTTATTATCAAGAAACTGCAAAGATGAAGAGGGTGCAATCTTCAGAAATCATGTGGTTTCTGATGGGGGGAAATTGGTGAAATGCAATTACGCAAAATGAAAGCAAAACAAGGCAACAGCATCTGTGAAATGAGTCCTAAAACTTACTATCCTTGTTTAAAATGAAGCTCTTCCCAAAGGCAAATGCATCACGTGCTTTCTAAACCTAGATATACCTATTTGTAGAGCATCTCTAAGCACCTACACCTAAGTGCATCTTCCTAGCAGAAGAATTTGATTTTTATTTCAGAGCTTTGTACCATTCAAACTCAGTGAAGTCTCTCTAGTCCTGTTCAAAGTTAGAGGCCAGAACTTCTAGTGAGGGGATAATCCAGTTATTAAGGCTATTAAGGCCTTAGCCTGCAATACAAGAGAACCCAGGTTTAACTCCCTGATCTTCCACAGGCTTCCCTGTGCCATGTAATTACTTATAATCATTTATGTCACTGCAGTAGTATTTTCCAGAGCTCTTAGCATCATGGTTAGAAAGCACCGTCACAGCATTAAATCAGAGAGCTCAAGTGCATGTTTTGTTGGAGGGAAAAAAAAAATAGCAATTAGAAGATGCTCATTTAGTCACAATGCTGCATCTAAGAGAAATATTAGCATCAGAAGTATGTGTAAAAGAAAATCTACATATTTAGCAGATAGAAAATCTGTCGTCTTCCTTAAAAAAAAAGTGGTTTGCCATTGTGTTATACCGACACCTAAGAATACTGACCAAACATTATCAGTGCACTGCAAATATAATACCTCAGCAGTGATAACATTTGTTATCGTTCAAAAGAAATCAAAGTGTGTGTGGTTTCCATTTTAATCTAGGGCCCCAGACATTCTCATGACAGGATGTTTCCTGCCCTCGAAAGCCAACATGCTCTGATGCCCCTACAAACTCAGCATAAGAAAGAAATGAGGAAAGAAGGAGCTCTTCCACTGAACTGCTCTCGGGCCCAAAAGCAGCTACTGTGAAGGTGCAGAAATAAGATGCAAAATTCACCTCCAGGTAGCAGCCACCCAGGGAGCAGAAACACGGAGGAACTGAAGGTCCAGTAAACGTTTCAGTTGTAACTTCCCACTAGTTAATCACAAGACTCCTGGCGAATGCCCCAAATTTCAGCCTTTTTCCCAGAGCAGACAGAGTGAAGTGCTTCTCTTGACCAAGGCCTGTGCATTTCAGAGAGGCAGTGCTGCTTTCATTTGTGCGTCACCAGCAACACACAATGCAGGAGGCAAGCAGAGGGGCTGGAGAGGAGACTTTTTCAGGCAAGGAACCAGCAGTTACTGAGCTGACTGTGTTTTGGAGATGCTCAATCGCTTTCTATTTAAATTCTCAGCTCCCTCCTCAACTCTGGCCCTCTTTCTCCAGTGTCCCTCATCACGTTCACTGCCTGTTAATCACAGAAGGGGCCTTAAGCTGTTAAAATTTGGGCTCTGAACACAAGCTAGAGCAGCTTAGGGTGACTGCAGCTGGCACTGCCTGTTTCTGGGAGGCTCTGTCAGAGTGAAGAAAACACTCATTTCATCAGGAGGCTAAAACACAAATCATATTTTATTCCACCCTGAGATTCCTGTTATGACAAGCATCTACAGGACCACATTTTACCCCCGTCTCATAATTATGCAATATACCTGTAACAAATCGACTCCTCTAGTACTTGTCACTGCAGAAGAGGAACTGGTACTTAAGAGGCACTTAGGAGTCCCAATCCAACCACATGAATGCTGCTCTAGAAGCTGCAATGAGTCTGAAATTCACGTATTTATATTTCAAATACGTAGCGAGTTATTTCCAAAACCCAAGAGAGCCTCCAGCATGACAAACAATCAATTCTGAGCACAACCTGTGATTTCTAAGCTCCTTTACTCCTCCAGGAGTGGATTTTATTGTCAGTTGATTTCTGTGGAGTTTATCAGATGTGTTTTCAGCTACAGCAAGTAGTTGCTTGACTCATATACAACAGAAACCCTTCAGCAGAAAATTTCCAAAGATTTTCACTACTAAAAACTCTCCTCTTTTCCTTAAATGGTCCCATCATTGACTGAACCATTTCTTTGGGTCAGTGCTCCATGAGTTTCCATAAATTACTGCCTTATTCGCTTATTTCTTAGATCCTCTATCGCCACAATATTTAGTGGTATCCAGTCTTAAATGCATCTTTGTCCACAGTGCTTTTACAAGAAAAGTTTAACACTCTTGTCACCTTTTGACTCATTACAGAAAAGCTAGGCAGTTCGAGTGCATTAGACTCACACACAGCTCAAAATCTTAAAAGCTCAATTCCTATGTCACGGGCAAAGATGTGAGACATGTGGATAAAAGAACTCCTGGAAAAAGTCAGGGATACATGGCAGGACAGGGACAAAGCATTGCCAGCAACAGCTCTCCTCAAACTTTTTGCTGTACAGCCCCAGGATTTTTCCTCCCAAACACACAAAAATCAAACCCCGGTCTTTGCATGCAGATAGGCAGCAATCCTGGGGGATGTTGGCATTACCAGGGAGGATTATCAGGAAGCCTTCACTTCTTGGCCATATGGTTGCTTCTGATTAAACCCTGTGTTTACCTGCTGCTGCTGTTCTGGGGGACGACCACACGCTGTCAGTCATTAAGCAAGCAGGGGAATGCCCAGACACACAGACAGGCTCATGCTCCGCTTGCCAGGTTAGCTACTAAATCCTATAAAGGCCATAACTATGCAAACACACTCAAGTGTGGTAGGATGTTTTTTTCTGTTTACCCTTCAATCCGAGATAAGAGGAGGCTCAGGGTCAGGGTAACCGCGATTTCTGTGTGCCAATACCCCAGCCCTGCTCTCTTTTGCTGGAATTAGGATGGAGACAGCCAGGGCAGAGAAAAAACAGCCAAAGGAACTCACCGCTTTGAGGATTGCCACTGCATCCTGCTGGAGCCACGTTGGGTAGACGACTTCATCATTCAGAATGGCCTCGAAGAGGTCGTCCTCGTTCTCGGCCTCGAAGGGCGCGTGGCCGCACAGCATCTCGTACAGCAGCACCCCCATGGCCCACCAGTCCACGTCGGGGCCATACAGCATCTCCTGCAGGATCTGCAGCACAGATGGGAAAGAAATGCCAACCTTGAAGCTGCGTAACTGAGCAGGGGAGGAAAGAAGGATTTGGAAACATTAACGCAGAAGTTCTTGCTGTGCCCAAACAGCGCTCTCTGTTAGGCTGGTGGATGTCCAGAACATAAAGCGATCTCACGCTGGGAACGCGCAGATCAGCACAAAAGTACACAGATGCATCAAACAAGGGCTGAGATAGCTTGGCTGGGTCACCTGGGGAACAAACCCTTAGGATGATGCTGGGACTGAGCTGGAGGAGAGGGGCACTCCAGCAAAACTGGCTGAGCCTCAGAAGCAGCAGAGCAGCCACGTGTGTGAGCTGACCTTGCTTCCCCCTCGCCCTCGGGAAGAAAACACCTACTTGGCTCCAACAGCAAGGCTTTCAGCTGGGGAGGGGAAGCAGTGTGAGTGTGGGAGAATGGTGCAAACATCAACCACAGACAGAAATTCAATTGTGTTGAAGGATGTGAAGCCCTGTCAGAACATCTGGCAGCATCTGGAGGGCAGCTGTTCCTTAAAGAGGTGTTTATTAATTTTGTAGTGAGATTGGGGAATGACAGGGAGTGCGAGGAGGTAGAAAAAGGAACTGAATAATGAAGGACAATTCAATCTCCTTTCAAATCAAGCTGGGACGGCATCTGTTTGTGCCTCTCAAGATTTTTGCAGCTGTATTTCCATTTTTCACCTCACATTTTCTAACGAAAAATGAAGGCTTATTTTGGTGCATACAGTAGCCTGAAGATTTACTCATGCTTTACTTCACAAGGGGCTGATAATACACCTAAGGAGGAAACCTCGAGCTCAGCAATCAAATAAGGCTTAGCCAAAGTCACTGCCTGTTCCAAAGGTAACCTACACTTTTCATATTGTGACCAAGTTTTCCTGACCAAAGAAAGGTTTCCTGTACCTCTGGAGCGATGTAGTCTGGTGTGCCACAGAAGGTGGCTGTGGTGATGCCATCGTGAATGCCCTCCTTGCACATTCCAAAGTCTGCCAGCTTGCAGTGCCCCTCGTAGTCCAGCAGCACGTTGTCCAGCTTCAAGTCCCTGCAACGAGAATCATTCAGAGTCACTGAGGGCTTGGAGCAGCCCCACACAGATGCAGGCAGCATCCCAGGCCTCAGAAGCTCAACCTGCAACCTGGACAAGCCTCATCATCATAAAAAAAAGAAACAAAAGTCGTGCAGGAGGGGTTTTCTTTTGCTTCATCTCTTACAAAAGGGAGGGAGGAAGAAGCGTCTTTCTGCTGAATGGGATTTAATGCAGGCAGGTGCTGCAGGAGTTCGCCCACATGGCTTTCCAAACACACCACAAGCCTGGCTGGCAGGGCTCCTGCTCGTTTAGCTCTGGGACTCACTGGAGCAGAGGTTGCCAGAGCTGTCAGATTGCGTAAGGATGTTATGATGCAGCAAAATGCTGTGCACGGGCCACACTCTGATTCAGCAAAGCTGCACTGGAGCAGGCACTGGAGCTGGGGAGCAGAGCAAGGCCTCTGCAGAGGGGAAGCACGTTCCCTGTTCCCCCGAGGTGCTGGGGCTTCAGTCCTAGGTTTCCTTGCTATCAGCCTGACTGAAAACCCCACCTGGGGCATTATCCAAGTGGAGAAGAAAAGAAGCTCCCTGCTGACATCACACCACATGGGCAGGGGGAATCTTCAGGCAGCAGGGGATGCCTCCATCGTTAAGGGAAAGTCTTAAAGTCCTCGCAGCTGTATCCATTCCAGCAGTGCACTAACATAAGCAGTGAACATCCCCCATAGTGCACACTGGAGTGGGGACCTCCTTGTCAGTGTCACAAGAGACCTGCAGCCCAACAAGCTGAGACACTTTTTCCAATACGTCACCTCTAACAGCCTGGGAGCTCCTCATCAAAAGCAGAGCTGCCAAAATGACAGAGCCCTAACAAAGCTTATCAGCTTGCCTGACCTTGAGATTGCCCACGGGAACAGCCTGCAGCCAGAAGCACTGTCAGGAGCACGAGCAGAAAGCACGGGGTCATCTGCACACTTAGGCGATGCCTGCCTAAAAATACACCAGCTCATAGCACCTCCACTCTGCAGCTGCCAGACAAGCTCCAGGCACCACTGCAGATGCAGGAGAGGAGCTCTGATGGGAGCTCTGTGCAGCACAAACAGGTCAAATTCATTTTTTGAACTGTCTCAGGTGCTGGCCCAAGAGCTGCCCCAAGAGCTGCCCAGAGCCCTCACAGCAGCTCCGTGGTAGGGGCGGTCCTTGACACAGCCACCTTCAAAGTCATTCTGATGCCCACAGCTGGATCAAAAAACTAAATGCATTTTAGGGTCTCAGGGACCCTTCATGAATTCCATGCTGGATCTTGATCCATTTTGTCCTTTGGTTGGATGTCTATTTCCCTGGGAAAGGGGAGCAGTAGGGAGGGTGGTACACATCTTCATATCAATATAAAAACGTATGGTTGAGCTGAAATCTGAATCCAGCTTGATCCTGTTCATCCTCCATCTGTGATCCTACAGTAAAAATCAGGAGGTTGATGGCTTTGTTGCATTTCCACAGCCCACAGGACTCCAGACAGCCCTCCCTCAGCTACACTGCTGCACTGGAAAGATCAAGGACACATTGTGTAAGACAATCAGAGCCACATCCTCTCCTAAAGAGATAAGGAAAAGTATTCTTAGCCTCTTGTGAATGGATGGGAAAGCAAAGAATAGAAGTTAAGAAATCTGCCCGTGCCCCCCAGAGACAAGGCTGAACACCAGCTTCCTGAATTCCAGCTCCAGATCTTAATCAAAGATCATACATCCTCTCTTCAACTTTAAGATGGCTTGGCAATGCAAGACAGCAAAAAGCCTTCTGAAACGCTGCTGCCCTTCCTGGCAGGCCCATGAACTCCCCAGTGGCCACTGAAATTTGGATGCCAAGGACAGTGCCCATGCCTGTCTCATGCTGCAGTGTTTGCTCTGGGCGGGATGCTCAGCAGGAGACACTTATTTTTTCCCTTCTGAGAATCACAAATGATGGCTGGGGCATGTGGGCAAAAGCTTGTCCTGGAAAGGCTTTAGGCGAGCACAGGGAGAGGTTTGTGCGTGGTTGCCCACGACAGCTCGCCTTCAGCAGTAGTTTACAGCCAAAGCTCCTGTTGCTCTTCCCTGTGGTTCCTGGCAGGGCAAGGAAGCCCTCCAAGCATGAAGGCAGGCCTTGTTTTCAGGAAACTGCCACGATGCGGTTGAAATGCAGTTTATTCTTGGCTCAGGTTTAAATGTAGCAAACCTTGGTCCTGGGCAGTGCTGACTGTTGTGGTGAAGATACAACTGGAAGGGGAATTTTGGTGAACTCGCTTGGAGATCCCCCTAGCAAACCTCCCCCTGTTCCCTGAAACATCCACCATGTCCTGGCACGCTTTAGGAATACCTCAAAATACACCATCCATACATGTGAGCCAGCAGAAACACAATCATGAAGGTGGAAGAGCAGAGGCAAGAGACAGCTGCGGGGCTGGGCCAGCTCTGCTGACCACACCACCAGGGCACGCTGCCACTTCCCAGTCTCTGCCCCACAGGACACGCTGCAGGAACCCCCAAATCCCTGCTGGCTGCACAGTGCACCATGCTCATCCCAGCTCTGAGATGGCAGCAGTCCTGCAGGTGCGAGAGCGCTGCGCTGGCTGCGTCCACCCAGAGAGCCTCTATCTCCGTAATTGCCATTAAATTTAAACTGTCTGCCTCTCGCTGGGTAAGCATAGTTTTAACCACACGAGGCAAAGCTCCAGCCCTTGGCTTCTTCACACTGCACGTTAAACCCATTAACAGTGTCTGTTGTCTCTTCCTGACTTCTGTCCAGTAGTGTGAAACCCAACACTTGCATTTTCTATTTTCACATAACCTGTAATGTGACGTTACTCTGGCTCCCACTTGCTCAGGCCCTTGGCTACGTGCAGATCATTTCAGAAGAGGACCTCCCATGACCACGGAAGGCTGCTCAGTGCTCTTTGCTCAGCAAAGTGACCTGAGGTTATCCCACATGTCCCTCTAGGAGCAGGTCTCGTGGGCCAGCACGGTGGCAGCCTCAGCCACTGGCTCCTCTGGAACCTGCTCTCTCTGGCTGCCCCATAAGATAATTCCCTGGGAAAGCTGTGGTTTGAGCATTTGTCTCAAGCCATCGCAGCAGCTGTGAGCTCTGAACTCACTGCTCGGTGCTGAGATGTCTCCCCACACATGGAACCCTGTAAGCCAGCATGGCCACATGAGAGGAAAAACACTGACAGTTCTCTGAGATTTACAAGGAGCTCTTCATTTTCGCAGCAAGGATTCCGGGAAGCTGATGAAACTGGAAGCCATCCAGCTCAGAAAGGCCAAATCTACCTCATTTCCCTAATACTTGCATTTTCCATTCAATATTTTTAGCAGTTCCATGAAGCAGTAACGGCAGAGAGGTTTTCTGAGGCTGCGTTTCTAAGGTCCGGCTGACGTTCTGCCTTTCACTGGCAAACCTTCCCTGGAAAACAGGCTTCATCCTGACTCAGAAAAGGCTGTCTTTGTCCTCACCCTCAGCTATGGCACACTGGCTTAATGGCCTTGTTTAGTCTAGACCCAGAAGAAATGACAAAATGAGCTGCTTCAGCATCACTCACTGGAAGAGGTGTTCTTCGCACATCTGCTGCTCGAGTCTGACATTCATAAAAAACCCAAAATTACAATTGCAGATGATCTGGTCCTTTTCCGAAGCATCTGTCAAATGCAATTTCCCTGCACCGGGGAGTTTTGCCAGGGAATGTGTGTTGTACACGTACCTGCCACTCGCTCTGCTCTGACCATCTCACTCGTGATGTAGAAACTGTATTTGGAAGGATGAAGCTTGGTGGGTTTTTCCCTTATTTTGGTTTTACCACCCTGTTGTGGTAAGGGCTGTACACGTAGTAAGGATCCAGAAGAGTAAGGGTGGCAGACACTGGCTTCCTGCCTCTGTTCAAGGTTATCCCAGGTTTGCTAATCTCAAAGGTTCAGTTTAAAGCTCATTAAAGCCTGGTGTTCCCATCTCAATGCAAATCCTTTAGTCATGAAAGCTGTGGGGGTGCCAGCCACAAAGGTAGGTGTGACCAACATAAAACTCCAGCCAAATGGTTTTCAAAAAATACACAATGAAAAACAAAATCCCCAAACCTGAAATTAGCTAAATGAGTAACTCTGGCACTTCTGAAGAAAAACTTTCCCTTTAGACACTCCTTGGAAACACTTTTGGGTGAGAAAATGTGCATTCAAATCCCTTTTTGCAAGCAGGGATGAGATTTTCCTTTTTCTCCACCTCTTCTGCTGAAGTCATTTTACTTCACAGAAATACTGCAATCTCCATCCCGATGCAGACAAACGCGTTTCTATGGCCTGCTCTGGTAGCCAAAGCAATACACATTTCCAACTCCTGCCCCAATGACATTGTAATTATTATTATTTTTTTTTTAAAGAAGCAACTTCAACAGAAGAGAATGAAAGATGTACAACCTGCAGAATGGCACAGTTGGTAAGATACTTAAGGAAAAGGTAGTATTTTTCGAGTTGGAGGCTTTGCTCCAAATACAGTGGACAACAGATTTAAACCCACACTTTGATTAAATAAGGAGGAGAACAGATGGAGGTCTCAGTTTTATGTAAAGCCCTAAATACTCATGTGAAGCTGATGATGTTTCCCATTTTCCTTTGCAATCATTAGGAACATCCAAACTAAAATATTTTACTTTACCTGAAACCAATGCTCTCTTGACTTGCAAAAAAGTATTATTGCCTAAAAAAAGCCTTAACATTTATTTTGGGCCCTCAAAATGATTTTCTATCTTTCTTTCCATACTAAACTTTGGAGACTCAATTAAGAAACGCAAAGAGAATAATTATTTTCATGAATCTACTCCCACCAGCTTTAGACTAGGGACCCCCCCATTTTGTCCCCAAGGTTTTATACCACTTTAGGAATTAAGGCTATCTCTACTTTATGTCTTGGGTTGTAGAGAGCTTGCTTATAAATTCCTTCACAGAAAATGGTTCACATCTCCCACATTTTTCTAATAACAGCCAAACACTATATATGTGTATGATCAAGAAAGCTTTTATAACCAGAAACTCACATTCTCACAGCCCCAAGGAAGAGTTAAGCATGTCCTAGGCAGTAAAGCTGAGTGGCAGCAGTAAATACAGGCTGAAGCTGACACCTGCAACGTATTCTACCAGAGCTAGGACATAAAAACCCAGGCTGAGCTGCTGGTATTTGCTTAGGTACATCTTTAGGGCAGGAGGAAACACTGAAATCACAAATGAAACACCAGGTTACCGGCCTTTGCTAAAGGGAGCCACAAAGCAGAGATCAGAAAAAGATCAAGCTGCACTGAGCTGGAGAAAAACAGTTGAAATCTTGAGTTTTGCTGCCAAATAAAAAGACGAGCTGTCAGTCCCTTCCAGCCTTGGAGCCTTTACTTAATTCCTGTTCAACTTTACAGGGGGAAATTAGCACAGCTGGAGCAACCCCCTGTGCTTACAGAGGGACCCTCGTGGGCACAGCACCAAGGGAAGAACCAGAGGCAGGACAGTGTTCTTCCCCAGCATATAACCAGTGTGTAGGCGTTTACACACACCACTGCGTGGGCACTGCAGGCTGAGATGGAAACTGCTGCTTTACACACCTACAGCTCCCCAGCACAATCCCTGAAATCCCATGGGATTTATCCCCAGCACTGCACAAAGTAATGTCAAAATACACAGGGACGGCAAAACATAACTTCACCTCTTTGTTTCCTTGGAAAACATTCCTTTGGGTAAAGAAAACATTTCTTTTGGTTTCCAAACAACCTCTGAGGTGAAACCCACCCAGACCACTGTCAGGCACACAGACAGCCTGGCTACAGCAAACTGCAGCCTGCAGTGCAGCGTAACAGGACAGAATGAAGGGAATATCTCCAGATATTTGTAACTCATAACTACCAGAAAGTAGGAATGAAACATAGCAAGTGCCCTTCTGCACTGGCCTAACAGCCAGAAGTTGTTTTCAAAAGCTGACCAGACTTAAGTGTTTAGGGACTGTAAATACAGCCACCATGGCTCCAGGCTGACCTTCTCATTTCTCACAAAGCAATAGCAGAAATGTGATATAATGATTCAAGGATCCAATTCAGACTCGGGGTAAGTGGCACAAGTAAGTGGAACTCTACTGAAAATCCACACTCATTGCTGGGCCATTTAACAGCAGACAGCTGCCTGTCCTTGCTGGCCATGGGAGCCAGAGGAGGCTCGTGGGGAAGGTCCATCCTATAGGCACCTCAGCACCTGAGCAGTGCTCCAGCCAGGAGCCCAGCACCATTCCTGGGGATTTTACAGCCTCATCCCACCACAGCACATCCTGCAGGCTCCACAGAGAGCCGGGGAGGGGAATGTGGCAGAATAAAAGAAGAGCCTCCCAGCTTGTCTCTGCTTCACCCAACCCGCCCTGCTGGCATGCAGAGCACAGACCTTTGGAAAGGCTCTGCACCCATGGGTTAGGATAAAGCTGTGATGGATTAGGGATACTCAGCCTCCACAGCAGGCTCCACCTCTCTTGCAACACGAGATGTTAAAGACTGATGCAATATGGACTCAGGTCCGGGGTCAGACACAACACTAGAACATTCCAAAAACTCTCACCACAGCACGTGGCTAAGGACTGCCCTGAGGGCAAGGTCAGGGCTTTGTGAATTAGCCAGACAGATCCTCACACCTGCATCCGTGCTCTTCAGGATGTCCAAAGGCACTCGATATCAGCCTTGCACACTCACTGGGTAAGTCTGACTAAGCTTTAAAATACATTCTTGCTCTGTTGCTTGGGCTTCAGACTAAACAGACTGGCAAGCACTGTATCCAGAAGTGCTCTGTTATTATTATTATTTTAATCTTAAAGTCAAGCAGCCCTTCAAGCACAAGGACAAGTTTCTGCAAGCAATCTGCCTGCATTAAGGCAGCACCATGGGGTTTTTGGCAGAGATGGACTGGCACCCAGCACTGCTGGCTGTCCATCTGCCTGACCCCTTCCTGCCAGCGAGGGCTCCCTGGAAGCAGTTCCCCAGCCCACATCAGAGCACTGGCCCTCTCCTGGTAAACCCCGGGCTGCTGCTCCGAAGACAAAGCAGTGCCCAAGGCACTGACTTCTCTTGCAGCACAGGAGATGGCATTACCCGGCATCCAAGACCTCTCCGGTAGTTTGAAGCACCAGCATTCCCACCACCCCTCCCTCTGGGCACTTCAGAAGGGCGCCTGTGGAAACTGAACACAATTACTCACAGGATTGCATTGCTGCTGAGATGAGCAGGCGTGATTCATCCTCCAGTTAAAACAAGAGTGGTAGGCTCAAGTATAAAGGCAGAGACTAAAAACCCTGAGCATACCACGAGAGATAATCACAGAGCTTCCCCCACGTTGGTGGTACAGATCCAGCGGGACCTCACGGGTGCCCTGAGTCCCTCTGGGATCAGGCACACCTACAAGCTTCCCCTTTATTACATCCACAGCAGCTGTAAGGGGACTGATGACAGTGTCCAAAGGCAGCTTTACAAGGGCAAAAAGACACTCTTGGGAAATGGGGCAGCCACGAGCCAGAGCCATTACTGGTGAAATACAGACGCGCTGCAGGTTGCCACACTGGAGTAATCCCAAAGATGGCACAATCCCTATAATGTATTTACACATCTAAATTGGTGTGCGTGCATTTTTTATAGATGCTTATATATAATCTATGCATTATTTGCTGCACTTTTATGTGGGACTCTAATCAGGAAAGAGGAGCTACACTTGAGGTATTTCCCTGAATCCCTGAGTAAATGTCCTCCCATTTACTGCAGGAAGGGGAGAGCTGGACAGAAAAAGGCTTCGTGTCCAGGTTTGGTATGCACGCCACGCGCTCCCTCTCCGGATGAGCTGCCAGCCTGGTCCTGTGATGGACTCCTCAGTCCCACTGGGCAGCAACTCTGGAATTTGCTGGCCCTGAAACATTACTTGCTGAGTTGCTCCCAACAGAGCTCCTATTTTACTGTTGCCAGAAAAAGAGGGGAAAAGGAAAAAAAAATTAAAAAAAACCCCACAATGCTTCTTTTTGTGCATCCCATTGCCCCAAGTCTTCAGAGGAGGCACACAACAGACTCAAGACCCACATGCAGGAACAAGAATCAGACGACTGATGGAGCTAGGAGAGGTTAAAAAGCACAAGCCTGTTGTGTTGCTTTGACAAAAATAGATCAATGTTGATTCAAAGCCTGATATGGAAATTAAAATGAAATCAGGTTTGTGCCCGCAGCACAGCATGGTCTCAACACTGCAAGACAGAGTGAGAGTTATCCAGGATTAGTCATCACCAGCTGCCCACAGCCCACCACAGGGCTGCTGAAGGCCCTGTCCCAGCTCCAACCTGTCCTGGTAGGATCAGGGTTGGCCTGTGCTGCTGAAAAGGCTCCTCCTTCCACCGGCACACAGCGACAGGTCCCCATTTCACCACCGTGTGCCACTAAGCCTGCCCTGGGGGAATGACACAGGAGCCCACACCAAAGCAACTCTCCTGCTCATCTCACAGCTGCCATGGAATCCACCCTCCCCACACTCCAGTCCTAAGAGGAATACTTCGCTCCCAGAAATACCAAAGAAAATAAAAATAAAGGTGCCCCTATCCATCAGGATGATGTGTGCAGACTGCCTCTGGCACCAGCTTAGGCAGCAAACCAACCTGTGCTGGTACTGGCAATGCCAGCAGGGCTCCATGGCAAGGACACTCCTGCCTGGAACCTGTAAATCTGGTCTGGCAGACTTCTCCACACTCATCTGATACAGGTACGGTTCACTGTACTCTGAGCCTGACTCTGAATCCAGGGAAATCAGTGGGAAAAAAAATCCTGTCAAGTCCACTCGATTTTGAATTAGGCCCTGAGAAAAAAAAAATTACTTAACCTTATTAAGGCTCTGAATTACAGATCCAGATTTATAAAGCTAAGGCTACAGGTGCTAATCTCCTTTCTATAATGGAATAAACAAAGCTGAAGGAAGAAGTACTGTATTTTTAGACAGGATTTTTAAAAGCACCTTGCTTTGGCCTGCAGATTTCCACTGCCAAACTTACTATTAACTTTTGAGGGAGCATCCGTGCTGGCCCAGTGTGGATGCTTTTGAAAATCTCACCATCTGCACTGAACTTTTATGCACAGAGCAAAAGAACAGTCTCCCTGCTAGTGACACATTGTGGGCACAAAGCACACAGCCATCCCACTGCTGCACAGCAGGGGGTTCTGCCTGGTTCCCCTTGGAACAAAGTCTGAATGAATTTCCTAGGAAATGCTGTCTTGAGAGCTGTTTCTTAAAAAAACAAACTGCCACCATCACTGATATAATTGGCTCTTTTTTTTCCAAGACTCCAGGGAACTTTTGGGCAAACACAGTGCTTTTCTGACTGCTCTGATCTCCCTGCTTTTGGCCACAACAATCACTTAAATATAAAATGGAAGAGGCTTTGGTAGGAGCCTAGCAGATGGGTCATTATCCCAAGACTTAAATTCTCATTTCATGTGAATTACTGTTGTTATTCACTCATTACAGGTGATTCACCCAGAGCTGTGTGAAGCCCAAGGATCCTGGATAAGCAGGGCAGAGCCACGTGGAATTCCTGGCTGGGCATGGGCGACTCTCTGCAGACCCGCTCCGACTCCTCCCAGGCTGCCTGCGTGCAGGAACCAGTGACACTGACCTTTGTGCCAGGCCAGCAGGGACAGACTAGATCCCATGTGTCACCCCAAATGCCACACAGCATCAAACAGACCCCAAACTGCCCATGAACGATGCTGGATGGTGTTGTCCCCAAGTCACATCAAGTACTTAACCCACCAGTCTCATTGGTCCGGGTTCCCTCTTCAGCTGGCACAGGGGAACAGATGCTTTCCCAAGCCACTTCAGCCCCTCTAAATTTGACTCACCAGCTGACAAAGCTACCAAAATTCCCAAATTAGGTGCCATAGGTGGCTGCCTGATTGCAAGCAAAGCAGAAGTAACTCACAGCAGGGGTCAAGTGATGCTCACCTGACATGGCTACCAGGCACAAGGAGCTGCCAACTCCCTCGCTCCTGTTATATATAAAACAAATGAATCACAAAATAAAATAAGCACTGTCTCCACCGACCCCATCAAGAAAAAAAAATACAAATGGGACATGAATGAGGAAAGTCTGTCTTTACACTGCTCAGCCCTTGAATTTTCAGCACTTTGCTACGTCAAGTCCCTGCAAGTCCCTTTGGCCTCTGCAATGTGTGACTATGGAGAAGGATACCCAGAGTACTGTGTGTCTCTCTGGAAATATGCCTCTTGGCATATTCAGATTTTACTCTTTTAGCTGTGGAAGATCTGAAGCTGTCAGGTCCCTCTTGCTTACACAGGCTCCAACTACATGTCTTGCTTATAAATCCGTCTGAGTCAGAAAGAAGACAACACAAATCCCCACTGTAACTTATTTCTAGTCTAGGGAGAAAAGAAACATCAGGCAAAAATCTTGGTGCCTCTTGCTGAGGAACCACATCAGATCAAAACTCAGAATTTCAGATTTTCTACCTAGACCTCTCATGTTTACAACACAGGCCAGAACGGCACAACAATACACATTTCCTATCACAATACAAAAGTTAGTCAACTTGAAAGCAAGATGATTTTCAAAAAACTCTTTGTGCTCAATGAAGTTACACCCAGGTGACATCTGAAGTGCATTGGTTTTTAGCGCATGTCCTCATCAAAGTTTAGCACTCTCCATCTACAAAGCTGTATTTTTATTTTGTGGCAGGAAAACAGTTCTTAATGTTATTGACAATTCCAGTGGGTTCAGCCATCAAGTACTTCAAACTCATCTCCACAGTCAAGTACTGCTGCTCTCAGACTGGACTGCTGCTTTCAGATACTCTCCCATGAATAAATAATTGATTGAGGACTAATGGAAGACCATGGAGGGTCAGGGAAAGCAGAATGACTGTACTGTCCCGAGGAAAAGGAATAAAAAGGGCATTATTTTAGTACCAACATGCTGAAATGCATCACCCAAAATAGACACATTAAAGCTAATGAACCCCTGGAACTTTTATAGATGGATTTGCAGACATGGAGCAAGAGACGACCCATGTCCTCTCTGCATTTTGGGGACACCATTTGTAAGTGGTTTACCTGTCCTCCATCTCTGTTCTCAAGCAGGCTCCACAATACTTTACTTCACAAACGGTTTGCAAACTTCTTCATGGTTTTGCATGAGGAATGATTTCACAGTAGCTGAAACGATCCCATGGCTGTGAGAGCACAGGACACTGAGTGGGTCCTGGGTGGCAGTGTGGGTGCTGCAGTGTGCTTTGTCCTGGGCTGTTAACAGGAAAGTAACCACACCAAGACACAGCAGCCGCTTTCCCATCAAGGTTACTTCCAAGGGCATTTGGAATCTGCTTTTAAACACTGGGTTACTTTCACTTCCCACCTCCCATTGTCCCTGTGGTGACTTGGGAAGCACCACAGTGATACAAATGCAAACCCATCCTGCTTCCTCTCCAGCCAATTCCTTAATTTTGTGCTGCAGGCTTTGAATCCCCGAGTTTCCCTTGCACACGCCTGCATCTCCACAGCCACCAAGAACTCAACCCCTGGGCATCTGGTTTGCTGCCCCCCACCCCAAGCACTTGCCGGCACTCCTGGCACCGCCAGCAACCATCACCATGGCTGGAATGACTCAAAACAGAGAACACCCAACAAGATGACAACGTTTATCAACAGCCTCTCATCCCTCCACAGCAACCAAGGCGGCTCTGCCTGGGCACGGAGCGGGAGCAGCCAACACCCAGGGTGATGCTTGGATGCAGCAGGCTCTGCCCCAGAGCTGATCGGGCTGCAGGGATCAGGCAGAAACACTTTTCCCGCACATCCCCAGATGAGCCTGCCTGGCAGACTTCTTTGCCAAGTGTTTCTCCACCCCGGATTTCCATCTCAAGAAGAAGGACTACACAGCCCACCGGCTCTGGTGCCCACACAGCACCTTCATACCACAGGAGTCAGAGCTTCGGCGCTGGTGACACATGACTCAAACACGCACTGAACTGCTCTTAATCCCAGCAGCCAGCGAGCAGAGCTCCCGTCTGTCCTCAGCTGCCCTTTTCTGGGCAGCTGCAGCTTTTCCTGGCACCTGACTAAAAACCCTGTGGCTTTTACCTCATGTGCATGAGGTAAAACATGGATTTGGGCTTAGAGCCTTCCTGCATCTTGAAAGGGAATTGCTCAGGTTTAGCACTGTCCAGCTGCTAAGGTGGCATCGGGGCTGCTTTTTAGAACCTACAGACAGCAAGACTCCTTTTTCTGGTGATTTAAGCCTCCTCCAGCAGCACAGCCACAGTGCTCTCCAGCTGTACCTGCCCTTTCATACCCTGTCCCATCTGTGCTTTTCGGGGCAGTGAGGGTGCTGCATGCCTGGCAGGCAGTGCCCTGCAGGGAGCTGCAGCGATGGAGGGGGAACCCAGTGCTTCTCCACACCCTACCAAAACCTCAGAGGCAAGAGGAAGGCCCTGTGTGTGGCACAGCTGCAGGCTCTGCCCAGGGCAGAGGACAGCACTTCACGTTACTCATGTTACAAGCAGTTACAGGAACCGAGACATTTCCCGGGTGGCTCTGGCCAAGCTCCCCCCACAGCTCTGTGTGGTGCTACACAGGACTTCAGAGAATCAGAGAAGAGAATCACAGAATGGCTGGGGTTGGGAGGGACCCTAAAGATTATCTCGTTCCAACCCCCCCTGCCATGGGCAGCGACACCCTCCCCTAGAGCAGATTGCTCCAAGCCCCATGCAGCCTGGCCTTGAACACTTCCAGGGATGGGGCATCCACAATTTCTCTGGACAGCCTGTCCAGGTGGCAGTCTCAGTGACTTCAGCCGGCCCCTCTCTTACCTATCACACACCCTGAATTTCGCCAGGCCCTGCGTGTATCACACTCTGCTGCTCCACAGCACTGTCCCCTAACATGGGCTGAGCCATTCCCAGGATCAAGTTGAGCCATTCCTAAGATCAAGTACCACTCAGATCAGCGAGACTGGAAAAGTCTTGCCCCGCCTCCACGTGAGTCCTACATCGGTTGGTATAAACCACAAGTTACTTCATGACTTTCTGGCACCCACAGTCGGCATCATCAGCCAGCAAGTGGGACGGGCTGTACACGCATGAGAGCGAAACCACAGAGGGGTTAACCCTGCAGTGGGCCGGGAGAAAACCCTGGGTACTGAGAGCTCTCAGAGTAGCCAGAGAGCCAGAGGCTGTGACTCACCGGGAGAGGCTGCACAAAAATAGGGCTTTCAGCAAGGCCCACAGGAATTTCTGCAGGGAGATTCTTCCCCTACAGACAGGCAAGGGAACTCACCTCACCTTTCCCATCAGGGAGCAGATCCAATGACTGCTCTGCCAGGAGAGGAATTCACTATTGTCCGGCTGGTTGTTTCCAGTCTGGCTAAAAATGGGATCACAGGAGACTAATTGCTTCACTGGAGAAAAAAAAAGAACCAGTCTGGAGTGACGGAATTATTTTGTAGACTGTTGTTGTTTGGGTTTGTTTCCATCCTGGCTTAACAAGCATTAATGACTTCAGATGGGGGGAGGAAAGCCATTAGGGAGAACACGATCCACACAGATACCTCTGGCCCAGCACACACTTCTGTCCCAGCCAGCCTCTACAGCCCTGATGGCATCCCTCCCTCCGCCAGCTCTTCAGAAGGGAGGAAGGTGGCTGAGAGCAAAGGGAAATGTTAATTTTCCCCTTTTAATCGGCCTGACTGGAAGTGCCAGCCTCCCTGCAGCTCAAATACTTGAGCATGTTAGCTATGCTCGGCAGCATCTCCAGAAAAACTACTGTCCCTCCTCAGTGGCAGGGAAACAAAGGGAAAACGTTCCAGAAGAGCGGATGCTCCTGGCAGAAAGCAGCAGAGCCCAGAGCCTGTGAAATAAAGTTTGTTTGTTTTGTTTGTGGAAGCCACACTGAATCTTCTGAGACTCATTCTGGTGTCTGGAGAGACAGAATGAAACCCAAAGCCAAGACAGGTAATTAATGTTGAAATTCCTCCTTACGTAACAGCGCAGGGACAGACACTCACTTGGCCAGTGCTGCGCATGGCTGTGCCAGCACAGCCCAAAGAAAGCCTGGGAGCAAGCAGCGCCTGTGCTACACCCAGAGGCTGCAGGCACCCTTACATACTCACTGTGGGCTTCAGGGAAACAGGGCTCTTACGGCAATGATGTGCTGATTTCTACAACCCCACTCTACTGAAGGACAGCTGTCTTTTAACTGCGTCCCCCAGAGAACAGGAGAACAACCTGAACTACCCCAAACCACAGCAAGGTCCCAAGGAAGACACAGGCAGAGCAAAGACTTGGAATTATTAGGAGCTTCCCTGGAGAAGAGATGTCCTGGACATAACAGAACGTGAGATACCCAGTACTCCATGCCACAATTAACTCAGGCAGAGGCAACAGCCAGGCCTCCACAGACTATCCCCTCCCTTCCATGCATCCCCATTCCAATGTCAGCTTACTGGCAACATCTGGCATTTGCTGCCTGGCTTCCTGGCCAGCAGCGATCCAGAGATGCCACTGGCTGATGCTGGGAAGCAGCATCCAACAGCTCTGGCAGGAGCTTCTGCTGACTGTCCTGTGGCCTGGGAAAACTGTCAGTCCTGAAGGACCCCAAGGCAGCTCTGAGAGGAGATGATGAGGGGCAGTAAACAGAGCAGGCTGCAAGATAGTTTCCCATTAATTTTATCACACCAAATAGCTGTCTTTCCCCCGGGGCTATCCCGGTCAGGGCAGTCACCAATTTGAGTGAGCAGGGCAATTTCACAAGATCAAAGGAGTGTAGGGGGATCTGCGACATAGAGACTTTCCACTCATGAATCCAACTTCAGCCCACTCAAGCCACAGATGACTTGTGGCTTTAGGGGTTTGAAAGCTGCTCTCCCCTGGCTCTGGCTCATTTCCAAAAGCTGAGGAGTTCCAAGAAGCAGCACAGTTTAGAACTGCCTTTTTTGAAAGCAGACAGCGAACTATGTTTCAAGTGGCTCAGTCACTGATAAAAGCTATTTATTTAACAGATATGGTGCCACAAAGGCTTATTTGGGCATTTTCTCTTTGTGTAAGGATAGGGGAAAAAACAAGGAATTCAGGTAGGAGTTACACCAGTCCTGTCTCAAACCCATCACCAGCAGATCAGCTGCCATCCATTGGCCACCCCAACTTCAATTAACTCTGCACTGTGAGGCATGAGCTGACTGCCTGAACCTTCCCTGGCTTGCTGCATTCCAAGCAGCACAAAGGACACTGAGAGCTGTCACCCTCCCATGGGGGTTGGCCCTGGCCCCAAAGAGACCCCAGCAGGAGCAGGACTGGCAGGACCAGCTCTGGCTCCACATTGTGTGCTGCTGCAAGGGTGGAGTGGCCGGGCAGTGCTGCCTCCTGACCTTCCCAGTGGGTGGACTATCTCTTTAGGAGCTTGGCCAGCTGGCAGGAGTCACAGCTTCTCCTTGGCTTTCTCATTTATCAAAGCTGGGCAGAGCAGCAAGAAGCAGGAGTCAGCTGCCAAGGTTTTTCTCGCTCTGTGCTCAACAGGGTCTGAAGGTACAAATTCTGTCTGTAAAGCTGCTGTTTGGGCACAAAGTTCCAAGCTACTGCTCCAAATATATGAGAAATTATATGAGTAATACTGGAATGGGGAACTCCAGCTAGGAAGAAGAGTTATAAAGTAAAAGAAAAAAAAAAGACAAGGTGCAGGAAATGTCAAAGGTTACATTAAGTTGATAATATTGTGTCAAAATCCCCAAAGCACAGATAAGCATACAATTCCTCAACTTATGGCTAAGAGATACTGACAAACAGAAATACAAAACACACTAATTCAGCTCTTAGGCACAACTCAACAAGGACATGGGACCCTGCTACATTTTCATGCCCAGGTAAATGTCAAAAGGAAGGTAACAGGAGAAGGGAGGAGAAAACCCAAAGCCTGCTTGCTAAATGTCACACACCGGCTCAGACTCTTAGCACAAGTGCCACAGAGTCTGGACACTGAGACACGCTGCAGCCTTGCTTCAGCAGCCCAGGCTGGCTGACTGGAACGTCCTCGGAGAGTCTGAAGCGAACACTTCCTACTGCCCCTGCTACCACACAGGTTTGCACACAGCATAATTTCCCCCTGCTACCTTGCACAGCTAACCCTGCTTTTCCCAGTTTATGCCCTCCTCCATCCCCCTTCCTTTTCCAGCACAACAACCACAGATGGCATGACCCACTCTGGCCAGGCACCATGACAAAAATGCTTCAGATCAGAAACGCTTCAGATGTGGACGCACACATCCTATTGGGTAGACTCAGCCATGGCAGTGTGCCTGGATCAGGGATTTAGCTAGTAAATAACCTCTCCTACTTGGAAGTCATTTTCTTGATTCATGAGCACTCCCCTACCATGCTGCAGAGAGATTTCTGAAAGCAGCTCTGGATGTTAATAATAAATTGTGCTTGTGAAACTTTAATTGATTCAGAAGAAATCAGCTCAGAGCGCAGAGGATCTCCATGGTTTTGAATATATCACATTTGTACACGGTTGAGACTTGAAGGCTTGCTCCCCTTTCCATTGTTGTCAGCTGGAATACTGCCACTGCTTCAGTGGAATAATAACCAGGTAATACAATTCCAAGATTAAATTGTGCCCTTAGGCACAGCCTCATAAAAGGGGAGGTTCTCCATCCTATTAACAGCAAAGGTGCTGTGACTCAGAGGCCAGATGATGAACAATGCTTTCCCCTTGCTCCCTGGGAATAGGTCCCACAAACTGCATCCTGGCCTGCACCAGCAGCTAAGGACAAGCCCCAGCACCAGTTCAGCTGGCACGCAGAGGGCACAAACAAAGCTGTGCCCACCATCCTGACCAGGGTACCACTGGCAGAAGAGGGAATTCTCTCTCACAGAAATTCTGAATCATAAAACAGTTATTACTGCAGCACTACTCTGTAACAGTTAAAATTTTCCACTGTGTTATTATTTTAGTTTATATCGGTATCACTACAGGCAGCTCTGAACTAGAACCTACAGACAAGGTGTGATAGTGGTGCACCACTGATACCAAAAGTTGCTGGGTGGCCTTACAAAATTCCTCTGCTTGCATAAAAGCAGAGTAACCCACCTGCTCCCTGGCATAAAGAACAAGATCTAAACACTGGGATTATTGACCAAGGAAACATCAGGTGCCAATCTTGCTACACCTAAAAGAGTAAGTCAAATTCTCCCTGGATAACTACAGCTGTTGCTGCAGGCCAAATATTTCAACACCAAGCCTCTCATTGTGTCCTTTACAAATACAGCAACTTCACTCACTGCAACACATTGTGATGCAAGAAATCTTCCATTTCAGCGAGTCAGAGGAGCAGATGCAACAGCGTTTTGTCAGCATAATCCTTCTTTCAAAAAGTTGTACAAAACATTTATTAAAGTTGACAGAGAGACCTTTTCCCTAGCTATATATATCAGCCTCCCTAATGCCAAGCCAGGGCTCATGTTCTCTGAGAGTGACACTGAAAGCTTCCTCATTTTGAGATGGGTAAAAAGATCAGTAAAGTTACTGAATTAACGCTGGGCAATTCTAGAGATCTCAGAGCAAATGTTTTCAAAATTTGTGAAATCATACACCTGAATGCCCTTGGTATCAGGGAACATGTTAAAAGTCAGATGAGCAGTTCTGGCTAAAAGCATAGCAGAGTAATATTTAGGGGTAATTTTTAAAAATAAATTTTAAGTGACATAAAATATATTTCAGTTTTTGTTTTCTCCTTCTAATGACCTTTATGCCTTTAAAATAGAATGAAGAGAGCAGGAAAGACAGAAAAAACAGTATTTTTGTAGAGAAGTTTCTTAGTTTCAAAAGCTCTAATCTAAATATTCCCAGGTGCTCTGGGACTTAAAGATTGAGCCTAATTCTGGTTTCTAAGTCTCCTTTCTTTATGAACTTGTCTGTAATTGTTGCACATAGCTATTCTTAATTGCATCTGCATGCCCTTTAATTGTGAAATGCCTCCATGAGGCTGTATTAGTCACAAAAGGAATGCCAGAACACAACTCACATCTAATCACTTATCCCCTCCACAGATGAGCAGTACTGCTTATTTTTATCGCACCAGCACCAGAATTCTCAAACGACACCGAGCTCTCACTGCAAGCATTCACTAAATGAGTCTGTGCCTGTAAGAGTTCGCAAGTTTTTATATGCCAATGTAGCAGCTACACCAAAAGAGACAGAAAGTATGAGAGAGCTGTATTCAGGTAAAGGTTCTCCAGCCTTGGGGCAGGTGGATGAACTACACAATCTCTTGAGGCCCCTTCGAGCTGGGTTTTTTAATGATTTATACAAACTCATTATGTGCAGGGTTTGCAGGTTTCAAATCAATCCCGTTAAAAAACCATAAAGGAAAAGTAGACACTAGCAGAGCCAACAACTTCTGTAGGCTATTCAGTAGTCCTTAGTCATGTGGAAAGTTCCACCAAAGTTCACAGACGATATACAGTGGAGTCAATGGGGCACAGAGATCTGATATGTGGATCTCAAAACAGGACTGCTCTTCGTAAGCATAACTGTAAATCAGGACTAAACTGTCCTGCACTCTGACTGATTAAACATGACACGGAAACGTGAGAGGCTGCGGTTTTTTTCTCTCTGCACTTTCCATTTGATCAGGTGCAGAGAAACAACCCTTTAAGCACTGCATGCCAGAGGCTGTGAAAGAGCCCATCTCACAAGCATGCAACAACCACATCTGAGCGGAAAACTGTCGAAGAGGCACTGCAGAAGCACAAATCAGTCTATGTGAGCTGTTGACTGTCAAATAAGATAGCCACAGACATCCCCACAGTTCTGGCCCTCAGAGACATCCCTTTATGTTTTCTAAAGCTGAATGAAGCGTTTCCAGAGACGCCAGCATGAAAATTCCTCTTCTACATGAAGCAGTTGTTGTAGGGATGGGACTGCTGGTATGCTATTCTGTGCCTGCCCCTTTGCAGCTTTTAGCTGATTTGCTTCACTCATTCACCAGATAATCAGCTTATATTTCATCCCTTCTGCTGCTCTCAGAACACAGCACATCCTTCATTTTGCTCTGCTTACATATATCCTTTCTGGTCTTCAGGGCCCCAAGCCCACACAGCACTGAGCCTCGGAACTCTCCCAAACAGAGTTCTTGAAGTGACAGCAAGCAGATCCAGCAGCTGAGGTAATGGAGACTCATCCATTTTGGCACTGATTGTTTCCCATCCTTTTCTCAGATGCAAACAACTTTGCCCACACAGCCGAATCCATGGGGAAGAGAGGCATAAAATACATCAAATCAGCAAATATCACCTCTAGAGACACTGACTGCAGCACATTCAAGCAAAAACTTTCACTGAACAATAAAACAGTTTGGGTTGGAAGGGACCTTAAAGATCATCTCACTCCAACTCCCACTGCCGTGGGCAGGACACCTTCCCTGACCAACCTGGCCCTGGAATAGGGCATCCCCAGCTTCTGGGCAACCTGTGCCAGGGCCTCAGCACCCTCACAGTAAAGAATTTCTTTCTAATATCCAATCTAAACCTACCCTTCTTCAGCTTGAGGCCATTCCCCCATGTCTTATCACTGCATACCCTTGCAAAGAGTCTCTCTCCAGCATTCCTGTACACCTCTCTTAGATATTAGAAGGCTGCTATCAGGTCTCCAGGCTGCTATAAGGTCTTTCTCTTTCAGAAAAGCTTAAAAACACCTAATTGAACCACAGGCTTATCTTTATTTGCCAAGAAAACAAAGCTATGCACAGCACCTAAGCAAACCACCAGTAATCCCTGGATAGCCCCGCACCCAGCCAGTTTGCCCTGCAGAGCGCTGCTGCTATCAGTCACAGATCCAGTTCAACTGCTCATTTACCTCCCTGGGGAAAGCCCCTTGACTTCAGGGAAAACAAGATCTGGCTCCAGATGTGAAAAAGGGCATGAGATGAGAATAAACAAAATCACCAGCTGCCAGGAAAAAAAAAAACAACCAAAAAAAACAACAGACTGAACATGAGGAATCCCATGTCTTCACTGTCTTGACCCATGGAAAAAGCAAACAGCACACTAATAAAAGTTGCTCTGTTAACAGTGGCTGTATTAATTAGGAAAGGCATTCAGCTTCTGTTTTCAGCACATAATTTTTAATTGATTTTGCTGAAAGAAACCTTAGTGTTGTTTCAGTTAACAGGAGTCTTTCCAGCAAAACTGGTCTCCATAAAAGGCTTATGTAAAGCTTCCTTCAAGTGTCACAGGCTCAATTGTTTGAACTGGCAGGGAATTAACCTGTTGCAAAAAGCCCATTCCCTATAAAAGCCAACACTCATGAGACATGCAGCTGCAGACCTGATGGGTCTCCTCCACTAAGGAAAGGTGATGATTTCAGAGACCTGGCCAGAATCCAGCAATCTTTCCAGATCCCAGAGGAGAAAGATCTTCCCTGTCATAAGGAATACCCCACACACAAGGGAGACGCTCTCAGGTAACACAGAGAGGAGTAAACACTGCCTGTTAATACGCTTATCTTATTTTCCTCAGGAGCTGGAGTTCAGCCCCAAGGCCAGGCCATGTTCTCATCTAGATAATTGCGTAATTATCTTTTGCCTTCCAAAGGGACCACACATCCTATCAAACACCTTCGAGTCACAGGACCTACACACCAGAGCACAGGGATTCTTTGCATACCATCCCACATCCAGAGGAGTGATGGGGCACCAGCAGACCCCCAACATCTCCAGATGGGTCAGCTGCACTGGAAACATCAATACAGTCACAAAGGCAGTGGAATGAGCTGACCAGCATGAGCCCTCAGGATAAAACCAAGGTTCTTCAGCCAGCCAATAACCAGTCCTTCTCCCCACCCTTTTAGCTCCTCTGGCTCCTGGTCAGCTACATTACCTCCATGCTGCACCACCTGTAGCCTTAAGGATGTATCTGCCCCCGGGCTGTGCCAAGCAGTGAGCTGGGGCACGGAGGCGTCTCTGTTGTCCAACTCCACAACTCAGACTGGCAAAACCACCACTGAAGTACAGGGTGCACAGCTGACACTGTGTCCTGCATGCTGTAGCACCTCTGCAGGTTCTGGAAAGAGACCCTCAGCCCAGGCATCCTCTAGTGAGACACACTTGCAGAGAGAGAGAAAGGTTAGTCATAGAAATTAAGGCCGTGCCACTAGGCTGGGCTGACTGCTTTATGTTGCCTTTAGAAAGGTCTTACTGTAATCTTACTGTAAAATTCAAAGCCCCCTCCTCCAAAAAAATCCAACCCCACAACAACCAAATTTAAAGAAATATTGCATTTGCCCTCAATACGCAAGTAGGTGACCTTGGCATGTGGATCCATCCACTCCCAAAGCTGTACATCAGCCTATGCCAAGGCCTGAATTTGAGGGCAGCAGGGCAGACCAGCCAGCTCTACACAGAAGGGAATGTCCTGCTTTTAAAATAAACCCTTATAATCATTCACTATCTCTTCGCTTTTTAGCAGACTGTGAGTGGACCAGCTCCCTTGCACTGAGTAAGCCACTGTGCAGCCTAATTCTGCTCAGATATGCTGCTTTGTTTTGTTTCTGGCATGCACAGAAGCCAAAATATGCTTCCCCTTTCCTGGGAACTGCTGAACTGGCAAGTGAAAGTCTGCAAAAGCTGCCTCAAGAAAAACAGCACGTACAGCCATTAGAAAAGATGACAAATCAACCTACCTACCTGCAACAGAACCCAGCACAGTAATTTCCTTTAGAAATAATCTTAGAGAAAGCAGCAGTGCACAAATATCACCCTGTGAGCAAAGATTTTATTTACAATAACTGTGATTATTACCTAATGTTTTCCTGGCAACATCCAGCATGAGCTGATCCCAAAGATGTCCTTGTCCTACTCCTCTGTGGTCAGGGGTGCACAACACACTGTGATGTGACATGTAAAAAAGATTGTTTTCATGTCTGGATGCATTCTGCTGTATGATGGGATAAGGAACCCCCTCTGTACTTGCTGGGGCTTTTTTTCAGGAAGCAACTATAAATAGGTGCTGCTAACTTGACAGCTAAACCTCAGCTCAGGGCAAGACAGAGATCTTTCCTTGGTAAGGCCAGAAAGCCATCTCTCCTTTGTAGGGCTGCAAATGAAGAACAGCACTTTCCATTTTGAAACAGAAAGCTCTCTTTTAAAGAGCCCCAAATACATACAATGTATGTCTATGGGACTCCTATTCTGGCCACAGCTTAGTAACAAAATAGGAGTTTCCTCAAAATGAGGCGCAAACTCACTGCAAATTCCAGTTAAATCATGAAAACCATCCCATGAGAGCAGCAATCCAGCTGTAACCCCAGTTTTAACATTAAAAATCACATATAACCGAAATGTATCATCTGCCTCAGGAACCCCATTCTCAGGGATTTACAGTAGCAATTGCAAAGATACTGCACTACAGCTATTTCAAATTGCTTGTGTGTGGCTGAAAAAGGACTCAGTGAACACCTGATTTTAGCAGCCACCAGCACCATCCTGCCAGGCCACAATTATGAGTTTCAGCTACTTCTTGATGAACTTTCAGTGCTGTCTCTCAAACCTCTCTGGCATTTCAAAGAAGAGAAAACTCAGCTTTTGGCAGCACTTGCGGCAAATGCAACCTGACTTACCAGGAGAACACTCACTGCACTGGTAAATGCAGATTCTTTTCCTGAACTACCCAGTCTGGAAGGGGGCAAGGAAAAATACAGTATTATTAAGTTAAGCCCAGAAGAAAAACAAATATCCCAGAGTATTCTAGGCCACTCTCTTCCTCCACTGACCCTGGAAATCTGGAAAGAAGAGACACCTTGAAGAGCTTGTGGCAAAACCCTTTCTGGTCAGGCTATTTCTGGTGTCTCTGCCCCCTGCTCCCTAAGCAAGCACTCACAGTCTGATCATAAAATCTGATCCAAACCCTCTTACACAAGCGAAGTGATTCCATTCTGAGTATTCCCTTCCATCCTGCACACTCTGTCCCAGAGCCTGGTGGCTGTGACCTGACAGAAGCAACCTCAGCTCAGTACAGCCCCAACCAGCAGCTCTCTCCTCTTGTATTTTCCAGAACCCCAACTAATTATGAAAAACCAAGTCGTCCCCCTGCAGATCTGCCCCGTGCAGCTGAAGCTACCTGGCTCCACAGCTTAACCAGTTTCTCAGCAAGATCAAAGCCTGTGCAGTTGTTCGAGGAGCTTTTTCAATTACTCCTCCAGTTTCAATCATGAATTGCAGCAGCACTTGAAGAGTGCCAAAACCCAGAGGGATCAGTTACTCCTGCCCTGTGACAGGCAGCAGGCTGGGGCAGACAGGACAAGCTGTAAGCACGTGGCATTACATTATGCACAGACCCAGTTTTGGTGCTGAATGATTGACAATAACTACTGGATGTCACTATTTTAAGGATAATGTCATTTGTGTAATTATCTGGCAGGGTCTCTCCTCAGCAGCTGGCATTATTCACAAGGGAAGAATTAGACTGAAATCCAGCTGTAGAGTAAGGAGATTTGCTATTCTATACAGACAATCACTGCTTTAGGAGCTTGATACATAGGGTATATCATTAGTCATCTTCAGGCTCTCTGGACATGGAGAGTATCAAAATGACACTCCTTCTCTATTTCACTGTGCCATATATGTCACATGAGTTCATACTTAAAAATATTTTACTATTCTCTGTCCTCACCTGACCATCTGTTCCTTACTGGAGCTCAAGCTAGGAAGAGACAGAGAAGCTGCTTTTACTTGACTGATCCTATCATCTCACCATCCGGTAGGAAAGTGCCCCTTGCACAGCCCCCAGCCCTTTGGCCACTTTAGCCCTCAGATATTCTGGTTTTAGTGAGTTCAAACCTGAGTTCATCTGTCATGGGAGGATGCCCTGCTGCCTGGGTTAAACTACGTAAAGTCCCAAATCAGACAGCATTTGACCCAACCCACAGAAACGGCACTGACAGAGCTGGACTGAGGTTGGAACTGGTCCCATCCTGCACCCAGCTCTGGATCCCAGCAGTACAACTGTAACCCAGCAGCAAAAGAGACTTGACATTATTCTTTGCGGTGCTGGCATGCCACAAGCGGGACTGAGCAGGGCTGCAGCAGATCACACTCAAAAATGCGTGCTTTGCTGCTGGATTCCAGGGAACAGCATTCCAAAGAAAACAACTGTCTGCTCCTCCTCCCCAGTGCTCTGGGCACAAGGATGCCAGAGGTGTTCTGTGAAGTATGGCAGAAAGAAACCTTTCTGTACAACCAGAATGTCGCAGTGATGACACCACCCTGCTCCAGATGCCCTACTCCATCCCAGAAGAGGCCTTGCTCTGCCCCTGGGGCATAAGGGAAGATGCTGGTCAAATGCTCGTGCTGGCCAGGGAGGGCTCTGCACAGCAGCCTGGCTCTGATCCATGCTGGCTGCTCTATGCCTTTATGCTTGAGCCGACAGGGGAGAACTTCAGCAGCACAGAAAGGAAAAAATATAACCAAACTGCCCCCCTGAGCACAGAAAAATGACAAATAACAAAGGAGAGCTATGTATGGGAAACAGCTTCCTGAGAACAGCCTTGAGACTTGGAGCAGAGGCTGACGCACGGAGGCAACGATGCTCCGGTCCTGTTGCAAACACAAGGATGCCAGACATGGACAGGAAGGAAAAACTCCTGCTGTAGGACCCTGGCAGGAATGAAAAGACTTTTAGTGGCTTAGATGAGTGGCAATGGATAGGTATGTGAAATAGATAGGGTTTAAACACAGTAGCTACTGCAGGGAAGCAGAGACCTTGGTGTGACCAGCACGTATTAGTCTTGAAATAACACGGCACACTGTGGCAAAAGCAACAGATCCTTACATTCACCTCCCAGAAAATCTGGGAAGGTTTCATTTAATGCCTGCCCAGAAATTTCACTCCCTCCTGGAAAGTGGTGCACCTTGGCCAGTGTGCAGGGGGAATGTGGAGGTACTGTTATCCCAGCTGACAATTTGCTCCTGGTGGGCAGCGAGTGACACTTCTTTATTCAAGCAGAAAACTCCAGCTCTCATCTCAGCCGCGGGGTTCAGACCAAGGAAAGCAGTGAATGCAGAGCTCACCGGTAAATGATGCCTCTTTCGTGGAGAAACATGAGGGCTGAAATAATTTCTGCAGCATAGAACCGGGCCCGATCTTCGTCGAAGCGCCGTGACTTCTGGATGTGGAACATCAAGTCCCCGCCGTTGACAAACTCCATCACAAAGAACAGGCGATCCTACGCACAGGCAAACACAACAAACATCAACAGCGGTAACCACATCCTCGGCCGGGCTTAGGAAAGTCTTAGCAAAACTATTCTCTCCAAACAAAAACAGATTAAGTAAGCATGAGACAGTGTGTGGGGGAAAGGCTGATTTTTTTCAGGAAAAATCAAGTCAATACCAGGAGGATCTGTTCGTACCTCCTTGCCCTGCATTCCTCCCAAAAGTTTTGACCCCAGCTGTGAAATGAATTCCTGTTCACATGTGGATTGGGCATGTTAGTAAGTATGTGCTCATCACCAATCAGCTCCCACTGGGTTTCCCTGAGTTATCCTTAGCCTGAATCAGCAGGGAATGTTACCCCTTCATCAGTACTCTCTGAGGTGAGGGGCACAAGAGAAATCTGAAAAAAATCCCTGACTCCCTAGTAAACACCTCAGGTCTCTGGGGAAAGCTGCTCCATAACACAATGAACATAATCAGACTGCAGCTTCACCACAACAGCACAACACTGTCTCGAGGATATCCCAACATTATTTCTGGAGAATGTGGGCTATTTTCCAGGATGGGAGTTCCTGCCATACACTTGCACGGCAGCTGCTTTTTGGGCCCTCAGGTTCCAGCTTTCCTCTGATTAGGAAATGATTCTATGCGGAGAACCTGCCTAGAGACCGCTGCAGAGGTCTCTGGGCAATAGAGGAACTGATAAGGATGAAGTATAAATAAAAGTTTCTGCTGAGCAGCAAAGCAACCTGTTTGATAAAGTTCAGTTCATTAACCACAGCTGTTGGTCTCTGAGGTTTCTTTTTTGGCTTTGTTCTGGCTTTTGTAAAAGCCTGCAGATAGGGAGGCACTTGCTTAAGCTGTGTGCTCAACACTGAGGAGGGATTTTGCATGTGTTCACTTGATCGTGAGAGGAAGGACACAGAGAGATTTGGCACAAAAATAAACCCTGAAATTGTTGCAGTCTAGTTCAAAAATTTCTCTTTGCAATTGTTTCAGGACTTTCAGTATTTGCTGTTTCAGTTTTTATCTGAATATCAGGAACAACCAGATTGGAAAACAGGAATAGAATTCAACTGAGACCAGTCAGGCTTTTAACGGTAATATTTGCCCTTCTTTCCCACAAGCCTCTTCCCAGGTCTGATGTTAATTATCTACAAGCTACTTTTAAATCCTCTCTAAGTTTAAGAGGATAAGCATTGTCGTGCTCCACTTTCTGGCAGCCAGCCAGCTTGAAATGACTACTGGTATTAACATCTTGAGATGCACACAGCAGAAGAAAAACAACCAGAAATTCCCTCATTTCTCAACGGACATGAGCAGGAAAGCAAATGGCTTGTGACACATGAGGACAGCTTGCTTCGCATAGCCAGCCTGGGCTCTGCCCTACAGCTCCTTCTGGGCTCCTTCCAGAAGGTAAAGATCATTAAATCACAGAATCATTCGGATTGGAAAAGACCTTTAGAGACTACCAACCACTAACCAAACTCTGGCCAAACCCACCACTAAACCATGTCCCCAAGTGCCACACATCTACACGTCTTTTAAATACTTCCAGGGATGGTGACTCCACCACTGCCCTGGGCAGACTGTTCCAGGCAGCTTGATCACTCTTTCAGTGAAAAAAATTGTTCCTAATATCCAACCTAAACTTCCCCTGGTGCAACGTCAGACCATTTCCTCTTGTCCTGTCCCTTGTTTCCCTGGGTGCAGAGCCCGACCCCCACCTGGCTCCACCCTACTCTCAGGGAGTCACAGAGCACAAGAAGGTTCCCCCTGAGCCTCCTTTCCTCCAGGCTGAGCCCCCCCCAGTTGCTCCACATCAGACTTGTGCTCCAGACCCCTGCCCAGCTCCACTGTCCTTCCCTGGACACGCTCCAGCACCTCAATGTCCTTCCTGCACTCAGGGTCCCAAAACTGAACCCAGAATTTGAGGTGCATCCTCACCATTGCTCCCAGCACCCTCACAACACTACTGCAGCACCAAGGCCATGTGTTGAATGCTATCTCCAGTCCATATAAACAACACCACCTCACTCTTTCACTCTGTCTTTATTAGAGGGCACTGAAAGACACTCGAGCTGGCTTGTCTACGGCAGCAGTCTGAGCCAGAGCAGCATGGATGTGCAAACCCACCAGCAGCCTTGGCTCTTCAGCCCACACCAGCCCTGTAATGCCACATCTTCACTGCAGCTGGTTAAGCTCAGTCTGGCTGTGCTGTGCCTGCCTGGCCCTCCAGCTGCAGCACAGGTATCACCTCTGCCTCGCCAGTCGGGCTGGCTTTTACCTCTCCTTGTTATTCTTTCCCACCTCCTTCCTTGCTGATCTCTCCACATGACACATGCTTATCTAGCCCAGCTTGTCCAGGCATCTCCTCAAGCCCATATTTAAAAAAGAAATCCCTCTTGCCAGGTCCCCAGCAGGAAGCAATTTCATTTACCAGCAGCCTGGTGAGGGATGGTGTGAGTGTATTTATGTAAGTGATACATATGCCTGTATAAACACGCATGCACTTAGGCGAACACACATGGATTTTCTATTCTTTCCCTAAAGGTGACCTTCGGGGAGCAAAGTTAACTCTTCCTATCTTAAAACATTTATGTCCAGCTTCTCCAGAGCAGGAAAAACTCCACAGCCCACCTCAGACTTCTGGTTGTACTTGTCTCCACTATGATGCTTACAGGAAGACACGACTTCTTTCCCAAATGTACAGGTGAGTACCAAAACAGCTGATTTTAAAATTCACATCACTGCTGCCATGGAACAGGCAGCTTTTTGCTAAAAACTGCTCTTGCCTCAGACTAACTGCAGACCTGAGCAAGTGTAACTGCACGTGTTATACAGTCACACCCACCCACAGGCTTATTTCACTGGTCAAGCATAAATACAGAATTTTGGGTTACTCAACTTCTTATAAATTTTTTTTTCAACTTAATTTTAAAGAAGTCCAGCTTATTGTCTACCCAGTTTCCTAACACTTAGAAATCCCACGGGGCTGCTGAAGAAAAGAGCAGGACGGGTACTACAACTGGTTTATAATGCAGCATTTGTGCACTGGCCTGCTACATGCCTGGAAACAAGCATTAGGAAAATCAGCACTAATGACCATCCTTTGGGGAAAAGCATCTAAAAGCCAGGCAACGCCTCCTCCCATTTTTACTCTTAAGGAAGACCATCACCTTGCCAAGCTGCAAAAACCAACCACTCTTCCAGGAATCATTAAGAAATAAACAGTGGTATCCTATCAAAAAAAAAAAAGAAGAGAGGGGGAAAGGAAAGAGGCGGGGGAGGAAAAGAGAAGAGGGGGGAAACAAAAAGAAAAGAGAGGAAGAGAAGGAGGGAGAGGGAGGGAAGGGCAGGAGAAAGAGGGAAGAAGAGAGAAAGGAAAAACAGGAAGGGAAAAAAGAAAGAAGGCAATTTGCAGCCAGAAGAGTAAGACTGAGTAAATAACCTAAAAAGGGGCTAGGAAAAGTAAATCTTAAAACAGCAGATAGTTCAGACACTTGCAAATTTGACCTAAGAGTCAGTTACATGTCTCCTTTCTTGGGGACTACCAGTGGGAATGAGGAGGAGTGGAAAGCTGGATTGTTTTTTGACAGGGCCCAATGCTGAACTCCTCACATGGCAATTTTTCTATTGTGCTTTGCCCAGAAGTCTCCCTGATCTGGTATCTCTGTTTGACGTGGTAAGAAAGGAGCATTTGAGTCAACAGGAAACACTGACACGAAAGGCTTTGCAGCAAGTGGCAGCCGCAGGAGGAAATCACATTGCACCATTCCTGGACTGGGATCAAGATGAATAAAGTCTCAGAGCAATTGTTACTGTACATTAAAGGAACACTTAGAGGAAACAAAATCCATGGGATCAGGCAGGTTCACTTCAATGCTAGCCTACACCTAGAGATTAATCCTGTCAATCTTCATGCAAGAGAGCTGTCTTTTTTATTTTTCTTGGCTTTAAAAAAAAACTTATTTATTTTAATTTCAGTTTTCCATCCCTATTTGTTCACCTGTTAGCAGGGCAAGGGCTGTTGGAAGCACAGCAGTGGTTGACAGTAGCTATATAAACCCATTATATTTTTTCATTGTCTTAGGGGGTTTTGTGGGGCTTGAAGAAAGTCCCTGACTGCAAAAGCCACTGAGAAGAACAATCCACACACTGGCTACTGCCCCTTGTAAACACTGAAATCCATCTCAAGCATCACTTTAGCCCCTTGTCCTCACCAGCTCTACAAGCTGTTTTGGATCCTCATACCTTTCCTCTTTGTCATCACAGGGGAAGAAAAAAAATCCAGATTTTATTAAAAGAGCATCCTTTCCCTCCAGTGTGATGGCCAACTTCTACCCTCCTCTACTCATAGTTATGTCCACGTACAACCCACACAAGACCAAAGATCTCGGAAGACACTTGGGACCTAATCTCCAGTCACAAGGGTCCAATTTACCCCCCTCAAAAAGCAGCCTGGCTCAGGAATTCCACTTAGTTTGCATTTCATCTTTTTGGACATAATTCATGCACACAACTCCTTAGAAAACAAGCTTTGGGCTCAATCTGAGTTTGCTGAAGCCAAAGCATTTCCCCAAGAAAACAGTAATTTTTCCCGGTTTTGGCAGTTTATGCTTTGCAGAGCAGGCGGCAGGCTTTCCAAATCATCCCCAAACAGAGACAGCTGCGTCGCTGCTTCCCAGAGAAACTTTATTGTTTCCAAAAAGAGTAGCAGGGCTTAGGGAGCTTGCGAGCAAATTATTACAAGATAATTACAAGAGCTGGCAGGCACTCTCAGTGTTCCCAATGCTCTCCCTTTGTGGTCCACAAGCCCCACACAAAGCAAATCCGCCCTAGGTCTTGCTGGGAGCGAGCAAATAAGCCGTGATTTCTCAGTACTGGGCTCCAGAAAGACACATGTCCAACTCCCCAGCAGTGCAAGTGGCCATCTGTATCTGGGTCAAGGCACTGCAAAGCACAGGATCCGGAGGAGGAATAAGAAACAGGTTTGTAACTGAGTATTTATCTTTGTCGGACTAACACAGCCATGCCCCACTCCTAGATGCTGCTCTGTGAGGAAATGCTTGTCCTCCATACCCAGCCTTCCAACAGCATTCACAGATTGTATGAATTCCTGCTGGAAATGCTTCCCCTCCCTCACTGTGGTCTTCAACATCTTCATGAGGGGAAGCAGAGGGGCAGGCACTGATCTCTTCCCTCTGGTGCCCAGTGACAGGGAATGGCCTGAAGTTGTGTCAGGGGAGGTTTAGCTTGGCTATTAGGAAAAGGTTCCTCCCCCAGAGGATGTCTGGGCACTGGAACAGGCTCCCCAGGACACCAAGCCTGGCAGAGCTCAAGGAGGGTGTGGATGATGCTCTCAGGCACAGAATGTGATTCTTGGGGTGCTCTGTGCAGGGCCAGGAGTTGGACTCAGTGATCCTGATGGGTCCCTTCCAACTCAGTATATTCTATGATTCTATGATTTCATACTCAGCCCTTCACAGAATCCATAGATTCTATGAATTCCTGTTGGGAATACCTCCCTTCTACATCCTGCCCCTGAACCAAGGCAGCAGCTCTGCACCCTCACGAGCTGCCTGCTGCTCCCAGCTCCGAAGGTTAAGGAGGGCAGCCTGTCCAGGGCGGGTTATACATGGTTTCAAACCCAGGGAGGATCACAGGTGTCCTGTGAACAGGCTCACCATGAAGCAGTCACCACAACAACCCTTGCACCAACACGTGTGTGAGCACAAGAGCAGATCTAATGAGCTCAGCCCCAAATTTCCGGACAAAGCCACTATCACCTGACTGCAACAGAGCAAAGCAGTCCAGGTGAAGATTCGGTCTTTTGGTTTCAAATCAGAGCAACTGCACCAAGGAACACCTCTGCCCCATTCTGGCTCAGCTGGAACCCCATGTATGTGATAGATGATGGCCACGGCGTGGCCCAGGACTCCCAAGCAGAGAGGCAGCAGGTTTTACAGCCATCTGCTTGCCGAGCAGGGCTGCTCTGTGACCTGTTCTTCCTCCCTGCTTCAGTGGCTGCAGAAGGGCCCGCCAGCCCCAGGAGCCACTTCTGCCTCAGGGAACCAAGCCACAGACAGCACATCTGGCCCTGGGGCTACCCAGATGAGGGATCACTCTGTGATGCAGCTGAAAGGCTGAGAAGGGGAAGGTTTTTTTTCTTCTGCTGGTTTTGGGTGGTGTTTTAAGCTAGAAGGAGGTGCAGTGAAAATTAAGCCTACTCAGAATGGGCATAAGGTGCATGTGGTGTCTCCTCTAGGCTGGGCAGCTGGTGAATACATTTCTGAGAATCTCAGGTCAGTTCCCCACACCAGGCTCGTTTTTAGCTCCTTAATAGAGAGTCACCAGCCACTGTCACAACCACATAAATGGGGCACTTATCATTGGTTCTCACCCCACCACGCTCTGCTCTCCGACGCTGCTGACAGTGGGCACCACGAGGCTCCCTGTGAGGCCTCTGCAGCGAGGCACAGACACATCGCCCAGAGAAGCATAAATTGGCTCTTTCCATTTGCATAAATAAGCTCTGCAGGGTCCCTTGGGCTGAAGGCAGCCCTGGCACTCGGGTGCACAGTGCAGCATCAATGCCGAGCTCATTCCAGAGGAGCTCAACGATTACCACAAAACCAGGGTGAGCTGAGGGGAGTTGTGGGTTCCCACTTGCCCCAGGGGAAAAAAAAAACCAAACAAAAAACCCCAAATCTAACTGCATCCTCCAAATTCCTGCCCCCATTTTCTTAACCACTTGGCTGAAATTTCAAGCTCATACGCTGGAGAGTTTTTGTAACAGGCAAATTCAGTC
Organism: Dryoscopus gambensis; assembly: GCA_013389985.1. Taxonomy (NCBI): domain Eukaryota; kingdom Metazoa; phylum Chordata; class Aves; order Passeriformes; family Malaconotidae; genus Dryoscopus; species Dryoscopus gambensis. The sequence goes on from WEIT01016590.1 coordinate 311,968, forward strand.
ATTTGTCTGGAACAATGCATCTTCTAGGGTATTCAAGTGAACCATATACACATCCTTCCTCCTCATCCTCTCCCTGCAGGACAGCCTAACTCACAGCAGCATTACACCATTAGCTCACCTTTTCACTATAAACTTTCACACAGTGTGTGTGCAAAAGGATGATTATTATCTTGTTCACCTGTATCTGTTCCATTTGAAACAAGACCAAACCCAAATTAGGAAAGAAAACCAAAACTCAGATAAGGAAACCAATTATGTATAAAAAATGTCTGGTTTTTTAATCCCAACTAAAAAAAAGGACACTTGGAGCATCATTAAAATAAGATATTAAAAGGATAGAAAACAAATTAAAAGAAGAAGCAAAACAAAATCTTCCCCTCTAGACCTTTTACAATGGTACAGAAAACTACATAAACACTCCTTCCCACCTGAAAGATTAAAAAAATTCGAAGGACTGACTGAACTTAGAGGGGAATAAATGGAGAAATAAGGAACTAGAGTGTATGGCACTGTAGACATTACCTGTTAATCAAAGATTTATAGGACATCTGCATCCCTCAGCTGGCTGCTGGCATCTTGGTGCCTCAGAAGAGAATAGCCCTGTAAATATCATGGTTTTTAAACAGCCCTCAGTTCAAAAAGGCTACTGAAGTCGGTGTTTTCAGTTTAGAGTGACCAACCTGCAACAGCCCTTCCCCTTTTACAAAATACTGAGCTCTGCAGTGTCTGCTGGCTCAGGCAGGGCTAGGGAAGGCTAGAGAGCCAAAGATCTTGACAAAAATTAAGAGAGCCAAAACACTCAAAAGCCACTTAGAAACAGCTTGCTGTGAGGGCGTGTGGATCACTTTCTCACCTTAAACATCACCTGGAAAGCAATATGGATTCAAAGAGACTGAAACCTAAAGCACCACTGGCTCACACCTCAGTTAGCTACCCCTTCTTTGAGCTTAGACTGCCTTTGTTTGTTTCTTCTCCTTCCTCCTCAGTACTGACTGGCACCTGCTTGCTCAGGCTGCTTGAGAGCTGCCTCCATTTTGATCCCTTATTATGCCACAACTTCCTTGATTTTAAAGCCAAAAAAAATTAGTGTCACATACTGTGGTTAACCATAGGCAACACACTTGGCTACCCTTGCACTGAGCTTGATGATTTGTCCAAGCTACAGTCTCTCCCTTAAGCCACTGCAGAGGGAGACAGGCATTTATTTCAGCTTCATGAAAATGCAAATATCCAAAGTTCCTCAACCATCTGGGGTCAGAAAGTTACACTGGGGAACTACGACACGACGGTGGCAGCTGACCCTTCCAACCCTCCAGCTCATGTTTTCACCTCAGCTCGCATCGCCTCAGCGTGCAGCCCAAGTGTGGACATCCAGCAAAGTTCACAGATAAGAGTCAGAAATGTCAGTCTGATCTTGTTTCACCTCCTGCCTGCAAAAAAACCCCGGCCTCGAATGTTCCTGCAACAAAGTGACCACTGCAAGGTGTCACTGCACACGTTGAAAAAAGCAGAGCCTTTCCGAGCAGGCTGCGGAGGCCTCGCACATCTGGTTCACTGGCAACTGGAACCAGCAGCAAACACATCAGGGGGTTTTGGTGGATGTGAGCACTGTCAAACCACAGAAAGAAGTGCTTTCAGCCAGCCTGCTTTTATTCTGTGCTAGATGGGATAAGAGCCAGAGGAAAGAAGAAGTTGGCTGTCCCTGCTGTGGTCACAAAGCCAACATGAGGGCACCACGGTGCACACACCTGCAGGAGCTGCACTGGAGAGTGAAGGTGGGAGAGGAGATTCCCTTGTACTTCCCTGTCAAAAATCCCCAAAAACCAACCCACCACCCCAGGTAAAGCATAACTCAAGCTCCTCCAACCCTGACTTGCACAGCCTTCCAGCAGAGCACCTTGGGGCTAACACGGGTGTCTACTCTCAAGAATAAAAGTCTCAGTGCCTGCAGAAAAGCATCCAAGATGTGCATTTGGCTGTCACGTGAATGCATGCATGGAGCTGTGCATGCATGGAGTTGTGCCTCCACGACATGCCACAGAAAGAATGCTGGGGGTTCACAGCCTGTCAGTGGATCAAAGCCATCCTCTCTGCTCCCAAAGGGCTCCCTCCCAGTTCCTTTCAAAGAGAACATCAAAGAGGCCTCACTGCTTCCTGAACACCCACCAGCACACTCTGAAGTCTGTGTCAGGGCACTTGTTCATCTCCCAGAGCCCCAGGAAAGCTGTCACTGCCTCTCCAGCCTCCCTCACCTCCACCACACCACGCTCTGCCCTGTGCTCTACCCACTTAGTGACACTGGAACCGCTGGCGGAAAACCAGGCTGATGCTGATGATCCCCTGGAGGGATCATGACTGAGGACTCCCCTGGACAAATAAGGGCACTTAGACCTCCCTTGTGGCACCTGGGGGCAAGGGGTTGGTGAGCTGCCACCTCTCAGTCCCACCACTTGGCTCGTGGGCCCTCACTTGAAAATGGTATGCCCCCGTTGAAGGCTCCAGGTTGAGCTCCAGGTTGTTGAAGCTCTAACACTTCTAGGAGGTGAAATACAGGCTCATCTCTCTAAACAACTGCATGACCGGTGACAAGACACCCACGCTGACCCTGGCAGAACTGCCTGAGTGCCCCAAGAGCCAGTGGAAATGCAGAGAAACCTTCCCCTTCCATGTTGATCAGCCCGCAGCCAGTAAAGGGGACAAAAAAACTGCATGCCAAACAGCAGGCTGCCCTCGTAAAATGGGACCAGTTCCCTGATTATACTGTCCTGGAGTCCCAGGCCAGCCCTGCCTGGCTTAAATAGCACCCTGCTCATTATTATCTTGAAGGATGCTCGTTATAGAAAATCAGGTCCCTCTGCCAAGTTCTTGTCTCTCACTATTTTTGGAACAACAGAGGCAGGCTCTGAGCCTCAGCAACTGTCAGAGCCAGAGGGAAAGCAAATCCATATAACGATCAGGCTGGCTGACAGAGACAGTGCTGGGAACAGCACTGCCTGGGGGACAGTCCCCTGGAAGGACCCTTTGGTCATGAAAAAACGGATAAGGGCAATAAACATAAAACCCAGAAGCTATTCGACACTATTTGCATGGGAAGCTGATCTCCCCCAGCCCTCTTCATTCTCATGCATATGAGTGGAGACAAAAGGATTTAAAAGCAAACCACCTGTGCAGGAAGGATGGCTCCTAAACCCCAAAGACAGGACCTACTTACTGCAAACTGATTTTAATTAAAACATTCCAGGATTCACATTCCCTAGGATTACATTACTGACTTAGGTATTTATACATACAGCCTCTTTCACCCCTTCTAGGATAGTATTGTTGAGGTGTTGGGTGACACCAGTGTCAGGTAAATGAAAACAAACACCTTTTGGTGCTTGTGACCCCTAATGCAGGATCCACGATTATCCACAGGTCTCAGCACCTGTCAGTAACTCACAGATTACTGGAGAGGAAGCATAATCCTCTCTGACACTAAAGAATTATTCTAAGGCCCTAGAAAAAGCAGAGGTAAATGACTTCGGCAAGGTGGAAAGCTCCCAAGGCAAGGCCTTCAATTAAAACAAAATTTAAAATTTTAAAAACCAGAGACGTGGTGACCAAGGAAGACCTCCCACAGATGCACCTGGAGCAGGACTTTAATTGCCCCCCCTCAGTTGGACTCTTTCGTTGCCTTTCACAGGAAAGGAATCCGGAGGTGCAAGTCCAAAACTGCCCAGCCCAGTGCAGGGCACACAGATGGCTACATCCAGCCTCTGCCAGCTTGCTGAGCTGCTGCGATTTCATGTTTAGGCTCTGAAAACTGTGACCCACACCAGGCAGAGCCAGCCCTTGCAGCTCCTACCACCTAGTGGCTACAGGCTTCAGCTCTGATGGAGCGAGGAGGCAGCCTCAGCCTACCCTGGGCAAACAAAGCCGCCCTTGCTGGTGGGGATCACTTACGCTGCAGCTGAGACTAAAGCAGGCTCACACTGAGCACAGAGGCAGCACAAACAGAACAGAAAAATCTTTCTGAAAACCATCAGTGGCTAATGTAAGCTCAGAAAAACCTCAGCCAGCTCTAAAATAGGCCAGCAGAAGTAGCAGCAGTATAGTTGAGCTCAGGTAATGCTTTGCTGTTTTGAGTACTTGTGCTGCTCAGCTAATCATAGAATCACAGAATGGTTTGGGTTTGAAGGGATGCTAAAGATCAACCAGTTACAACCCTCCTCTCCTGTACAGGGACACCTTTCACTAGACCAGGCTGCTCAGAGCTTCGTCCAGCCTGGCCTTGAACACAGGATGGGGCATCCCTGGAATAATGCTGCATTCCTGGCACCACACGACATCACAGCATGCAGCACAGACAAGTCCCAGTTAAAGTCACCCCCAGGCTGCTTAAACCAGGGGAAGAGTTTGCTGGTTTGGGTGGGACATTGTAAAAGAACCAGAATTCAAACGGCTCTGGATCCAGCCAAATCCTCAGATCCTATGAGTGCTCTGTCCTCAAACTGCAGCAGCACCTCAGGCATTTCCAAGGGCCTTCCTTCTGAGCTTCCACGATCTCCTCTTGAACTGGGAGGGGGGAGGCCAGAACTGGACACCCCTGTTCCAGGTGCAGCATCACCAGTGCCAGGCAGAAGGGATAATGACTCTCCCGAGCACCTGAAGCAGCCCAGTCCATAATTTAGCTCACATTCCATGGGGCTTCACTGCTGGCTCATACTGAACCTGGCACCTACCATAAGCTCTGTCTGCCTTCCAGCTGGGCTACTGCTCTGCCAGTCAGTCCCAGCTTGTCCCGATCTATGGGATCAGGCTCTGACTTGGCCTTGACAAATGGTAAGAAGCCTCAAAATGGCTAGTTCTTGAAAAATTACTAAAGGCAGGCCTGGTAGGTCATTATGTATCCGGGATCTCCATGGCAGACTGGAGCTGTGCTTTGTCTTTTATAACATGAACCATTAATATCACATTTTAAGAGTCTGGGCTGTAACTGTGATACATGTGATGTGGTTTCCATGTAATTGCAAACTGGGTGTTTGTGCTACCATGCCCCCAATTCATAGATTTTTAAATATGGCTGCAGGATGGCATTTTGAATAAGTGGTTACTATTTTTATATATATAATTGTTTATATATATTTTTTTTTTTCTGCCAAGGTCTTGTTAATGGAGGGGATATCCCCATGCCATACAAAGAATAAACAGGAGCCCCATGTTTGTATCAACCTGGTTAAGACCTCATGGAAGGATTGTGTCCAGTGAATACTCTGGTGTTGCAATCATTTCTCCTCTATAGCAAAGGGGTTTAATTGTGCTTTTATAAGCAATTTAAATCTGGTTATTCTGGATTGAAGTGGGTGTCACTGAGTGCAGACCATGGGCAAAAGACATCATGAACCATCTACATTTTCTTTGCAAACACTTCCCTCTTTGGTGTTGTTTATCATCAGAGTGGTTTTCTGTTACAGACAATCCAGACAATGAAGCAAAGTGGAATTCAAGTAAAAGAGGAACCCAGGAAAGACTGGAAATAGCAGGGTCCTGCTATGCAAGCACCATTTCAAGGACTGACCAGCTCTGTGTTCAGGGCACCAAGGGCTGAGGGGTTCTTCCCTCTGCTCCTCTGATGACAAGCTGGTCCAGAAATTCCTGTTCCAGGCTGCTCTACTGTTTAGCAACCTCCTTTTAATTTCCAGTCTAACTGTACCCATGGCCAGTCTAGACTCATTTAACCTTAGCCAGCATCTTGACAGCTTTGTCTCTTTCCTCAGCGTTTGACATCTGCAGACATCAATCAGATCCTCTTTTTGCCTTCAATTTGCTAGTCTAAACAGGCTGAGTTCTCTCCTTTTCTTCCTCTTTGCAAAAGACTTTGCAATTACTTCACCAGCCCAGAAGACTTTGCCTGCACCCACAGCAGATTGCATTCAATTTTTTTGAACACAACAAACGGCGCTCACACAGTGACCCTGAATCTTCCCTAAACTCATGGGAAACACTCTGCACAGCTCAGGAGCACACTTGCTGTTTTCACACCTACACTGCAAATTCAGTCAGCAAAGCCATAGCAAGGGCCATAGCAACGAGTGGCAGAACCCACATTTGACCTCAAACAGAACACATCAATACTAAACATTTCCAGTATTTCAGGAAAGCCATCACAAGTCAAAATATGTTGAAATAAAAGTTTTCTTGGTTACTAGTGACAACAGTGAGCTTTAAGTTTTATTTCTGCTATACAGCACAGCTGCTCTGTGAATCATGTGAGCTGTTATTAAATAAAACCCAACACAAACCCTTTCATTTCAATTAGGTGAGTCTACCCAAGGGCTCCACCCTAAATGAGCACAGTTCTTCACCTCCATAGCTGGCTGTTGCATCATCCCAGTGAAAAGAGAAATGGGTGGGTGGCTGAATACATTTGTCTGCTCTTTTTTTGTTGTTTTTTAAAAGTATTTTGGGTTTATGTAGGAGGAGCAAAGCTGCAATTAAAAGGGCAAGTTTCTCCGGCCTCTTGTAAGAGGAAAACAAGCTTTACTGCCCTTTGGCAAAGAACAAAATGCAATTGGAAAGGAGCCCAGGCAATTTTGAAGAGCTACACTGCAGAAAATGCTTTGGTCCTAGTAATAGCTCAGCTGAGGGACTCCCAAATCCACCTTGTGGCCACTGCCTCCATCTCAGCCACTCCTCCCTCCACCACCCACACCAGCAAGAGGCTCCCAGCCACCAGCTCACACCAAATGAGGCTCCCAGCCAGGCATTCAGCCCATGTGCTGTCCACTGAGGTGTACAAGGGACAGCAATGCTGCCATTTGTCTTCCCTACACAAGAAGAAATACCAACCATACATGGATCTGACTCAGTGTCCACCCATGTCAGGCAGACCCTTTCAAGGAACCCCAGAGGGATCTTTCATTCATTTCTGAGCAGTCTACAAAGGCTGGCAGAGACAGGAGGCTACCTCTGGTTCCAAGTACAAATCTTTAAGTTTGCAGAAAATTCAACGCAAATACAGTCCAGTTAAAAATTCAGGCAGCAACAGAGCAGAGCCTGAGATCCCAGAGCAACCAGAGGCCACTGCAGGTGTGTAGACAGTTGCACTTGAAAACATTCAATGGCACAGAGATGTTTCTAGGGAAGACACAAAGAAAGGCTTTGTGCCTTACCAATTAGTGAGGTAGCTTAGAAAAAGCCAGGATTTTGTTTGCCAAATGCCCAGCAGATGTTAGAGGTGGAATATAGCGGAGTGCTCTGTTCATCCTTGAGCAGAGAGGCTTCTCCTGGGTCTGAAGTGGACATTTGTAACAGGCCAGGGGCCAAATGCACAGCAAGGTTCTTCACGCCAGCCACTGACAGGAGGAAGGCTGGCCTCTGCCTGGGCTATACTTACAGGAGTCTGGAAGCAACAGTAGAGCTTGGTGAGGAAGGGGTGGTTCCTTGCCAAGGAGAGGATGCGTTTCTCAGTCATGGTGCATTCAACGTCGTCATCCTGCAGAATGACGTCCTTCTTCAGCACCTTCACTGCGTAGAGCTGCCCACTCTCTTTCATCTTGGCAAGCATCACCTAAACCAAAAGCAAGTGTGAATGGCTGAGCCCTCTGAGCAGCACAGAGCCTCTCACACCTTCCCAGGCTGGAAAGGTCAGTCATCTCATGACCAGGCTTGTGGACCAAAGCGAGTCAGCCTGTGAGCATGGGCATCAGCGTACAATCAATCACACATGCTACTGCCTGCAGCAGGCTGCTCAGCACAGAAATACCCACGCTGCTCCTGTCTGGCACAGGGCTGGCTGGTCCAAGGTCACCCACTGGGCCAGCACAAACTGCCTGAGCAGGGACATTCATCCCACCTCCCTCAGATATAAAACTCAAACACGCTCTTTCATATCACCTTCGTGGCAAAGCTTCATGGCAAACCACCATCTCACCACATTTGAAACCACTGCCTTGTTGCCTTTAAAGGAAAAGTCTTTACGTGCTCCAAGAAATGCTGCCCAAACGAGTGCTAACGTACACACTTGCAGCTCCTGGTATGGGCCCTGGCATGCAGCTGTTCCTTCAGGTGCTAACTTCTTTTTGGTGATATCCAATTCCCCACTTTGCTGTCAGCTTTTTTTCTCTTCCTTTTTCTCCCTGCTCTCCGTAACCAACTTTGTTGCACAAAGCAAGTACCACTTAGTACTTGCTCTGGAGTACCACTGGACAGCCTGTGTGCCATGTTATGAAATCACTTCACCTACCTTGGGGCTTCTTAAATAAGGAATGTGGTTTCTCACAAAGTAGCCACGAATAACTCTCACCTTTCCAAAGCTTCCCTTTCCCAATACACGAAGGAAGGTTAAGTCTTTGATCCCAAGTTTGCTTGCTGAAGTTTCACTAATGTTGTTGCTGTCCTTCAGGCTGCCTTTTCCCTGATGTTTCAATGAAGATCTTGAAACCAGTTTCTGTGGAGGAAAGCAAAGAAGTGTCAGTCTGCATAGGAATTGTACTTCTGCCTCAGAGGTGCTCACAGGGGGTCCACCCACCAACCATGGTATTTGAGGCCTGTTCTGGGACACTTTATGGCTACTGGGACAGAAAGTGTGTTGGCAGCATCACACAGCTGCCACGTGTGACCAGCCAAACCCAGCACTGCTCAGGGCTGTGCTGACATGCCAACACCAGCTCCTGACCTGGGCATTTCAGGTTGTAAACCCACTGCCCAGCATATCAGAGAATCACAAAATATGCTGAGTTGGAAGTGAGCCACAAGGATCATCAAGTCCAGCTCCTGGCCCTGCGCAGGACCACCCCCAAGAGTGGAGAGGCAAGGTTGACTCTCTCCATCCTCACTCCCCATGAAAAAAAAAGAGAATGAGTGGGGAAATCCAAGTCTTCTATCTACCAGCAAAGTAAGGAGGACTGCCTGATTTCTGCAATAGGTAAAGTGCTAGTGAAATTTAGAACCCTAGCAGATCTCATCTGAATTTCTTACATTTCTAGCTGATTTTAAGACTCTTACTCAAAGCCCAGTTCAATGGGACCCCAACTTCAAAACACATTTCTTTCCCACATCTGGGCTGCTGGCTTGCTCCACTGCTCCAAATTCGATGGAAAATGTTCATTTCCATGCCAGCAGTGAGGTGCTGCATATTCAGGAGTTGTATCAGTATTAGCACACACTTCCCGAGCTCGTAATTTGGAAGTACATGAAGATCAAGCCAACCTCCAGTGCCCTCTGCTCACAGCTCTCCAGGTATGCACGCGCATACAAACGAGCATTTCTATTCAGTTTATTGGTCCGAACAGAGTCACACGGACTTCGTGAGCTCCATCTTGTGACTACTTTGGTGTACAGCAAAGTTCCTCCTGCACAGAAGACTCGTCACCACGGGCAAAGAACCAAGAGCAGCCACAGAGGCACAGAATGGTTTGTGTTGCAATGAACCTTCAAGATCATTTAGTTCCAAATCCCTGCCATGGGCAGGGACGCCTTCCACTAGACCAGGTTGCTCAAAACCCCATCCAACCTGACCTTGAACCCTTCCAGGGATGGGGCATCCACAGTATCTCTGGGCAATCAGTGGCAGGGCCTCACCAGCTCCACAGTGAAGAATTTCTTCCTAATATATCACCTAAATCCACCCACATTCAGCTTAAAGCCATTCAGGGTTGTCCTTATAGCACAATCTGAACACTTTCCTAGACCCTTTAGCTCACGAGTAACAGGAAGAGATCATTAAACACCAAGCACAGATTTTTATTTTTTTCTGTTTTCATCTCCTTTTGATGTGCAGATGATGCAAACAACAAGTGTTAACAAGTGCTGATTTTTGCAGAATAGAGAAGGGAGTATGGGATTTCCCTGTAACTCCCAGGATAACTGTCCCCCTGAACTGCTACAGGGGGAAGAGCAAAGACAAGAGTTTGCTGTGAACCAACTGAAATCAAAAGGGGCAGTACAGCCTAATGAGCCTGCCAGGCTGATACAGCATGATGTGGTTGATCAATGTAGTTGGCTAATTGTACGAGAAGATTTACAAATCTGGAAATTATGGTTTGGGTTTTAGTATTTTCTTTTTGTTGGATTGACAGGGACCACAGATTTTTGGCCAGGGATGTAGTGAAGAGTGAAATGGTTTCCCCAAAATCACACAGAAAAAGTGACACAGCTGGGAAGAGAACTAGGCTTCTTCTTGAGCTCTTCTGCTCTCTCTCCAGCCACATATGCACAGAGCATTTGTGCATGCAGTAAAAATAAAAAAACGCACGTCATGAATTATACTGATCACTAATTAGTCAGGGGGTCTTAATTCTGCTCTCATTTGTGATAAGCAGATGAAAGAGTGTTGAAGAGGCACAGCACTGTGAAACATAAGCACACAGCAAAGCAACACTATAGACGAAAGCCTGGATATCAAACATCCATTTTCCGGGTGAGGCCTTTGCCACAAGCCACAAACCTATTCCTGCAGTCCACCACCCAACACCATCCATCCTATGGGAAGCCTCTGCCCTCGCCCTCACCCATATAAAGACTCAGTTGTAAATGTTTTAAATAGAGAGAGGAAAAAAAGAAGCCTCACCGAATTTGGGGAAATGCTTCCCGGTTGCAGACCCATGCAGGCCAAGGTTTTTGCAAGCTCTGCTGAGTTGACCCCACAGTTTGGAGCAACGTTTGCCTGGCATCGGATGTGGACGTTCATTTTGCAGACTGATGGGGCAATGGAAAGTAAAAGCAAAGGAACAATTAAAATAACTTGGAGGGGTTTACAGCTGAGAAACAATTTAGTAATTCTGCTTCAGAAGATACACCCATCTGGATCTACTCTGTATCTTTAACGTAGAGGGATCTTCGCCACTGATGCAAGTAGAAGCAAAATTAGGACTCTTACAAGAGAATAAACTCCTGAAAACCAGGAATAGATCCCAAACTCTCCAAGCAGGATGGCACATTGCCTGAAGTTTTTCATAAGCATGTATTTTTGAGGTGCATAACTACCATTGCAGCTATGCCTGTAAGTACATTTAGTATTTATAATGCCACAGAATTCACAACAAACATCCCTTGCATTTTCATGTACCTAGTTTTAAAAAGAGTGTTCAGTAGGAAACAAAAATCATTCTTGCTCTAACTCATGGGCACACACACACCCTCTTGTGGGAGGTGAAGGAATGGATTTTACAGTCTGGATCACTGAAACAAAAACATAACACCAGGACATGCTTAGTCATCAATTAACAGGCAGGGTAGTCAGCCTAAAGCAATGACCTTTTTTTCCCCTCGTATGTCTTTCCACTGCCTTATCTCATTAGCTGAGGAAAAACCTTCAGGTAAAGGGAAAATATGAATGCAGGAAGCAGAATACTTTTAATAATGCAAGTTAAACAAAGCTGTGCTGAGAGTGCAAAGCGGAGTTCTTCTGGCAGGCAGAGATTAAAGAGGAGATTGCCTTTTTTTTAACTCTTACAAAGATGAATATTCATCGCTCAGCTTTCTCCTGAAGGTTGCACAAATCAAGCCCACACAGTGCATCAAGAGTCTAAAAATAACTGTATTTTGTGAAAAGGCAACAGTGTGAAGCTGCTCACTTTTACACTGTAGGCCCTGTCGCATGATCCCCCAGAGCAAGGACCCGCAGTGGTCACAGAACGTCGGGACTTTGTAGTTGTGGACGCTGAATTTATGAGGAATGTTGATCCCAAACCTCTGTTCAGTCACCTGAGGCACCAAAAGGAAAGCACAGGTTTAAAATTCAAACATATATATATAAGCTGGTGTTCATTCACATACAGGCATTTAAGTGCAAACCTAAGAAGATCATTTCAAGTCAGAAAATGTCCTGATGCATCACCTCACCGAGGTTTACTGCAAGTGAATACTGAATTAAGAACCTCACCTGCTGTGAGCCAGCCCTACTTTCCTTGATGGCCAGGCCAAACGACCTGGCAAAGCAGATTTTAGAATAAGGGGGGCCGCCTAGCCAATTTTAAATTCTTAAAGACAAGTTAGAATTAGATTACCTCAAAACAAACCAATCCCACTGCAGTGTGAGCTACAGCATTTTTTAATCACACAGTTGTGAAATTTTTGACTTGCATACTATGTGCAAAAACATGTAACTTTAGGTCAAACTGTTGACTTCATTAATTTTAATATAGAATTGCTTTCACAGCTCCTCCTAAAATTCTCATTCCTCTTCCCACCCTCCTTGTAATTAACAGCCTTCCAGGCACACATTTCACTTTATCACTTGCACTCATCCCCTTTTTAACCTTGTTCTTTTCCAATTGTAAACCATTCAGATGTCAAGGACACCTTTAAAAAAAAATGTTCCAGTGGCTGAAGAAACCAGTCCCCATTGAGCAAATTCATCACTTTTGACTTTGTTTCTCAGCATGCAGATCCTGGAAAGCTGAGGCGGAACCCACAACTCTATTAAAGAAGAGTTACGGGTGTGACTGGAACAAGAAGTTTAAGGTGAGTGGTGCCTCCTCACTTTTGCCTTCTTTTAAAGTCGTTTAAATGTGTTACAAAACTTTCATAATCTCGAGGGAGGGGTAAGGACATTCACTATTAATTTTGCACTTTACCCTTGGGCTTCTTAACTTATTTTCCTCTGGCTTGTCAAGGGGTCATTTTAAGGATCAGAACTTTGGAGGCAAGAAATAACAAACAAAGGCAACTGCGTGGCACAAAACACAGAGCTGCCTCGTGAATAGATTTGATTTGATTTTTCCTCAAACAGTTATTGAACCATTTCCAGTTCCAGAAATGAGACACGCAAGGCACAGGGCAGTGTTGGGCGGGGATGTTACTCCCATCAAACACAGCCAAAACTAGCAAGAAACAAAATCTTTGGAAACACGAGTTATGCAAGGGTTCTTTATTACAACGTATTTCACAGAGCAAACAACTAAATGGGCCCTTCAGGCAATCAGAAAATTAAAGAAAAAAGAAGCAAAACAAAGACCAGTGGTTGGCCAGAAAAATGTACATTAAGAGCTGGGCACCAAATTTTGATTGCACCACAGTTAATCATGCAAGAAAATTACCAAGGAAACCAATGGATTTGCTACTTTTTGATGTCTTCCAGTGAAGATATCCTGACTTCTTAAACCATGTGTTAATCCAAACAGTTAATGGCATTGACAGAAGAAAAACTGGATGACGTTGCATGGCCTTTATGCAGGTCCCTATCACTCTTTCCCACTTTTAAACCCATGGATAAAGACAACATAGAGTAAATTCTGCTACAGGACAACCCCAGCAACCCAGACAACCCCAGAGAAAGTATGGTGACCCAAAATAACCAAATGACTTTACCTTGAGATCGTTCTTGTTGGTATTGTTTTGGCACGTGCAAGCTGTGACAATGAGGTGATGGCAGCGCTTGTGTACAACACAGGTGCACACTAGGAAATAAAAGAGGCAGGCTGAAAAGAGCCCTTGGAAGACTCAGAACATATCAACTCACCAGCTGGGCTCCTTAAGGCTCAGCTGCATCATCAGCACACAGTAAAGGTGTGAAAAATAATCAGTGGCTTGGAATTAACAAAGTCTCCCAGCAGATCTAGAGATGCATCTTCAACCCACTGCAACAGAAATTCTTCACTGGATTGTTTCCACAGCCTAGAAAACAGCTGCCTGTATCAAATATGGGTGAACAGAAACAACAGTGTAGCTTCTCAAACTACTCAAAAAATGCTGTTGAAATAATTAACCAGTGAAGAGTGTTTCACACAGCAATAGCCACTTTGTTTACACGCAGCTTTCTTTCACAGGAGGACACCAGTGCCCTATTGCACTGCACAGGAACAGGCTGTGTTAGGCTGTACTCAATGACCACAAAGCAGGCAATTCTGGGGAAAAAGGGGAAGGCAAAACAAAGGGAAAGGTAGAACAATAATTAAATGCAAACAAACACCACATACATCTCTACAGCCCATCAGCCAAACCGTGCATTCAGGCAGAAGTGCTGTGCCAGCCCACGAAGTCACAAACCCCCTAATTCTACATTTGTTGAACTTCATAGGGAGACAAAGGGAGAGGGTGGCCATTCCAGCAGGGAACTTTGTGTCCCAGTACCAGCTGGGCACTGTCCTGAAGCGACCCTGGGTGTCTCAAGCCTAGCTGGGTGTTGCATGTAGCCAGCAACTCGGTGGACTTGCACAGGATGAAACAGCAACCAGACAACCAGGTGTTTGGGCAGGAATGTCAGTGGCTGCTCCTGCAGCCAGGCAAACCTGATGGAGGCTCAAAAGCACAGGTCTGGCTGCCTGGGGAGGAAGAGGAGTGGTGACTCCAGAGCAGCTCACAGCTGCAGGATGTCCCAGCAGCATGGGAAAGCACTCCCAAAACAGCACATCCCACACACACGCCATGCAGGAAAGGAGAACCTTACCTTGGCACTGGTATCCCTGCTTCCCAAACACGCCCCTGGCCAAGAGAAAACATGGACACAATTTAACAGCAGAAAGATGGTCATCCTTACAGAAAACAGAGCCAAAATGCAGGGGGATCCTAAATTACCAGATCCCATGGCAGAGCTGCCCAGCAGTAGTGGTGCAATCCAGCACAGGGATGTGAGGGCACAGGAAAGCACGGCACAGGCCATGGCTCGCAGGGCAGGCTGTCAACATGCCTGTATTCCCCATATTCCCCCTCACTCTCATTTCTCAAATACCTCAACTTCATCACAACACACACCACACATATTAGACTGATCCCAGCAGCCCACACCCTGTTATTATCTCTCCCACTCCATGTTCTTTTGAGACATATCTATGTTTTTCTCCCTGCTCTGCCCACTCCTCCACAGGCATCACCTCACACCTCTCTGATGGCTTTTCTGTTCTCAGGAATTGTCTCTAAACTTTCAAGCAACTGTTTTTTTCTCAGTGTAATCTCAACATTGCACTCCAGTGAGTGGGGTCTTTCTTCAGGTTGCCTCATTACTTTTTTCTCCCTTGAAATAACATCTGTGGTTACAAGGGAGGGACACTGCCCCATCCCCACGCCAACCCAGTTTGCTTCCAGCACCCAAGATACACATCACCTCTGGCCTCTCTGCAGCAGACTCAACTTTGCAGCATAAATATACCCTGCCAAACCTGATGGCCAAGCGGCATCACATCGGAGGCCCTGGGTAAAGTCCTCAGTGACTGATTCAGGATCGGGGGTGCCTTGTCCCCAGAACAAAAAGGACTGGGATGCTCCACGACAGGGTGTTTGAGCTGTTCTTACCAGATGAACTCCCTGCAGTGAGAGCAGTACGTGGGCTGTCGCAGGTAGGTGGCCATGAACTTGTGCCCGTTCACCTGGTGCACCCGCCTTCGCATCGCCCGCTGGCGCTTCCGAGTGAGGTTCTTAAAGATCCGGTCCCTTGGCAGAGTCCCTGTGCACGGGGGTGCAGAGAGAGAGAGAGAAAAGGACAAAAAAAACATGAGGATCATCACACACAATTATCACTCCTGGTTTTGCTATGGCATTCAGTTTGGGCCCCCAACCTAAGGAGGATGTGGACAGGCTGAAGCAAGCCCAGAGATGGCCATGGAGATGATGCCAGGGCTGGAGCCCCTCTGCTGCGGAGACAGGCTGGGAGAGCTGGGACTGTTGAACCTGGAGAAGAGATGGCTCTGGAGAGATCTTAGAGCCCCTTCCAGTGCCTGAAGGGAGCTAAAAGAGAGCTGGAGAGGGACTTTTGATGAGGGCATGGAATGCCAGGACAAGGGGGAATGGCTTCACACTGAAAGACAGTAGGTTTAGATTGGGTATTTTGAAGAAATTAATGACTGTGAGGGAGGTAAGGCCCTGGCACAGGTTGCCCAGAGAAGCTGTGGCTGCCCCTGGAAGTGTTCCAGGCCAGGTTGGACAGGGCTTGGAGCAACCTGGTCTAGTGGAAGGTGTCCCTGCCCATTGCAGGAGGTTGGAATTAGATGATATTTAAGATCTCTTCCAATATAAACCATTCTATGATTCTATGATAAAACACTTTCAAAAGCCACAATTGCATCCCTGGGTTAGAAATCAGTGCTGTGGTCTAGAACACGGATAGCATCTAGGACAGGTACAGAACTTAACTGCAGTGTCCCCTTTAGCTCAAAATTACATTTTTCATCTAGAAAAATTTTCCCCTTTCTCTCACACCTTCCCATGTATAGACATGCCACTAAGCTATTAACTCACAAGCTGTAAATGGACCAGAAGCTCAAGGCTAATGAGTTGTTGTAACTCACAGCTTTTTGGACAATAACTCCTGAAAACATGACTACATGTAACCAGCACCACATTTGCTGAGTGAAAGCAGTGCCTTGCTTTGTGAACAGTGTTCATCCACCTTTGGTATTCTCACGCTACATTTCTTTATCACTATTAGCAGCATTTTCACATACTTCCAATACTTCCTGTATTGGTTAAAAATATATAAGCCACTTTTTCAATGATGGCTAGTTTTTTGATATGTGCCACATTCAGCTTTCTTTAAAGGGTTCATTTTCCAAAGGGTAGATAGTATCTGACAGTTCTGGAAAGCAGGGACCCAGGAATTGCTGGCATCCAAATCTGAATTGTCCCAAAATTTAATTTAATCTTAGAACAGAGTAGACTATTTCAGTTGAAAGGGACCTAAAATAATAATCTAGCCCAACCGTCTGACCACTTCAGAATGGACTAAAAGTTAATATATTTCAAGAGCATTGTTCAAATGCTTCTCAAAAATGACAGGCTGTGGGCACTGACCACCCGTCTAGGAAGCCTCTTCCAATGTCTGAACCTCATCTTGTTAAAGAAATGCTTCCTAATGCCCAGTCTAAACCCCCTCTGGTGCAATTTAGTATCACAATTTAATTACTTATCAATATAATTTAATCTTTTTACTGAGTTCAGCCACATAACAATTTCCTAGCAAAGCTCAATTTACACAAAACAAGTGTCTCTCAAAAGGCAGAACCGAGCTCTAGATCAAGAGAGCCACTCCCACTTGGCAGCAGCCATCCAAATTGCATATCCCAGCCAGCTGGTCTCTGGGACCCTCACACAGACCTGGTCAGACTCAGCTGTGCTTTCCCAGATCAAAGCCTCATCTGGGGCACACTTGCCTCAGAAGAAAGAAATGAAATTTTCTGTTTTCAAGTTAGTTACTTTGCAAAGTAAAGGCCCTGAAAACAGGAGCATTTTGGTGGGGGGGACACACGAGAGTCTGCCAGAGGTGACTGTGCACCGATGCTCTGTATTGAGGACTCTTGTTTTGAGCGTGGACTGGATGTAAGACCAAAGCCAGCTCCTGCTAAACCCTCTGCATGGATATAATGCCACAGGAAGGGGCAGGTCTGTAAGCTCCCGCAGTGGTGGATCAGCAGCTGAGCCCAAACACAGCTGTCACCATCCCACTTATCTTCCCACAAAAAGGGGGCAGAGCAATTCCCCGCTTTCAACTGGCTTTGCTGATCAACCACTGGGGGGAGGGGGGTGGTGGAAATAGAGGAAAAGCTGTCAACCTGATCAAGGCCTGAAATGTAGGAATCCCACATCACAGGCGTATTTCCCGGTCCTCTTTGTAGGAGTCAAGATAAGGGAAACCATCCTGTCAGTACCAGGCCCAGCCACTTCAAGGGGTCATGAGCCACAGGATGTATTCCTCTTGGTACTCTTGCTACAGGTTTAGAAGCAAAGCCAGCCATAAAGCTGAAAGGGTTTTTTCTGCTGTGTTCTCCCCAGCCATTCGTGCATGTGTCCCTTCCACAGGCACTGATGGAAACCTCCTACCCAAAGGCATCACTGGGACACAGAGCACGGCTTGACTCTAGGACAGCTTGCATTTATTTTTTAAATGGAAGTGCATGCTATAAATTAGGATTTTCCCATTTACACACAACAAGAAGAAGGATGTGGTGAGGCTGATCCAAGCACTTAACAGAAACCTGCTTTCTCTGGTGCAGAGCTCCAAGCAGCTGGGCAGAGACCGGCACAGAAGAGCCTGCCTTGGTAGGGAAGTGCTTAAACACCTGTTTCATTCCCACTGAGGTCAAGAGGACTTGGGGGACCACAGGAATTGCCAGATGGAATCAGAACACTGGTCCATCTAGTTCAGCAGCCTGCCTCTGTCAGTGGGCAACCAGAAACACATGACAGCAAGATGGAGGAACTCTGCAGCTGGGAGATAATTCGCCTCTTTCCCACACACGAGATGTCATTTTGATCTTCAGAAGTGAGATCTGATTTGTGGAGGTTTAATATTCCTTTCAAACATTCAACCATCATTGCACAAGTTCAACTGCCTTGTTATCTACCACAGGAAACAAGCCTGAGAAGAAGCTCAAGGGGTCAACCAAAAGGTCCTCAAAAAGGAAGATCAAGAGCCAGTTGCTTCACTGAGCCTGAGCCTCCTGCAACTCCATGTGAGAATAAAAAAAAAAAAATTCCTTACAGTATTACAGAATGTGCCCAACTTCAAATTCAAGAGAGCATCTCTTTGATCTAGGTTTAAGCAAACAATTGTTTTTCCTGGATCAGGGCCAAATACTTCAACTGGCAAAGTGTCCTGTACTGGTGTTCAGCACATAGAGGAGAATTTCTGAGGCATGGACAGGGAAGCGCAGGGTTTGAGTGGGTGGTGAGCACATAAGTAAATCACCTAAAGAAGCAATCCAGTTACCAGCTTGCTCCGTGCCAGCTGCTCCATTAGAAGCCCAACAGCTGATGCCCTTTAAGCCCCCATTTAGCAGAGTTTAAAAGAATATGCTCCCAATTTAGCTCCTGCAGCTTCTGGTTGTGTTACGGTTCCCATCAAGGACCAGCATGGGGTAATTACCTCCCTGGTGCTCTCCCATGCAGTGCAGACCACACATGGCAAGAGGAAACCAATCCCTGGCACCAGGAATAGGGGACACTTGACAACAGCCTGCAAAATCACCCATGGGACACTGCTTTGCATCCCTGTGGTTTGCCCAGCTTCAGACAGACTACAATTTTGAAACAGTTCACAAAACCCAAAAAATTACAGGCACTTGCTTTTTCTGGGCAACAGAGGAAGCCTCCATGCTGCCTGCACTGGTGGATCACACCAAGGGCCAACCTGAAGCCTTCTCCCCTGAGCTGTACTTGGCCTCCATCCCCCATTCTCCAGAGATCAACATGCCACAGCACAACAGGTCTACCTTGCAGATCCATCTGTCATTAAACCACATGCCACAAGTTGGGTTTTTTCTTCACTAAAAGCTAACTGATATTTAAAACACTCCTCAAATTTCATATTTTCTCATGCTACTTGGGCGTCAGACCCTGCTAACATTCCACTGATACTGTACATCTTTCCACTGATCCTCATCTGAGGTGCTTATGTTCACCTCAGTTTACATAATAACAAATCTGAGTGTTAATAAGCAGGCTTCAGGAAGGCCTGGATTACTTTCCATATGCCATCAACTCTTTTGGGCACTATTCTTCCCATTTCCTGGTGCTGGCTCAACTGAAAAGGAGAGGGAGAGCCCAGCACAACCTCAGCCATACCTTGAGCCCAGCTGAAGCTGCAGGAGACCATCCACCACGTGACCTAGTGGATCTACATACACAATCACATCCCACAGAATAAATCCCTCTGTCTCAGGGCTTGGGTGCTCATGCATTCCACACACCACACCATGGAGCTGGCACATTCAGCCCTCCAACAAGCTGCAAGTGATTTTGAAATGGTGGAACACATGGCTACCAAAACCTCCTTCCTCCCAACCACCAGGACAGCAGCTCCTCAGCTCACACCCATCACATCTGTTCAACATGTCCCAGGGCCATTGGGTGAGAGGCTGTGGGCAGAAATCATCCATCAACACAGCACTGAAGTCTTCTAATAGAAAGGCCAAGAAAATTGGGATTGTTCAGCTTGGAAAAGAGGAGGCTGGGGTGACCTCATTGCAGCCTTTCAGTACCAGAAATCTGAAGAGGGACTGCTTGCAAGGGTGTGTAGCAACAGGACAAGGGGCAACAGATTCAAATTGAAAGACAGTAGGTTGAGACAAGTTATTAAGAAGAAATTCTTCCCTGTGAGGGTGGTGAGGCCCTGGCACAGGTTGCCCACGAAAGCTGTGGCTGCCCTATCCCCTGGAAGTGCCCAAGGCCACACTGGGTGGGGCTTGGAGCAACCTGGGATAGTGGAAGGCATCCCTGCCCATGGCAGGGGTTGGATGAGGTGACCTTTAAGGTCCCTTCCAACCCAGTCTATGATTCTGTGACAGGGTGGCCAGTGCAGCAGCCTCTTGTGCCTCTCATCTTTGGTGTCAGAGGATATAAAGCCATCAGAGACATTTTCCCAGCTCATGTTTTGCATTCTGGCCAGTTTACTATAGGGCATATATTTTCCTTCTGGGCACAGAGAGCATTTTACAAAACAAAGCCATTCTAGACCGTTAAAGAGATCCAGACTTTTAAAAGCCTCTAATCTCTGGTAAAGCAACAACCACCATGAACGGTTCAAATGTCCAAATACTGCTATAAAAGCAGACAAGTAATTGCTCAGTGAAGGGAGTTTCCACATCTGTGGTTAAACTCGGACATCTGTAACTATGGGGTATTTACTGTGTCTGCCTATGTGCAAAACTTAACTACAAAGTTCAACACTAAAAAGCCTCTTCCGCTTTCCTCCTCTCCACTCCCGCCGAACACGTGTTCATGGCAGTGGAAATTATAGATGCAGCGGGAGAGGAGAATAAATAACCCACCAAGTCATCTGAGGACACGTGCAAGCACCAGCATATCCTCAAACACTCAGCAGCCTCTAACACCATCCCACCTGCCCCCTGAGCTTACCTGATCCTGCTCTTCCTGGGCAGAGATCCCTCCTTTCCCCGCCCCCGCCCCAATTTGTATTCCAGGGGGTTATGTCAGGTAAATCCTTACAGTGGTGGCCTAACTACAGCAGGAAAACGAGAGGAAGAGCTGCAGGATGAAGTGGTATGTTTGGAACTATTTGACTCGAGTAGTTAAAGCTCGTCAGGTCTCATGTATTGGAAATCAATCTCACCGTGGTGCTATCGACCACTGCTGTAACACCAGCACAGCAAAGGTCAGCCAGGTACCTCCTCACATGTGACAATTCCTAGTGTTCCACTCCCGTATGCACCAGTGGCATTTTAATTTGAAAGAAATAAAGATATTCAAAAAAGCAATGTAAAAAGCCTTGAATCAATAATGTTAATAGGTAAACACTTAATTAAGCCTTTTTTAATCAGTACCAGGAGCAGTATAGATGTTATCCTCCCCCAGGAGCACTGCAGGCAAGCTCCCCTTGAACTGAGACACAACCACTGACCTTACTGGACTGTAAAAAGCAAGACAGTAGATTAAGAGACCCCCTCACCTCTTGCAAGCACTGCAGCACTGAAAAACAATCTCAGATCATGCTAAATGCTCATCTGCCCCATGCCCTAACAGTGAGTAGTAGTGGGTGTTTTAGAGAAAGAATACATAACTCAGATCAAGTGAATCAATTCACTCCTCCTACCCCCTCCAGCCATCAGTATGTAGGTGTTCTCTCAATATTTACCTAACAGTGGGCTTCCTCACATCTACTAAATGTAAACTGAGGCTAAACCAAGATGTTTATTTCCCTGGCTGGAACACATGTAAGTTATGACAAAAATCCCTTACTAAGGTGTTGCATCTTTTAAGCAGGAGTTTTATCACCACAATCCTGTGGCTGGTCAAAACCATGGGAAGCCTTGCTAATTAAAATGTTATAAACACAACACACCATTGAAGAAAAAGCTGACAGCCTGACCCTGAAAAGGGAAAAGGTTTTAAATAGCCTGTTCTGCTTCCCTAATATTAGTGCTGCAGAGTGAAACCCTAATCTTTCCTATCACAAAGCTTTTCTTCAGTTCCCCTCAAAAGTTAAGTTGGATGCACAAATCAGCCAGCTGGAAAACAGCCACCTCCACAAAGATCACGTTAATCACATGGGGTTTCTCTCCCAGCAGAAGCTGCTCCTTCTGTTGCTTTTGCTGTGCACGATCTGGTCTCTGCAGTCTGGTTCCGGTCCCAGGAGAGGCTCCTTGCGAAGAAAACATGTGGCACATCAAACACAGGCTGGGACTTATGTTTGATCCAGCTGCCGCTTTGCCCTCTGAAACTGGATAAAGTTTTGTATGAAGATCAGAGAAAGAGCCAGCTAGGGCTGGCAGCACTATGCTGTCTTCCAGGATTTCATGGAAGAGCCGTGTTAATGGGCAGCTCGTCTTTTAACCTGTCAACCTGCCAACCTGTCAATGTTGTCTGAAAGAGTAAGAGGGAACAATGATGCTCTGACTCTACAAAACGTTTTCTCCACTCCTGAGTGTGAAACAGCACGATCAGCAGTCTTGGAAATGCAAACATGTAATCATCCCTGCATCAAATCAGACAGAACTCTGCACTGGAGGTGAGGCTTCTGTTTCTTGTCCAAGTCCTGAAACAGGGCAGATCCATCTTCCTTGTTTTCTTGCCAGATCTAGGACATAAACTGATCTCCGCTCTCAGTGATTAACAGCATTTGAGGACTGAAGCTGAAGGATGATGTTTCAGTGTGGCAGCAGTGAGAACACGATCAATGAGGTTCACACAGCAATATTGCTGAGCATGACAGTGCTCAGGTATTGCTACAAAAGCCCACCACAGGCTTCTTTCTAAAATTACACAGTGATGCCAGAGCTCTGGTGGTACCAGTAAGACAGAAAAGCACCTTTTGGGGGGCTCAGTTTTCTTCAGTCTCTTGGCTATAGCAGTGCCAAGGAGAGCAGGACAGCTCTGCAGAGCTGGAGTGACCAGAGTGTGGATGCTGGGAGCATCCACATCTTCAGGAGGGGAGGTGGCTGCAAAGCCAAGGGTACAGCCTAGTGCTGGGGCTGAGGCAGGAATAGCTGCTTTTTTTTCTGTTTGCATAGCTTCTGTGAGAACATGAGAGAGCAGGAAGAAGGCAGCTTGAAAACCTCTAAAACAAGTACTCTGCTGCTTCCTCAGTTATGAACTCCATACAGGTAATTTTGCATAGAGTTTTAATCCCAATTGCCACACAGGTTTTCGGACATGCACAGAGCAGCTTTTCCACATCTGTTCTTAAATGATTTTTCTTGGAAAAGTTTTTATTTTTCCCTAGGAAAAGTTGTTTTTAGACGTTTGCTTGCAGATGCTGACAGCTCTAAAGCAAGGCACCATAGCATGTTGCACAAGGCTGAAAAATGTGAATGGAAAAGCCTTTCCACTCATTTCTATAGTGAGTAGCCTTGCCATTCCATCTCTGCAAGTTTGTGCATTCATTTGCAAAACCTCAGGATATATCTGTCTGCCAGAGAGACCAAGCTTGGGCAACAATGGCAAAGAACTGTCTCAGCTTGGACAGAGAGAGGATTCCAGGAGAGAAGCGTTTTATTTAAAAATTAGAAGATGGATTTGAGAGAGACAGGAGAAACCTGAGCACCGAACTGAGGCCATCAAAGCCCCAGACTGGCACTGTGACCGGAATGCCACCTCCTATCTGTCCCTTACCCAGCAGGACACAGTTTCAAAAATCAAAATAAATTAGTATGGTCATATTCCAGACAGGTGCTTCCCTCTGGCTGTGGCTGAACACGGTATTCCAGCAGAAGTAGAATCTAAAAGTGACCCCAGCCCCACTGTTCCCTCCTCACAATGGAGCCCCCTCCCCACCATCTCAGACCTACCAGCATTCAACTGCTCCATAACCCATTCCTATCACACTGACCTACATAAGAACAGGCAAAAAAAATCCCCAACAAACCCCAAAACACTTCTTACTGCATGGCTTATTAGAGCCTTAACAAACTGATTCCTCTCCCTCCTCCCCTCACTGTTACAGTCATTACTATTTCCTTGTGCTTAGGCAAGCAAATTTCCATTGTAAAACCTCCTGCTAGTCCTTCCCACTTACTAAACTCAAGAGAGAAACGTTGAGATGTGATTTACTAGGGAAGGAAACCATTTAAATACATTATTCATTAAAAACAGGAAAATAAAACTAACAAAGCAACTTTGATCTTTGCCATGATTAATTCATGCGCCAAAAGCCCTCTGATTTAGAAGATCTCAAACCACGCTGGCTGCAGAGCAGAAGTAGCAGTAACAGAGTGACACCATTTGTAAGTCAAAGCTCCCATCACTTGTGCAAAATCCTCGAGAAAAGCAGAATTGGTGGCAGGGAGATCCTGAACCCTTGCTGCTCCTGCTGCCTCGGGGCTCCTGCATGTCACAACCACCAGCACCTCACATGCTCGTGGGTGTTTCCACAGCAGGGATCACAGCTCGATCTGAGGAGGCCCTGCCCACACAGGGAAGCAGGGGATCCAACTCAAACCTATTTTTAACCAAGTGCAGTTTAAAGCTATTTTTAAAGCGGATGCTCTGGGGACATCCCCCTTTTGGGGTGCGGGGGCAGCTTCAGAAGTCGGCTGCTTTGGTGTTGAAACAAGGGTGTCCATACAAGGTTTGACAATCCATTAAATCTGCTTAAAATTCACGCCTTTATGTTCGGGCACTGCCATTTGCTGGAGACACAGGTTTAACATCAATCTTAAAGAAGAAGGAGCAGGAGAATACTCTTTATGGAACACAAGAGAAACCTGGATGAACCAAAAGGCAGTTGAAATGGGAATATCAAGCAGCTTGTGTCCAGAGGGTCCCAAAGTTTTGCAGCATCTCCACAAATAGTAGCCACGTTCCTCAACTCCGCAGTCATCCCTAGGATGACATCTCAAGCCTTCCTCACCGAGGGCATTGCACCTCTCCACAAGAAAGCAAACTGTATCTCAAAGAACAACAGGAATCTAATCAGGAACAAAATTAACTGGGAAAGCTAATTCAACAGGATAAACATTCCCCTTTTTCTGCCACTGGGGCCTCCAACTGCTGTCATGAGATGCCTCAAGTTTTCCCCAGACCCTGGAGGTGCATTGGGGCTCACCAGGCAGGATGACCAACACCTGAATCACCACCCTGCAACACCTGGATCCTCCTGGTGGACTGGTCACCCCACAGCTGCTGGTCCAGCAGCAAACTCAGCTCTGATCACACAGCTGACCCGGGAACTTTTGAGATTTCCATGTGGCAGCTTGCTAATGAGTCCTTTAATTGCAACAGCCTTAAAAAGCAGGTTGTTTACCATGTCACTCTCCCATGCAGGTTCCCACACACCACGGGCTGAGTAAGACACTGCCACAGCAAAGCATCTGTCAAGAAAAATAAACTCAGCCTCTTGTATTCCCGGATCACTGGGAAGAGCTCTGCCAAGAAGCAGCACCTCTTCTCATCAGCACGTCCCCACCTTGGCAGTGCAGCAAGGAAATACTCACTGCTCAGGCTGGGGATGGCACAATCCATCCTGAAACTCCTGCAGACGGCAGGGACCATGAGTGCTCTGCCCCTCCCTGTGCCAGAGGATTATTGTGATTTCCCAGAGGGCTGCAGGCCAGGAGCGGCGCCTTCAGGAAACACAGCTGTCCCCAGCAGCTTCCCAGCAGCTAACACAGCCAGACCTGATCTCTCCCCCTTCCCCATCTCCTCCCAAACATGGTTTTCACCCTGCGATACATATTTCTCCACTTCTGAAATACGTCTCTGGGATTTCAAAAGCGGATGTCCTGAATCCAAACAAATGCAGCTTTAAAAATGCTGGCTGCCACATGGAGAGGGTGCTGCTTGCCTTGGCTCAGGATCGTAGAATCATAAAGGTTGGAAAACACCTCCAAGACCATCGAGTCCAACCTTTGACCAAACATCACGTTGTCAACTAAGTCATGGCACAGAGTGCCACGTCCAGTTGTTTCTAGAACACCTCCAGGGATGGTGACTCCCCCACCTCCTTGGGCAGTCTGGTCTCAGCAGCTCCATAATGTGACACCCACCAATTTCACTCTCCCAAATGGGTGGCCCTTTCCAGCAGGTGTAAGAGCAGTAGCCGTAAGTCACATCCTGCCTCCCCCACCCCACTCCTCTCAATTAACAAACAAGCAGAGGTGGGGGAGAAAGAAGGAAATCACTTTCTCCAACAGCTTGTGAGAGACACCTAAAACCTGTACCTCTCTTCGTCTTTTTTCCCAGTCCTTCAATGGGGAAGGAACACTCCAGGAGGGAATTTGCTTAGGCTCAAACGACAGGAGATGAAAGCCAGCCTGTGGTTTGATGGTCACAACGGCCCTTGCACAGGTGTAAGCAGCTCTCCCCTCGCACAGCACCCTGCCTTCCTTCCAGCACTCTGTTCCACACTGCCATTTTCCAGCCAGATCACAGGACACAGGGATTTCTCCGCCATGGCCCTCACGTGCAAGTTGTCATCAGCCCTTTAGGATGCAACACTGGACTCTTTCCCTGAAGGACTTGTTTTCCCCACTTTGCCTCCCGTTCACAAGTGAAATACAGAACCAGAGTCAATGCAAGTCAAAACAGGTGTAGGACTAAACTGAGGGCCTGGATTCCTCACTCACCACCTAAGAACTCTGAGCTGGGCAGGCTGGACAAGAAACATTTTTCTGCTTTTATACTCACTGACCAGCAAGTGCGATGTGCAAGTTTGTACTCTGAACTATAGGAACGACACATTTTAGACACAAAAATTCAGCACTGGTTGACTTTCGGGAGTTTGATTGTCTAGCGATATCCTTCAAATGAAAAGGTTTCTGGCTTTAAGGCACTTTCCTGCATTTTATGAACAAAGGAAACTATCATTGGAAGCAAGTTCATCTGCTGGAACTGGAGCAGTCTCCCCAGTCCTGGCTCAGCAGCAAGGCTGTGGTTTTGAGCACACAGCTCCAGGGAGAGAGGAGAGCACTAACAGGAGAACACACACTTCCCAGGAAAGGACTAACAGGGGAACACACACTTCCCAGGAACGGACTAACAGGGGAACACACTTCCCAGGAAAGGACTAACAGGGGAACACACTTCCCAGGAAAGGACTAACAGGGGAACACACACTTCCCAGGAACGGACTAACAGGAGAACACACTTCCCAGGAAAGGACTAACAGGAGAACACACTTCCCAGGAAAGGATTATGCTCTGCTGTGTGGATCTGTCCTAGCAACAGACACACATGCTCAACAAGTCTGGCAGCTAGACGGCAGAAAAGAGCTGAGATTCTGGGATTAGAAACAGTTCCAGACTCTAGCAAGAAACAGGCTTTGATGGTCAGAGCTATGCTGCTGCTGCACCCTCTCCTTGTCCCCTGCAGCTCCTCTACAACCCCTCTGTCCATATTCTCCTTCTCCCACTTCCTTTAACCTTTTGGGCTTCTTTAAGCTGTTTCTTCCTGACAACTCCTGCCCATACCCATCCATCAGCACTCCCCAGACCAGTCTCCTACGTCCTTCCACCTCTCCTTACACTCTTTGTCTCTGTCCTTCCAGACCCTTATGGCTCCATTTCTTCTCAAAGCAACTTTTCCCAGTGTTTCCACCATTCACTGCCCTTGCCCCTTGTCTCAGCAGATGGGGCAAGGAGAGCAGGACACCTGCTCAGCCAAACCTCCTGCCCTGCTCTGCACCACTGCTAGGTTTCCCCCTCCTGCCCCACTGCAGCACCCAGAGCAGGGCTGAGCTCAGTCAGGGAGAATTCTGGCCCAAAAACCAACCACAGCCCTGCTCCAATTTCCCAGTCCAGACGGCTGGTGCAGAACTGGCCCCACTCAAGACAGCCCCAGGGAAACCCAAGAGCATCCTTTTCAGACAGACAGATTTACCCTTAATTATGAAATTGCCTCATTCTCTTATCTGCAACCACCAGCAGGGCTGGCAGTGCCAGGAGCAGCAGCCACCGAGGTGGGAACCTGCTCAGTGCAGGTGGTGTCCACAGCACTCCGAGCCATGCTGATGGCGTGCAGTTTATCCCACATCACAAATGAGCAGATTTTCCCAAAGACAGCAGACAGGGACAGCAGAGGCTTTCATCCTTCCCTCTCTTGCCTCTGCCAAGCTTGAGGTCACCCTGGCCAAGCAACGTCAGGATCTCTTTGCTCTAAGCTCTATTTTGATTCAGAATTTCATTCTGGAAAACAAACAGAATCATTGCTGCTGAAGCACTCCAGGAAACAAAAACAGCGCACTGAAGAGCAGGAAACTCATTATTTTATGTTGTGCATGGTCTGGAACAACCTAAAACAGGGGTGTATAAATTGCAAGTGCACGTATTCACCTCCTAAAGCACAACTAGAAGATGAGCTCTGCTTCCTGCTGCTCCCTGCCAGCTCACCTGAGGCTGAAGACCCAGTTCTGCCCTTGGCTATTTGGGACACGCTGCCTCCCTCCAGTGCAGTGCAGGACTGAACTGCTCAATGCCCTTGCCATGCAGCAGACTGATGCTGCTGATCCTCCTCGTGTCTGCAGAACCAGAGGCAGCCTTGGGCCTCCCCAGAAGCACTAACAATGCCTGATCAGCTCACAGGTAAATTCAGGTAATTAAACACTGTGGCACAACAGGATCTTGTTACCTTCAGGGGACAAGGACTTCTGGACGGTGGTCAGACTGGGCTGCCAGGCACCCAGACACAAGGAAAATCCTTGACTGGGGTGGTGCCTCCTACATCAAGAGTCTCCTCCAGCAGCCAGAGTTGACAGACTTGGATATTAAATGGGATACAGCATAATTTGATAGTTGGTGGAGCTGAAGTTATATATATATATATTCAGATATATGTAACAAAACAAACAGCCTGGTTTTGTTTGTATTTTTTTCCTGCAGTTTCTGGTACAGATTTACAGAGTGACCCTTGGTAAACCACTGGGGCTTTTGGACAGCCATTTACCTATTTCATCAGTCAGGCACCTCCCAAACTGACGTCTAGAGAAATTCAGGCACAGCCATGAGGTGTGCTAGTGTACTGGGCAACTCCCCCTCATCCCAGTCCAGGGTATCATCCAGGTGTCCTCAACCACACTGGGTCCAGAGAGGGATGGCCATGAAACGGCATCAGGGTGCAGCAATCAGGGCTGTGCATCACCCTTGGATCCCAGCACTCACCTCCTGTAGCTTCCTGTTCATCTCCTTCCATCCCACACTCACCATCCTGCCCCACTGCAGCCCAAACACCAGCTCCAGCACATCCCTGTCCTCCAAGGCCAAGCAGATTCAAGCTCTGGGAACCACCGTCACCTCTTCCAGGAATCACATTAAAATAAAGCAAAGAAACCTCTGTTCCTCATTACAGCCAGGAACACTGAAATCCCAGGGCTGATTGCAAGCTTGCATATTTATCTCTAGGTTTCAGAGCCCAGACAAAACACAGTCCGCTGAGGAAGTGAAGTTAACCCTGCTATTGCTGTTTGTTGTGTTTTTACAGTGCCTGGTTATCTCTGCAGCTGGCAGATCTTGGCAAGTCACGAATTACTGACAAAAACCTCCTGGCATTAGACACACTGCAATAGCTGTGGGGCTCATATGGATCATTTTCTGAGAAATAAAAGTAGTTTTGTGGATATGTAGCCGGCTGGGGTGCTGTTCTCCTCCTGGCTCTGCATTACAGTCCCTCCATAAACACCAAGCAAATCACTTCATTTCCCAGGGTTTGGCTCTTGCTGCTACCAGGAATAAACAGCTTTGTTTGTTTGCCTTCCTGTTGAAATCCTTTTTCCCTGTGAAAATTCAGAATTTACCAAATTTGCCTCATCTCTTTTTTTTTTTTTTATGGCAGAGAGGCATATATGAAATATCAGAGTGCCAGGGTGCAAGAATACTTGAGTTCTCTCTGCAATATTTACACATGAAATCCAATGTATACCTCTTGAAAGTTTCACTTTGAAAAAAAGAAACTCACAGAGGATTCAGGACACGGAGAGAGCTGCTCTTGCTCCCCGCTGGCTTGGCTGATAAACCTCTGTTGGGGTGTGCAGAGTGTGACCTTCAGGAGAGCAACACCTGCTCAGGACTTCAAGATCAGCCTCTGGAAACCTTTTATTTTTTAACCTGACTGACATTTTATTTTTTAACTTGACTGACATCTTTCAGCAAGGCTGGGGATCCACTGAAGTTCACCTGCCTGCCACACAGAGATGCACAGCATCCATGGATTACATCCCTGCTCCCTGCAAGGGCTCAGCCTTCCCAGGGCACACTTAAGGGTGTGTTTTCTCCCCCGTGGGACTCAACACTGTTCTGACCTATCTCCATCTGAAAATGCAGAGCTGAACCAACACAGAGTGGATCTGGAAATCCCTTGCCTACAGCACGCAGGTCTGACAAGCACAAAGCACTGGAAAAAGTATAGACATTGGAAACAAAATACAAGAAGTGTAGAAATACATGTCTCCTGCTGGTGTCTGCCACACAAGACTTTGGACTAGACATTAAAGACTTCCATGTCCTCAGACTGCGAGCCAAAGACAGCAGAACTTTCTTTATCTTATTCTGCACTGATATGGCCTGTTTAGACCAGGAGGTTTTTTAGGTGGTGTCTACTACAAGCTTTAAAATTCTTCTTGAGCAAGTAAACCAAAAGACAAGAGTGGCACAAAAAAACAGGGGATGAGGACAGGGCATTTTTTTATTCCTGGTTCCTAGTTTCCAATATTTATTCCCTTATCTATAAAAGATGGACTGAAAGCAGTCATTACTGCAGTTTACAGAGGACTGGTAAAACTCTTTTCCTCCCTGTTGTGCAAGAGCCTGATAACAGATCTGTCAATAGAAATTTTACGGGGCTGAGAAGCTACATAACAGTGCAGAGCAAGGATCTTGTTAGCACAATACCTATGTACCACTTGAGATTTTAAGGCTGAAGAGCTTTTGTGGCACCTGTCTGAGAAAATGTTATTTCTTAAAAAACACCTTGTGTTAGAAAAATGTATTCTAAGAAAAATGACAGCGGAAGACCAAGAGTCTTCATGTTTGAGAACAAACCATTTTAATGTGCCAGCTGCAAAACAGAGAATCATTTCCTGGTCTAGAGGCAGGTTTGGGCTTCCTGAACCTGCTTCTTAGGTTACCTATAGGTAACCAGGTTCAGCTTCTCCCTTGGAGGGGCGTAGAACTAGATGATCCTTACAATATGATTCTTTGATTCCTTGCTGCTGCAAATCCTACCAACATGAAATATTTAACACTGGGTGCTATATCCACTCTACCAACTCACTCGGCTTTTCAATATTCTCGTTGTTCTATTTCTTGCCCAGAACTCAAATTTGTCATTGTCTTTACTGACACTGAAAGAAAAGAAACAACCATTACTTACCTCACAACGATAAAATTAAAACTGAACTTCAAGCCAGAATTATCACATTGAGTGACAATGTGAAAAAAAAAATTAAAAAAGGCAAATTGCAAGAGGTCAAAGCACTAAAATAGAAGCACTCTATTTTCTACAGGGGTTGCTTCATTCATTAATTCAGTCAACTACTTCATTTGTATTAATTTAATTAGCTTTGCTCAGAATGAAATAGAGCAAACAGAAAGAGAGGTGGCACACTGAGGGCATGCAGCACACCTTGCAGGGAAAGCTGAGAGGGGACTGGGCTGGCTCTGGGACTCCAGTGTGGCAAGGAGAGAGGTTCCATCTATCCAGACACACACCTGGGGCCTCTCGGTGGCCAGCCTGACCTTGCTGCAGCCAAACAGCCTGGCCCAGGTGATGCCTTAGGTTTTAACTTTTGTATTTTTTCAAATTCTGTATCGCCTAGTGTGTAACTCTGAAGCATCTTGTAGCTCGTTAGCTGCTCTCCTAGGCCAGATAGACACAACAAAGCTTCTCTGAGCTTGCTGTCCAAGGACACTCAGATTGTCCCAGGCCTAGAGGTGTAAGCTAGGGCCTCTAGAGAGGTGGGGAAATTGAAGAAAGCTAAAGTTTTAATTGGTGAGTTTATGCTGATATGCAAATGGACCAAACCTATAAAAGTGTGAAGAACTCATGACCCGTCGTCCATCTTGGGGTCCATTTTGGAATTAGTCTCTGGCTCCCCAGGGTGTACCTTTGAAGGCCTTTCAAATAAATATCTACCTTTATTCCCTTACTCTTGTCTAGTCTCTGTTTCTAGGTGGCTGGAGAAGGCATCACAGGCACCATCACCAGCTCTTGGGTATCTCTTCTCCCAGGGGTCCAGAAACACCAACCACAGCAGTGGTTCGCCCACACTCACTCCAAGGCTTTTTATTTCAAATCAATCACATCCGGCCCAAGAAGAATGTAATTCATGGTTTGCTCTTTCACAGCTAAAACCAGTATTCAGTGGGAAAAAGCAACAAGCAGGTCTGAATTCCTGCTACCAGCTGAGCAACACCCTCTGGGGCACCCCAAGAGCACTACGTCTTTTTGAGAGCAATAAAGCAGATTTTTTTCCCTTTAAAGAAAACCCGCAAGAGTTGAGATCTCGTGGATTATCTCAGAGATGTGGGCACACACATGGGATCACAGGGAGGGAGGGAAGCAGGACTCCCTGGGTGCTGTTAAACCACAGCTCCTGCAGTCCCCAGGGCTGGGCAGAGCTTGGTGTGGTCCCACACACTGCACCTTGCTCCTGCTCCCAGCTCCTCAGCTGACAACGTGCCTCACACCCACAGCAAAATCACACCTCAGAGAAGGCACATTCATTATTTTTAAGAGAGCAGAGGCAAGGAGACACAAACAGAGACAGAGAGAGGTAAGAAATGCTAAAGACACCCTTGGGGAGAAAAAAAATCATATTTATTTCCAGAGTAAAAAGAATAAGGAAGTTTTTAAAATAAATCATAATTTGATGACTTGAAAAAAAAAATCCTATTATCAGGCAGGGTGAAATAAAGAAAACCCAGAAAAGAGTAAATAAATTTACTTGAGAAGGGGCAGGAAATCAATCCCTAAGCAATGCCTGAGGTCTGGCAGGCAGAAGTTAGTCCTTACCTTCTCTATAAAACAGCCTGGACTGAAACAGCTCTTGGGTCAGTGAGGGAGATGGCTGGGGAAGATGCTTCCCTCCACCCCAGCTGTGTGCCAGGGCCACCAGGACCCAGGGATGCGTCACCTTTGGGGAGCTCAGGAGTTGGACTTGCCTGATGCTTGTGAGTCCCCTCCTACTCAGAGTATTCTGTGATTTCTGTGAGAGGTAATCTCCTCCTGAGGTAAGGAGATTTTCATTTTAATTTTGCACTGGTTGCTTTACACAGGAAATGTCAGCTGAATGAGGGGAGTTAATATAATCAGATACAGCTTAGCACAGCAAGTATACCCAAGCAGAGAAAATAAAGAGAGGCAGGTATAATTTCTCTAGACCTCCCTCACTTCCTATTGCTCTGCTGCTTTCTTTTTATGAAAAACTACATGTATTTTTAACACATCAAACAGGCAGGTCTCCCTGCCTCAAAACAGCAGGGTAGCACTGATGGACAGAAGAGCCATATGGGAACCTGCAAAGAACTAAGCTCTTTCCAGCTGTATGTTTCCCATACTTCCCTCACATCCTAACCAGTACCCAAACGCCTCTGTCAGACTCACAGGAGTGGCACCCTGCTCGCCCATCCCTGCTGTAGGTGAGCAGAACCAAATTTAGATTTTGGTCAGAACTTTTGATCAAACCAACAAACCACCAGTCCTAAAGGTAAAGTCCAAGCACCACCAGCACCGCCTATTTTGGGTAAGCAGTCTAAGACAACGAAATAGGACAGTCTCAGGTGGGCCTAAAAACCCAGTCTTTACAGTTTGGTTGGGGTTTTTTGGGTTTTGCTAATTTTTCTTCTTATTCCCCCTATCTCCTCCCTCTCTTTACCCACTTTTTTGGACTTTTACTTTACTGGAAGTAGACAATGGCACCTGAGACCCCGGGAATTTGGCTATTTCCATAAACAAAACAACTAGCTCGGCATAAGAAGTCATAGGGAGCAGGGAGGATGCAGCAGTTGCTGCCCTCCAGATCAGAGGAACAAGTGGGAAGCAGCTTTTTGAGCTTTCAAGCCGTGACTTATTCTCAGACTTCTTTCCAAAAAAACTTTAAAATTTCAAATACAATTCTGAGCCTCCACATTTCCAGCAAAAGAGACAAAAGCAGAATTAAACATGATGTTATGAGTGAGACCTCACTGTTTATCAGAAGGAAACCCCTTCCTCATGAATGCCTCCTTTACCCAGTGACTGGGAAGAGTCAGTATCTGTAATCAGGCTTGCCCTGGATTAAGTATTTTCTTGGAAACTCTAAATGTGACCATACATGGGAACAACCAGACAAGAAAAAAACCCAAGAGCCATCTTTGATCTTCCTGTTCTGTAAGCCTACACATCCTCAAGAACAACAAAGGAAAGAGAAGTAAATTATTTCCAACATTTCCCATTTCCCTCGGAAAGCAGTAGCTGTACAAACATCTGAGTTCTTCATTTCTCATCTGAGACCTTGTTAGCAACGGGCTCAGCCACCAGCACAGATCTGAAACACACTCCGGATTTATGCTCACGCCCACCATCCCTGCTCAACCCTGCTTTAAATGGCCAAGCATGATGCTCTTGCATGTGGATACAAACGGGGCTGTAAGTCAGTAAAAGCCCTCTAGTTTCTTCCCTCTCCATCCCTGCAATTAAAGCCAATTTCTAACATCCTTTTCACCCCTGCAAAAAATTCCTCCAGGCCTCCCCAGCACACATTGGCACTCTCCCTGTTCTCTGCTTACAAACACAAAGATTTCCTGGGTTGCTGCAGCACAGCTCACAACCACGCTCAGAACTGGTATCACAATAAACAACAGGGAAATCAAAACCATTACACTATAAAATACAGATACCAAAAAAAAATATGCCCTGATACTTTTTTGAGGCATCTGCCACACTAAAAACTTGCAAGTTTCCTGTGTGAAGTGAGCCTGGGAAACAGAAACGCTCATGAAGTAGATGGGAACCATTACAGAATAAAAATCATCCAGATGTTTTAAACTTGTTCTATTTTAAACATGCTCCACTTTCTCCTCGGCTTGCCCTTCAAGAGGCACCCAGGTGAAAAGCACGAGTGACAAAAGCAATCTGTCTGAAGGACAACTTGAGGGAAATAAAGCAGAGCGAGCACGAACCGGCTCTCCAGGCCTGAGATCAGAGCAGTGGGCACACACAGCTCCAGCTGTCACCAAGAGCCCCTTCCAGACTTCCCCCATCACTCAAGAAATCTCAGGCACACCACACATGTGGCCCCTGAAGAATCAAAACATCTGCACTGCTCTGGAACTGGTGGCAGGAACACAGACCAGAGTCCAGCTCTGAATGGAAACAAGCCAAAGTGACTCCCTTACCTTCTGTGAAGCTTCCTGTAAGAGTTATGACAACAAACACTTTGCCTTCTGGCTCCAAATCCACCTGAAAGAAAGGAAAGGAAATGTTAGAAGATTGTTTTTTCTGAGACAGAAATTCTTCTCGGGATTTTGCCTCACTAATCCTGCCAACATTGGATAATATTTGAACCTGTATCTATTCTCATGCACACCTTTAATTGGAAAAAAGAAATAAAAATCAAGCATCCAGTGCCCAAATTGTTCAGCATTCAGGGCTCCATAAAAAGTAAGGGACTTGATTCCTTCTTTTTCCTAGAAGTGCTGAACAATCTCAACCTTGCCAGAGGAAACATAAGTTTAAAAAAAACCAAACAGTTAATAGTGTTCCAATTTGTGAGATAAATGAAGCAGGACTAGCACTAAATTCTCTGAAAAGATCAATGTGCATCTGTTTCAAGAGTTATATGGATATGTCCTCCCTATTATATTTTATCTCAGTGAAATTGTTTCAGTCTCTCAAAATACCATCAGTGCTAAGGCAAATGCTGATTTCTTACATAAATCACCTTTTGGCCTTAAACCATAGGAAATAGAAAAATCTTAGTGCTGTTACCTAAGGACTTCTTGTCGTTTAATCTAAATTAGATAGAGATAGAAATACAGAACATAATTTTAGGGATCAGAGATTCAATCCCAGTGTCAGTCAGCCTGTCCTTGAAAGAAAGCATTTCTTTTTTGATGAGATTTTTTGAGATACATTTTCAATAAAGGGCTTGCTTTTAGTGTGTGGGGTTTTTTTATTTATCAGCTGAAATCACAGCTAAGGATTCCTGAAGTTTGAGTCAGGCTGTCACACAGAAACCTCAGCTAAAAAACAAAAACAAATGAAGAAATAACAAGGCACCCCCCACCCCGACAGTTCCCACAGATTGCAAGGTTAAAATTAGCAAAGAGGAGCTTCACACCTCGTGGGCATCGATCACCTGTGCAGAACAGGAATTTTGTAAATGGAGCTCTCTGGGGGAATGAATAAAGATTGCTCACCCAAGCCCTCCCTGCTCCTCCTGTGCAACCACAGGATGATGTGCTCAGGCTGCTCCCTTTTTCAGGGGTAACACACGGTGTACCCTGCCAGCCCACTGATTCCTCTCCAGTGTAAACACTCAGCACATCACTGAAATAAACCTCCAACCATCAGCCTGAACTCCCAGAGCAAGGGCTGGGGATACACCCCTGACGCAGACATTTGTTCGTGGTTTCCAAAAAACGCCGCTGCCACGAACCAAACGGTCCTTTTAAGGCAGTAACATTAAGACACCAGAAAAACAGAAAGGTGAACCCTAAAGAGGAGCCAAACAGCCAAGCTACAAACAGAGGGGAAGCACCTGCACAGCTGTAGGTGGGAGGAGGTGTCTGAGCTGGGCTGACTCTGCAGGGTTAAGGTACAGCAGCACTTTCTGCTGGCACCTCCACTCCCAGGAATGCTGACACAGCCCAGAAAAAACAGCCTTCTGGGGTAAGTGAAGGGAAAGCACAGACAGCCATGCATTTCCCTAGCCCACAGTTTGTTGCAGAAGTAGAGAAATTGCTATTTAAACTGCTGGGAATTTGTTAGGATGAGCAGAAGGAATATTTTCAGGAAAAAGAATGAGCAAACAGCTCGTTCGCATGGCTCCAGTTCCGGTTCTGAGGTGTCATGCACACACTTTTATCAGTGGGACACAAAATAGGGAAGCTACAACTGCTTGGGAAAATCCTACCAAAATGCTGATTTTATGGACCCTATACTCTCCACTTAAAAAAAAAAAAATGAAAAATTAAAATCAGTCTCACTGGGAAAATTTAAAGCAAATATTTAGCTTTGACTCAATATTAATTTTTGTGCTTGTTTGCTCTGCATATTACACAGGTTTTAGGAAGCTGTGTTTGAACAGCCCTCTGTCTCCATTAATATTGAAGACATTCCCCAAATAGATTTCAACTCCAGTAATATCATGCATCATTTTTGCCTAAATTTCAGTTCCTTGGAGAGATATGCGACTTTGTAAAGGGATGGTTCTTTCCAAAATATATAATAACATATAATAATATATAATTACGCAAATTTATTTACGGGATACCAAGAATTCAGGTTTTATGGAAAAATCCTTACTTACTTAGGTTTCCAAAATCTTTCTTCAGTGCTTATAATTTTCCTGCCAGTCTCCATACAGGATATGTCAGAGTCCTGCTTCCACACTGACAAAGAGGATCCTTCCTCCCTTCTTCTGACACACAGTTATCTCTGGTGGGGTGTGGAATAAATCCTGTACTCCTTGTTCAGTCTTAAAAGCAAAGGCTTGTCAGGACTCAAGCAGCTGGGCTGAGGCCCAGGGGATCCACCAAAAGCATCACCCACCTTTGACACAGGGCACAGACAAAAACCAGCCCAAAGTTGTGACACACCTTGCTCCCCATCTCTGCAAACAGGATTCCTCTGCCCCTAGCACAGCACAGTCCTCTGGCCCTAGCAGTCTCACAAAACAGAAACAAAGTAATTCAGAAAGCAATAGCGGGAGATTTATGAGAGTTATAAAACAATCTCTCTCCCCTCCAGACTCCAAGATTAGTCAAATCTCCTATACCTACTAAGCAGCTGTGCTGATGCTGTACCACAGTCCAAGAGCACTCAGCCAAGAGGACTTGAGCTACACTCAAGATCTTCTCATAGAACATGTAAGGAGGATCTAATTAAAAATTACAGCTGCAAGGCTCCAAAATGAGGCTGAAGCCCCAGCATGCCAGGAGTTGCTGAAACTTGGGCACACCAGCACTGCTGGATGCAGGATGAATAGGGAATTCTTGTCCTAGACAAGAGTTTAAACCAGACAGTCTTCAGAGTCTCTGTAGTCTTAAATTGACAGGAACAGCAACAACAAATGATAAGATACAATGAAATTAAATAATAACAGGCCACAGGGAAAAGTCTGGCTTTTGGA
The DNA here is from genome assembly GCA_013389985.1 of Dryoscopus gambensis. Lineage (NCBI taxonomy): Eukaryota > Metazoa > Chordata > Aves > Passeriformes > Malaconotidae > Dryoscopus > Dryoscopus gambensis. The sequence continues at coordinate 350,093 of WEIT01016590.1, forward strand.
CTTGCTGTGATCTCCTTTAAGGATGAATTTGACCAGCTAAGTAGCAGCCAACACAGTACCCGAGATAACTCTTAGACATGTGGAACATGCCCGAAAGAGAAAATAACCCCTGACCTAAAAAACTGAAAGGAAAATGTCTGACCACAGACCTGACCCGGCCTGAGAAACATCAGCAGCTCCCTGAGAGCAGCACCTGCCTGACGGGACGTGCTTCCCACCATCACACGGACACCCTGAGCCACAGCCACACCGCCGGAGTGGCCTCGTGCTGGCAGCAGCTGACGCCTGGGAGCTGCTCACACTTGCTGTACCCGCGGTGCCGGGGCAGCCCCACGTGCTGAGCTGGGTGTGAACAGCAAGCGCCTCACTGAGGCCCCAGGGGTGACCTCAGCCAGCCCTGCAGCACGGCTCCTCGTGCTCCTGGCCCTGCTTCACACCCTCAGCACCACCTTCACCCTTGCAGTGCAGCCACAGAAACAGCACACACTTTGCGACGGCTCTACCAACCCAGCAACTGCAGCCTGGGCAAGCAGAAATTGCCCAGAACCATCCAAAACCAGAGACTCACAGATCAGGAGTCTGGTACCCCACCGCATCCCCAAAAGGAGGAACTCCTGCTGTAAGCCCTCCTTCAATCTTTCCAGCCACCAAAGCCCTTCCATCACCAGCTCCTCCTTTCACAGACGGAGAGGGCTTCTCACCATGTTCTGTTGCTTAGTAAGACCTGAGCACTTCAAAAGGAAGCAGCTGCCAAAGGACTGGCCCTCCAGCCATGGAAGGGATAACCCTACCTGGGCTGGCAGCCCGGGCCCTGACTCCACGCTGGCACAGCTCCAGTGATGCCAGTACTTCCCAGCCTCAGCAAACACCCTCGGGATCCAGCCTCCCAACAGCAGTGTGGGCGTAACACAAGTACCATGCAGACACCAAGTTTTACTCCTCACTTCTTTTCTGTGTTTTATTTCCCAGCACTGATTGTGGCTGCTTAAAGGCAAAACTTCTACATTTTCACAGAGAAACAGGGTTTCACAGTATTAATCTTGACAGAGTTATTAAAGTCCAAAAAAGACCATGAAATCAGTTTGGGTCAACAACACAGCTGATGTTCTTTCTTAAAGAAAGCAGGAGAGGCTCAGAGAAACTCAGCAGCCTGAAGGCAGCACAGATGATGCTCAGGGGGAACTCCTACACCATAATATCAGAGATAAGTGACATAGGAATGTAACCATCCATATGTATTTGACACAATCATCAAAGAGTAATACATACAGAGAAAAGTTTCCTGCTGCCAAGATCTATCTGGCATGGGATAACTTATTTTAGGGAATCACAGGCTTATGCCTGGAAGGTTTAGTATCAAAGCCAAAGGAAAGTCATGTTGTATTGGGAGAAGCAAAGGCGAAGTATGAAAATTCTGTGCATGCCTGATATTGTGAATGCTATGAGGTGCAGTGATCTCAGAATAAATCAAACTAAACTGGTGGCATGCGGCATCACACCACTGGCAGGCAGACCTGTAAACAATCATCACCCTCCCCTCTCTCCAGCGCTTTCATCGTCAGTCTGGTCCCCCAGGGAAGAACCAGGAGGAAAAACACAGACTTTCTGGCTGGTTTAGAGGTATCTTGGTCAAGTTTTAGCTCACTGGGAAACGAAAGTGTGCTTATCAGTGTAGTAAATCCTTTAGCCACCCTCAAGGAAATGAAGGCAGCATGTTTGTCCACAGCACAAGGGGTGGAAAAGATCAACTGCTGGAGCTCAGCTGTATCTGTGAGAACAGCACAGGATTTTGGCCCAGAGCTAAGCGCACGCTTTAACTTCTGTTGAACTGCACAGCCATACCCAGGAAAACAAGCGCTGGAGGATTTTGGCAAGCGAGCTGGAAGCGAGCAGGTAAGGATGACGAGTTCAGCCACGGCTTCATTACACTTCCACTGCGAGGCACAAGCCCTTGCCAGGCCAGCGTGCGGGGAGTTGGGAGCTCCACTGCTAACCCAAACCACTCACATGGTGCCCCATGCCTGAACTTGCCGGGATCGTGCTGGTCCACGTGACCTCAAAAGCAGCTGCCAGGGACTGGCTTCCCACAAGGAGGGGCCCCAGCCAGCCACCTCACGCACCTTCCCCAGAAAAGGGCTGCACTCACATCCTTCCCAACAACAGGGCAAGTGGTGTTTACTCCCCTCCTCTGCATTACAAAAAATAAGCCACTTCAGGAGCAGAGCAGATGCAGAGAGACCAAAACAGGGCTCCTTAATCACATGCCTTCCCTTTTTTAATAAAAACTGGTCGTGCATGATTCATCAATGGAAGAGGTTTGGAAAACAAACTCAGAAGGAGGGTAATCTCTCAGGCAACATATCAACACCCAGCTGAAGCATCCACTGAACTTGAAGAGCAGGTATAGTGAGTTGGCCTCCGAGAGAGCCCGGCCTGCCCCTGGGAAAGGATGGGAAGAGGCAGATCCAAAGGGTGCCTGCCTGCGAGTCGCTCACTCTCCAAAATGGACATGAGCTAGATAAGGTGGGCCTCCTGGATGAAAGGACATCTTCAACGCTGCACCTGGCAAGAGCATTAAATCTTGCGAACACAAGTTTACAAGATTTTTTTTTTCCTTTTTTTTTTCCCCTCCCATCCCCACAACAGATAATCCAATCTGGGAAGTCTGATCTGAGGTACATCAGAACCAGTGAGAATCTTTTTATTGCGTTTGGATCAGACACAAAAGATGACTGTGTTCACCCTGGAGCCCAGAACATCCTTTCTCCCACTGCTGCCCCATCCTTCCTTCCCCACAGGCACAATCCATAAGCATCCTAGAAGTACAGCCTTTTTCTAAGGCATGTCAATGCTGACATGGCTTCAAAAACAGAACAGGCCAGACACTTGCAGTGAGTAAAGCAAATATAAAAGCTACCTAGGGACTTCATTAGCTTAATTAAACAAGTAGCTATATCTTTTGACTTCCTACATAATTTTTAATTTTAATTAACAGAACTGCATATGTAATCAGTCATTTGTAGAGGCAATTCCCAAGGCTCTGTTCAGTTAAAAGAGCTGAAAGTCTGGGTTAGGCTGAAGCTGGTTTTTCACATGACTATAGTTATTTCTTGTCATCTTTCTTGTTTAAGCTCTTACCAGATCATGCTTATGGAATGTCAGATCTTTCTGCATTTTAATAAGGTAGCACCTCCTTGGACAGGTCAAATGGCAATTTTCTCAGCCAAATACACGGTGTTTGGATTAATCAGTCCCTCTCATACTTTTCGAGGCTGACAGACACCTGTCTATCAAGTCAGACACCTTTGAAAATCCTCAGGGCTGTCTAGTACAAAGGGGATTTTGCATTTCCAGACCAAGAGATTGAAGTGTTTTTCCTACAAATGCCCAGCATGCACTTCTTAAGATTCAAATTAGGGTGCCTAAAAAAAAAAAACGCAAACACACACACAACAGGGTACCAAGTATCTCCTCATTCCTGCAAAGGCTGGCACGTGCTCAGAGCAGTAATTCCCACCGCAGGTGCCAGGGGCAGACATGGACAGCACTGGGAAAAGGCTGCCAATCCCACCTGCAATCACCAGGTCCACATACCCCGAGTGCTGAGGCCCTCGCAGCTCACCTGAACACAAGTTCAATACTCTGCAGCTAAACTCACACGGGGGGGAAAGTCAGTCTCTCCCAAAACTCCTATAACCAGTTATTCCAGCTATTACTGTAATATTGTCATTCTAATTTTTCGTTTCAGGACAGCTGCTTAAAATATTACTTTTGTTTTCATTCAAGCTGCCTAATTATAAGCTGTGCACAGGCCATGAACAAGCATGCATAACTAATGAATCTTAGCCAATCCTGGATTCTTTAATCAATTTTAGTCTGGTTTCATCCAAGAGACTACCACCTTTACAGGAGATTTGCTCAGGTAGGAACAGGATTTATTTATCCTGTGAAAATCCCTGCCAAGAAAACTTGCTTGAAGAGCTAGAAATAAAATATAGATTAAAAAAAGGAGGTTTCAAATCTTCTAAAAAAATAAAACTTTCAAAAGCAGGAGCCAGAGCCTGCTCCTAATGGTGTTACACCAATTTATATTGATTTTGAGAAATCTCACCTCTAAAGCAATGAATGATTTAAAAGTAATGGTTGCAGGCAGATGCTCTTCAGTATATTTGAAAAAAAAAATTAGTGTTATAAAGTCAAAAAAAGAGAAACACAGACACAACTGGTTCAGGGACTACTATGTTTGTGTTCTCCTTATATTTTCAAAGAAAAACAACAACTCTCCAGAGGTATTTTTCACCTTTTTTCCCAAGCTATGTGGCAGGGGGAGGGGATCCAATTGCCTGTTTATAAATCCCACGGTTCTGAGGTTTCTTGAAGACAAGGCACTCATCCCAGCAGTACCATCACCAAGTAAGAACCCACTCCTTTAGACATATAAGTGAAATTCAAAACAAAATCGAGGGGACGTGGGAGACTCTAAGAATGCCATGCACACACTGGAGTCTGCAACAGAGGAGAGCTTTCAACCACAACCTCATACAACTGTGGAGCTAGAAATGACTAGGCTGGTAAATGGGCTGAGAAGAAAATGTGAAGCATGACCAGACCCTACCAGTGAGGGTCTATTTTCTGAGGGCACAGAACATGCCAAGCGTGGGATGACTCTGCAAAGAGCCACGAACAGCAAAGCTGCTGCAACCACCCCAGTGGCAGCACATGGTGGCCAGAGGAGATGCCAGGCGAGAGAAAAGGCTGCTCCAAGCCTCCCTGAGCAGCCCCTGCTGAGAGAAGGGGCAGGACACCACATGTGCCCCCCAGTTCCCTCCCACAGCCCGCGTGAAACCAGAACCGCATGGGCAGGACGGATGCTGCCTTTCCCTACCACAAGCGTGTACAAGCAGAGCTTTAGCTCTGCTGAGCATAATTAAACCTTAATTATTCACCATACTTCTTTGTAACGCCATGCCAAGTACCACCATGTCCACTCCATCACTGTATTTTCCTTCCAACTCCTCTCGCCTTCCTCCTACAGCTCGTTTTTTTTAAGGGATGGGAAGGAAAATCGCAGATTGCTTTAATTTACCAAAGGCAAACACTGACAGCAATGCAGGACCACTAAATTAAAGGATGGCAAATGCAGGGCTTCATTTTCAGCTGTCTGAACACTTGATTACAGCAAATACACCCATGCTCACATTCAGCAGCTGCTACCAGGCTATCAGCTTTGCATATGCAATGTATGGAAATCTGCCTCCAAACACCTGTGTGTGCAACTGCAGGTGAAAGAGGCTGAAAGTGCCACAGGGTCTCTGCTCCTGAGGGGACTTGGGAGTTTTGACCAACAAACAAACAACAAAAATCTTCTACTTCCATGCAATGAAAAGTAACAACACATCAGTAAAGCTCAATAACCAGTTATTACCAGCAAAACAAAAATCTTTCAGTAGCTGTAGAGCTGGAGTTGCAAAGGGGTGATGCTGACAGCTCATGTTCTAGGTCTGTCACTGAGCACACAATTCAGGGGGGTGCCCTCTTCTATCTCCAAGATCCCGATATTATCAACAAGCATATTTTCTATCTCCTACATGAATTCAAAATAACTTGGCAGAAAACCCAGGAAATTGTGCCACTTCTTCTGTTTGCAGTTATAAAGAAATAAATTCCTTTGGTGCCAAGTAGGCAAGTTGGTGGCACTGCCCATGTGGAAATATTCCAAGGGCCACCACAATGAGGAGCTGAGCAGAGCCTTCTCAAAGTAAAGCAGTGACACAGCTGAGCTTAGCACTGAGGCAGTGTCCCCCAGGAGGGAAAGGGCAGTGAAAAAGCAAGCCCAGGTTGCCCACGCACCAGCCAGTGCACACCAGAGACCTGGGGTGGGCCCAGAGAGGAACAGAACAGGCATCAGGCAGAAATACAGAAGGAGAAACAAAAAGATTGGGCAGAGAAGCAACATCAGTTCTCTCAGTCTTGAGAAGCCTTCCAAGGCACAGCATTCACCTTCAGTTTTAATTAACCTCCCTAACAAATCTAGGCAGGTTTCATGAATCATTTATGACTTTACATTAAGCAGCACAGTCTGCACATGGTCTGAGGTTCTGTGTCCAGGGTGCTCCTGTTGGTTGCCCGGGGACCACCACTGCACAGCTACAGCAGGGCAGCACTGAGGGGTAACTTAGAGGGAATCCATTGGGTTGTACAGTGTCAGGCAGAGCTCCCAGTACCCCATTCATGGTCCAACCCAAGGAACAGGGACCCCTAAACCAGCTGCCACACTATGCAAAGACCCCCTCTGCAGCTGTCTCCCCACTACCTCCCTCACTCACTTACTTGTGTTGTTCTCCACTATTCAGTGCTGGGAAATATTTTCTTGTTATTCGTAGGTTTTATTGCATAATCCTAAGCTTCTGAGAAATTATTCTCATTTGAGTCTCCATTAGGTGTGTCACTATTTTTAAAATATCTTCCTACTACATATAATTCATTTGGTGTACTGCTGCTTTTCTATTTTTGTCCAATAGCTCTCTCTTCTTTCTAAAATCAGGCCACAGCAGATGAGATCATGAACCATTAAAATCCATTAGTCCTCCAGATACAATCCATCAAATTTCTCAACACCTCAGGTAGAAAGGGGAAAGGTCACAACTTTCTCCTATTCCAACCTTTTCTGTCAGATACTGAAGAGCCAAATACCATCCTTTTAACAACCGTTAAAAGTTAAGTCCTGGTGGTACAGCAAAAGGCAATCTGGTGGAAAAGCTCAGTTATTTATGATGGTTGATCACTAATGATGAGCACTGTAAAACTAAAAAAGAAGGATTCTAGAGGGAGATGTGATCAGCATCTCAATGCCTGCAGCTCGATGGCAGGAAGATGGGGTTCCACAACACAGAGGCACAGATGCAAACCAACAGCTCTGCAGAGGGCTTCACTTCCAGGCACCTTCCTTCTTCTTCCTTCCCTTCGACACCAAGTGTTGAAAAGATCTTTACTACACTGGGGACAGCTGGAACCCTAAAAAGAGGATGGTAGAAATTTCAGAAAGGCCCACAGTGCTGGCTGTCACCCAGGCTGCCATCCTGGTGCCACATTCCTACAGCCGTGTTGCCGTATCTCTCCTGAAGCCAGTGTGACGGGGGGAAGGAGCTGCACACGAGATCGTACACTCCAAACACATCCCACACATCAAACACGTCCCACACATCTCCACCTTTCCAAACAAAGACAGCAAAGCCCCTCTGAGTGCCAAGCAAATCTTACACCATCAGTTTTACAGACAAGGAAAGCAACTTATGGGGACAGCAGGAGCAGAGGTAGAAGAAGGGCTTGGGGTCTTCAAAACCCAGACCTAGCCCATTGCATGGCAGGCACGCTGCTTGGGAAAGTGCAAGGGAAACTCTGCAAAACCCAGGAAAGCAACAGGTGCCTGGACTGCACAGAAGTCCAGACATCAAGAAGAGTCAGTTGCTCCAAAGCACCAGAACTCTCAGTCTTTTCAGTGACTTAAAAGCCTTGAGCTTAGTGCATTGAGGGACACACAACACCACCCCTGTCGGCATCACAATGAATGTGATGTGGTCGGCATCACAATGTATTAATTTATGTGCAGGATCAAGTTACCAACAATATTTCTGGCAAAACCTAAGATTTTAAATGGCATGTCTCAGGGGCATGCCAGCCTTTGGAAGTACAGCTCCCAACACGGCTCACATTCCCATTTATAGTGTTAATCCCATTACTCATCCTTAGTGAGGATACAAAAATGAGAGATTAAATCCAGCAACTTTCACTCCTGGCATGGGCTGTAACACCACACGGAAGCCTAAGCACCTCTGCTCTGATAGTTCTTCCCAGATCTGGAATTAATCACAGTGACTTCCTCCTTCCTCCTCTCACTTCCTCACCTGGCAGTTTCTTAGCACTGAAACTATTAAGGACTAACATTTATACCCAGCCAGTATTAATCCACCACATCCCCTCTCCATGTTGCATGATGATCTGCCCAGTGATTTGAGACAGGAGGATGAAATGCAAACTATCAAATATGAGTGGCATCTCACAGGAGAGAACCTGCTTGGGACACAGGGGAAGATTAAAAGAAAGGTTTAAAAGTACTTTAGCCCACATACTCCCTCTCCCATTCCCTGCCAGCCACTTATGGCATTGCTCCATATCCGTGGTACACACATCTCAGAACATGATGTAAAAGCAGTAGCAGTTTCTGGCTGCATAGCCAATTAGATGTTTCCAAAGGTACAAAAAAAAAAAAAAAACCCAACAAAAAAGGAGTGCCAAGACATGCACTCCCCCAGCATTCCTGAAGGTATGATGCTTGCTCCTGGTGTCCAGATGTTCCTGCTCATGTCTCTGCTCCAATCCCACGAGGTCCAGTGCTGGGAGCCACAATCAAGTCTTCAGGCAGCAAAAAGAATGTAGGTTGCAGCTGACAACACCCAGAAAGGACACGCCATTGCCAACATTTGCTTTGCCAAGTTAGATCATATCCTATTTGTAGAGTGGGTTTTGCTTACGGGTTTGGTTTTCTGTTTGGGTTTTTTTTTGGTGGGGATGAAGGAAGAGTACAATCAAAATATTTCTGTGAAACAGCAGTTAGAAAAAAAGGGTGCAGAGGTGAGGTTTTTCATGGGGAAGGACAGTGTGTTGGATATCAGTACCAAAAATAATTAGGAAAAAAAAAAGTCCTGAAATCCTGAGGCCAAGCATTACAATAAGAGACAGACTGTCCGAGACCAAGCAATTTTTAGTCCCATCAAGTCTGTGATTACAGTTTTCCTCATCTACCTCATGAGAGAGATGATCTCACTACCCACTTGTGACCATAAAGTCACAGCTGTGACTCCGACAATTAGGCTGAGCCAGGAAGGAGCTGAACAGCATGGGCCTCCAGCCTTCCCAAGCCACCGGATGGTGACGAGGTGCCGTGTCACTGGGATGTGCCGTTCAGCTGACCCAGCCACCCGCCTCCCTCTGAGGGACACGAGGCTCTCCTGGGCTTTGTGTACAGCTGCAAGCTGACAGGCAGCTTGCTGGCGCCTACCAGCAGCACGCTGTCACACATTTCCCCTTTTTAGTATTTCTTTTTCCCTTTCCAAAGCGTGGTTTTAAGATGAGGAACCAATGTGACCAAGGTTTACATTGGATTAAAAAAAAACACTGGGTGGAGACACCCAGAAAGGGTTTGTAGAGGAAAAGGTCAGAACATGGTTGGAGCGGTTTTGCTCACAGGTTGACCGAGAACATAGCTTGGTGCTGACCACATTTCCCATTCAAAACTCAACATCACCCACAAAGCTGCAGATAAACCTACTTCTCTTCAAACAAAGCTTTGCTGAGGACTGCCACAAGCCCCAGCACACGGCAATCCCAGGTAAGCCAGGAGCAGGACAGGCTCACTTACAAAGCCAGTCATATTTAGGACAACTGTTGTCATGTTCCCTCCTCGACAAATGTTTCGTTTCTTTGTGAATGGAAGGCCTGGCATTTCATCTGAGCCAGAGTGCTGCATGTGTTTTATATACAAACACACATGCTTTTAACTCCAGCACACTAATGTGTTTAAAGTATAAATTCCCTCCTGGAGAAAAGCACATCCCCACCTGGGTGGCACTGCTAATGCGGACCTTATGCTCCTCTTCCTGCTGACAAACAGCCCTTGCTAAGGGGGGACACATCCCCTTAATTCCCAAAGCAAGATTTTATTCACTCCAGGAAAAGTCACATCAATTTTAGTCTTATACCTTAACTCTCACCAGCTGAGGACAGAATTCCCTTGGACAGCATTTATCTCCTCTGAAAATAAAATCAAATCACTTGCCTTCTTTAAGATTTACCAAGCCTTGTAATATAAACCAAGAAGCCATTCAGTTCCTGCCCTCTCAGCAACCACCTTGGGGGGAAGCAAATGAAAGAGATCCAGTCCCTCTAATGACTGACCCACATCCAGTGAAGGGAAACATTACAAACACAGTTCCGTGACAAAGATAATAAAACACCTAACGCTAATATACACTGTATTGAAAGAGCCCGAGATAAGATTACAGTAGCAAGGAGTTTGATGGAACCATAAAATGGTTTTGTTTGGAAGGGACCTTAAAGATCATTCAGTTCCCACGCCGTGCCATGGGCAGGGACACCTTCCACTAGACCAGGTTGCTCAGAGCCCCATCCAGCCTGGCTTTGAACAACTGATCCTGAACCGGAGCTGCTGACTAGATCCTGGCTGCACCACGAATTGCGACTTTTCACGATGCTGAAAGACTCCTCTTGCAGCCCAGCAGAGTTTGAAAGGCTTCTGGGGCATTACCACACAGTGCAACATGAAACAGGGGGGTGGTTTCGGATGCTGAGATAGAAAGTCTGAACAAGTACTGACCCACTGGAAAATTCACAGCAAGAGATGGAAAGATCTGGTACTCTTCAAACACCTACATGTTCTGGCTGTGGCTTTGAAGCAAGCCACAACACTGTCTATTGTACAGAGCACAGTTCCTGTGGAAACACTTGCTTAATATTGTCAGAGATGGAGTAAGAAGAAATGCTATAGGTGTACAGAATTTTTCAACTACCTATTTACTGGCTAAAATATGTATATTCAAAAGAAAAAATCTTCCTTTTTATTGCTGACAGTGAAAAACAGTATCAGGCACTGAAACAGCATATTTTTGTGCAGCTGAAGTAATTGAAAAAAAACCCAAAAGCAACAAACACAAATTTCATTGAATCATAGAATGGTTTGGGTTGGAAGGGACCTTAAAGTTCATCTCATTCCTAGCTCACTGCCACACAGAGGGATACTTTACCTAGACCAGGTTGCTCCAAGCCCAATCCAACCTGGCCTTGAACACTTCCAGAGATGAGAGATCTGCAATTTTTTTCTGCGAATGAAATTTCTTATGACCAGGACTATTAACATGAAGAGACAGTTTAGTCAACCAAGAAATGAACCACAAAACTTGTACTGAGAAAACGCTGACGAGCTTCTTGGAGGTCACAAAGATGTTTTCAGAGCAATCTTTCAGAAGCCAAGCACAGGGACACCAAGGGCTGTTTAAAACCAGCAAGCTCAGTTACGCTTTTCTCACCTAATGTTCATGTGCAAAACAGGAACAGGCGCCTCAAAAATGTTACTAAAATAAGAAGTGCATGGCTTAAAAACAATGAGTACTGCATATGCATTGCTGAAGCAAGTCTCTTTGCACTAAGCTTATTTATATATAGAAATAACACCAGTGACCTCGTATTAATCACAGACAGAGTTTTCTCCATGACAAAGGAAAATTACAAACTTGCAAGGGCACAGCAAAAACCTTCTGAGATCACATCCAAGTAAGGCAAAACATGTGACAACTAGAATGATCTTTGCTCCTCTTTGAAGAAATCCACTCAGATCCTGCAATATTATTCTTGACAAAATCAGAACCGTGCAATTTTAAAATGAACCAAGTGATGATTTTAGATACGGTTTCAATTCTCAGTTCTAAGGTTCTTCTCAAAAATTCTGAAGCTTTTAATTCTAAGAATTTTTAACCAAGATAGTGCTAACCAGGAAGAACATAACCAGCCAAAAGGGCTTCTCCTTGGTCCACACAGCGCCAAGTGAGACTCGAAATGAGTGTGTGTCATGTCCTGTCTGTGCCACAGCACGCAGGCGTTCCCAGGCAGCTCTACACCACAGCATGAACATCCTGCTCTCCCCTGCAGATGTTCAGCCACACGCAGCAGCTCTCACCCGAGAGAGAGAGGGGAGCAGCCACGGCTCCCAACACCCCTTCAGCAGAGCACAAGTAACCTCAGAGCAGGGCTTGGTACGTGTCCAACAGTGGCCATCGGAAACTGCTGGGAAAGCACAGGGTTGATGATGGTTTAAGTTGAAAAGATTTAGATTAGATATTAGGAAGAAATTCTTCCCTGTGAGGGTGGTGAGGCCCTGGCACAGGTTGCCCAGAGAAGCTGTAGCTGCCCCATCCCTGGAAGTGTTCCAGGCCAGGTTGGATGGGGCTTGGAGCAACCTGGTCTGGTGGAAGGCGTCCCTGCCCATGGCAGGGGTGGAACTTTGATGAGCTTTAAGGTCCCTCCCAACCCAAACCGTTCTGTGATTCTATGAACTGACAAATCATTAATCAAAATACAAGGGAAAACCATCTTGGCATCAAGCTTTGACCAAAAGCAGATTAAGGGCCCCAGCTGCCCCAAAATTCCGCCCCCGCCTCTTCTTCCGGCCGCCACCACTCCTCTGCAAAGGCAGCACAATGGACGGTTGCTTTCGCACGACTCCAAAACCACAGCTAACAGCCCCCCACACTGACTCGTTTGGCCTTTGACTGATGGTTTCTTTAGCAGGCTGAGCTGTGAAATGGGGTAGGCAAGAAGCAGAGACGCAAGCAGGAAGCTCTCCACCTCTCCTGCTGCACAGTGACTGCCCATGGGGCAGAGGAGGGCAAAAACCTGCTGGGTGCCTCCTAGATCGGCCCTGTACAAACTGCCAGAGCCCACAAGTCACAGGGCTGCTGAAAAAGTGCTCCATCACATTTAAACACAAAACTCACTCCTAGTCTGGATGACTTCACAAGTATTATATTAGCCTAGATGGAAAGGTTCATACTAGCACATGAACCTATTTTGTCTACAAGGGGCTGAAAAACATTCTGCGAGGATGTGCAGCATAGCCTGAATTTTTGATGCTTTATTCCTGAGCCTCCAGAACCCAGGAGTCTGCTCTTCACTTCAACACTGTCACTCCAAGAGGATGACAAACCCTAAGGATGTGGATACAGGGAGTCTTGGCCTGCAGAGACAGCTCCTTTACAGTAAATAGGGGGGGCGTTCCACTGTCCTTCAGGTAGAGCTGGAGATCTCAGCCTCAACCTGTGGGAATGTGACAAAGAAACTTTCATCTATTCCTGTAGCATTTATTTTGCCTACATCACACCCTCTCTGTCCCTCAAAGGGAAAGAGTAAAGCCCCACCATCCGAGCTCACTAGCTGAGCTCTCAACCTTGGTCCTTTCTTGGACATGAGCAAAACTAATCTGAAGAGCTAGGTTTTGATAAACCATTCAGCAAGAGGAAAGTGGAACTTGGTCCTCTCTAGAATCGAGGAAACAGGAAAAACATGATCTTTGTTGGCAAGACAAGCTAGATATTACTTGAGTTAATTATTTGAAAGCAGGGTCAAAATGACTTACTATCATTAGGTACTGACAGGATTATTGTAACAGGGGCTAATTTTTGAGAGGAAGATGGCTTATCCTAGCACCACTGGGTTTCCACACAGTTCTGCTCCACCCTAAGGTGAGAACAGCTTAGTTGCTCGTAGAGTAGCTACGAAATGACCACAGTTACATCCCATTACGTTCAAGAAGACTAAATAAACCAGCATTCCTTCTTAGCTGCCACATCACAAGTCCCTTGCAGAAACAAGGGACAGAAACTTCTGAAAAAGGAAACTGATTGCAGGGTCATTTTCAACAACCTCCAGTAAATCGCCCCTCTCTCACAAGCCAGTCTTGTACTTGGGAAGTACCCAAAGCTGGACTTTTCACTGCTACTGAGTAAACAGATAATGAAGTGGTAAGTGTAGGGCTCCGTGTAGAAAACTGATTACCAGCAGCAGCGCTCCCACCAAGCCCTACTAGGAGGTGGATGCTCACCCCACACATTCAACGCCGCAGCACCTTTTGTATTAAGAGTGTTGTTCCAATGAGCAGCTTTGACAAGAAATCCCACCTCGGATTTGGACCGCACGGGAACACTTTCCTCACATGGTTATATTTTCTTCCAGGCTCAGGAGCAAACTGCCTTAGAGAATAAATTTTCATTGAATATATTAATGTGAGACGCCTCAGCCTGCGAATGACCTAGATAATAAACTCACTGACGGAAGCCAATTCCTTCCTTTCTCAGAGCACCATGGGCACTCACTGTGCCCAATAAATAATGTACAACCCAGACATCATTATCAACTCTTGTTGCATGCAAAAACGGGGAAGGAAACATGTCCAGTTCTTCTCCCAATTAGCCAGTGCAAAGCTGCCGGTGTAACTCCATCGAAGCCATGGGGAATCCACTGACGTAAACCTCACAAGCAACAGCAGAGGCAAGCACCAGGCTCCTCTTCTGCTGGAATCTCACAGAAGACACGGGCAAACTTTTTAGAAACAAGTGGGAAAGGAAGAAGGCAACTTTCACATTGATGTTATTAAAAATTGATGCCAGAAAGAAGTGAGGTATGGAGAGCTCCATGTGTGTGCCAGTTCACGTGAGGGCAGGATAATATTTAAAGCATGCAAAATGTAAAAGAATTAAATGATACCAGATAGAAGAAAACATGTAGTAAATCAATCCCAAATTTCACTACTTGGAACTCTATTTTTCCTCTGCTCTTCAGTCCTGGGGAAAAGGCCAACAAGCTATACATCCTTGTTTACCAATTAAATAAATGCAGGACAAAGTAGGAATTCAAACAGGATAAGCTAGTCTTTCATTAGTCATCCCTGATTTAGACAACCTTTGTTATTCTGAAGGAACAAAGCCCAGAATTGAATACATTTAGCATGGGATGAGCACACTGACCAGTCTAGGTGGAGAGAATCCCTCTAGGAACTAACTCATATATTCACAGGCCAGCTCCAATACTATCAGAGACAGCACTGATTTGCAACTGTCTTGTCAGATGAAAGCACTTTGGAGCACAGACATCCCATGCTGACTTTTACTGCCACAGTTAAACTGTCATCCTCTTTCCTATGCTGACTGTGGAGCCAACCAACTCCAGAGAACTGCCAGAAACCTCAGTGATCCCTCTGACAGTGCACTTGTCTCTCTGACTCACACGCACAGCACCCAGCACCACTACAACTGGCCCTGCTTGAACCTACTACAGCATCTATGAAACTGTGAATGATGGCAAAGATTTTTCTATCCAAAAATGATAACAGGATTCCCTTTATTTAAGATCCCTCTGCTATCATAGAAGGTTTAAAATACTAAATGAGGCAAATGGACATGTACACGAAGACTTTAATTTACAAGGGATGTCTTGTTTCCATGACAGAGTAAAATTAAATTTACTCATGAGAAAAAATGCAAAAGACCATGCTATGCTAAAATGCAGACTAGCGACAAGGAATTGGGGGAAAAAAAAAACAAAGGAAACAAGCAGAGGCAAAACAGAAACCACAGAGCAGGACAGAGAGCGAGAGAGGGTTAGAACCCAGAGGTGCTGTAGAGAGGTGTGAGCTGCTTTTTTACACCAAATGAGACCAGCTGGCAAGTCAAAATCCTGTCTCTGAGAATGGCTGACATAGAGTATATGAGAGAAAGACAGGAAAAACACCTCAGTGTCAGATATGGAGCTACCACCTCAAACCTCTCCTCAGCCCCTCAATGCACATCATCAGACAATCTGTCACTGTGATTCTTGCTAATAGATGTGAAGTGCTGGGGCAGCAGAGACACGCAGCCTGTTCCTCACATCCTGTCCCTCAGTCCCCTCATTCTGAGAGATTACTGGGCTCTACTGATCTGTTAAGTGATTTCACACTGCAAATGATTTTACTAATCTTTTTAAACATACAGCAGACACGCAATACTCATACAGCAAATCACACATTTACAAATGTGTCTTGCATGGATGTATTTTCCTCCTGTCCTCCTTTTGATACAAATATCTGTATTGCCGTAAAAAGCAAAAAGAAATAAAAATAAGAAAGAAATTCCACTAAGTCCTAAATAGCATTGTCATGTTGGTTAAAAAATTGATTATTTATTCTACATCCCATTTCACAAACTGAAGTCAGCTACCAAAGCTGCCCAACTTGTGTTTCTGCACCACTACTTCATCTGCTGCCTGTTCCACAGAAAGGAGATCTCTCCTGGAAGGAGTCTGGAGAGCTGCCACTGTATCACTGATACAAATACAACCAACTCACTCACGAAACTCAACACTTATGAAACTGGGCAGGTGAACACCAAGAAAAAGTCCTTACGTAATGTCATCTAACAGATTCACACCTCCCTTCCTCCTTCCTCCCCTGACAACATTTTTCTGTACTGGCAAAGCTCCTGGGTAAGCACAATCACAGCAGCTGGGTTTTAGTGCAGTATGAGCTGTGCTGACCCGAAAGGCAGGTCCACACCACATGATGGAGCACAGAAATTCCCATCCAGAGCCACAAAGGTCCAGGAGACAAGTGAAAATCTCATCCCAGACCTGACATCCCTAACAACCTGTGGCTTTGCAGCCCAGTACTGCCATCTTCCCCAGGCTGAGCTTCATTGCTTTGCAACGTGGCACTCAGAGGAGACAGCCCGGGATGTGACATCCATCTGTAAGGCAGGACAGGCATCCCCTGCCTCTGTCTGGAGGGCTGCATCTCTCCACCAGGACATAGATCACTGGTGGGCTAGAGAGCATGAGGCTTTCTGGAGATGCACTGGGTCTCACAAGGAAGTCAAGAGCCAAAAAAAAACCTGGCAGTTGCCAGAACAACTTTTCTGCTTGCAACCTGCCCCACACTGGAGGAGCCCCAGGACAGAGCAGCGCAGGCAGCAGGGACATCAGCCAGTCAGACTGCTCTGGCAGCCTGCGGGGTAGATCTGGACATTGATTAAATGACTCTGGTCTAGCACAACAAGGGCACAAAAGGTCTTACAGGGGCAGTGAAAAAGCAATTTTTTCCATCACCTTGGGCCCAGGACAGACGCTGAATATCAAGAGCTCAGGAGTTGCTGAGGGATGCTTGTTCCCACACGGCATTGCACTAACGCGACAAAAGCTGGCTGACATCTGCTCGTGGTGTCGGCTTCTAAATTAAAGCAGGATGGTTTCCTCAGCAATTGACCTCCCTAAGTGATGAGAACATCTCATGATACCAAAGCATAAAAAAATATCATTGGCATTGCAGAAATACAGTTGTTGGTCTGGCTTACCCTAAGTGGCTTAACAGCGTTAAGTGGACGCTTCAGGGCGCGCCTTGTTTTATATACACAGTTGTTATCTTGATATCATTACTATAAAGCAGGTCTTTCCCTCACAACCAACCAGCCAGGGATCTTGTACCAGCACAAGGACATGGCTTGGGAGAAGCACAGCCACGTGGTGATCTCCACCAGGACACGGTGCTGGGTTAGTTACCCAGGACTCCAGCCTGGGTCACTGCAAGGCCTCACAAATAGCACAGGGGTGGAGCAGGCAATCAGAGCAAAGATTGCTCATTGTCTCCAGAAGAAATTAAATTTGCAGCATGGTCTGACATGTCTTTATGGCATGCCTAAATAGGATGAAATTTGGGAAGCAAGAAGGTGCGATGGCTGATCCAGAATCCTTATAAAAGCTGCCAGTAACTCATTTCACATGGTAACTCTTCTGTTCATCTTTTTCTCCATGGTTACACAAAAGGTCCCCCATTTCCTGGTTGTATTAGCAAAGCACAATAGCTAAGGCCTAAAACATCAAAGTAGCTTTGATAGTTTGTGAAGAAAGGATGGGAGTCTTACTCACTTCAGTAAGGGATATGTTTTTCATATTGAATTACCCTGTAAATCAGTAGACTTTCTAATGGCATTTCAATAGCTGAAATGGCCCCCTTGACAATCCATTCTGCAGAGTTTATTGCCTATAAGCTCAAAATGGCCAGAAACCAAATCATTACTCAGAAAATACTCCAAACAGAAAGCTTCTGACAGCCTGGGTGAAATGTGCTTTACTGAAAGACCCAGAGAAAAAGCTAAATATAAACCACCAAAAGGGTGAGGTGAGGCCTGCAGGGTGCAGGGCTGGGGACAGAGCTTCCTGGGGTGCTGGGCTCACTTGTGCTGCGGTCACCCTGCTGCCCCCTCCTCCTCCTCACAGCCTCTCTACAAAGAGCAACCCCAGGGCTGCGGGTGCAGGTCTGCAAACACCCTCTCACGTGCTTCTAACATGACCAATGCTGCCAAAGGCAATGTGGGCGTCAGCCCTTGGCTGCCTCTTCTCCCTCCAACCAGGGCTTTCAACTGATTCAGCAGCAACACCATCAGCAGGAATGTAAAGGTACCTCTGGCATCAAAGCCAGCCCTCGACTCCAGCCAACCAGATCAACAAGGGTTTAATAGAATCACAGAAGAGTTTGGGTTAGAAGGGACCTTAAAGACCACTTCATTCCACACCCTCTGCCATGCACAGGGATACCTTCTGCCAGACCAGGCTGCTCCAAGCCCACTCCAGCCTGGTCTTGAATACTGCCCAGGATGGGGCATCCACAGCCTCTCTGGGCAACGTGTGCCACCCTCACTGTAAAAAACTTCTTCCTTATATCCAATCTAAATCCCTCTCAGTTAAAAGCCATTACCCTTTTGCTGTCTCTCCATGCCTTTGTCAAAAATCCTTCTCCAGCTCTAGTTTAGGTATTGGAAGGTGCTAAAAGGCCTCCCTTTGGCCTTCTCTTCTCCAAGCTGAAAAAACCCTCTCAGCTTGTCCCCACAGCAGAGGTGCTCCAGCCCTTTGAGCATCTTCACGGCCTCCTCCGGACTCTCTCCAAAAAGTCCATGTTCTTCTTTTATTGGGGGCCCCAAGGATGGAGGCACTACTCCAGTACATCATTCCAGTCACCTCGAGGTGACTGCCACTGCACTTGGCGAGGTCACTGCAGCACCTGACTGCCTGGACTCTGTCCTGCACTCCCAGAATTCTGGGTCTGCCCCAGGCACAGAACTCCCCCCTCAGCCACAGCCCCAGATGAATGCAGTGACAGTGTCTTTGAAGAGGACAGGAACGCTGTCACTTCACTGCCCATATGGCTGCCCTGTCACAACTCCAAACCCACATCTTGCTGCACTCAGTTCAAAGCCAGGACATGAACTCCAGTCCCACATGCTCCTACTGACCCCAACCACTGGAAATTGGCTCTTTGCACACTTTGGTCCAATCTCCCCAGCCAAACACACTCTCAAGCAAAATGCCCATGTTCTCCAAGGATTCTCACAGTTGCCACACAGGCCAGTTATTGGGGAGGACCAAGAAATAGGACTCCAAATAGCTCCACTTCTGATGCTGAAACAGGGCAGTTACATGTGCAGCTCTTCACGACAGTCAGCTGTCTCATTTGCTTCAATCAGAATAACTGTTTTTAGCATCACACCCCCACAGACTATTAAACACCTGACAAATAGCAACAATTTTCCCCTCAGTTATTACAGCCTTTGTTTTAGGCAGCAGGGCGCTCTCAGGTAGCCGGGGTGCACAGGACTCTGTTGGCATTTTGAAGGGTCTTCATAGGGCCAAAGGACAACTGTACGCTAAAGGAAAGAAAGAAAAGCTGAAATTCCAGTAGCTTTCAAACCCATCTTACCTTCTGCAGTGGGTGTTTCTCTCCACAAGTCTTATTCAACATAATAACTGCATATCAGTAATAACAATTACAGAAACAAAGCTTCCAAAAAGTTAGGGAAGGAGCTCACTTTTCTGAAGCCTAATTAATATGCAGTGTGACCTTCACGCAGATCAGAGATCTGCACTATGTACATCACTGTCACGTGCATGGAAACAGAAGTCAAATGGACAGATTATTATTGCTCTTCACCCCAGCCTGCTCCTGCCCTGTGGAAGGAGACACCACTTATTCCAGCTCTACAAGCTGCAATCCATCTCTATAGCTGGGCAGACACAAAATACTACACCACAAAATCCTCTGTCAAGAGCTATAAAGTATTTTGGCTTCCTGAAGTCACTTGTGCCCACCTGAAGAGCTCTGCAGCCAAGCAGGAGTCAAAAGAAGCAGCAACCATGTCATACCTGACCTGCAGCACCCTGGCTCTCTGCCATGGTCATGATACTCTGGAGAGAAATTGACTTACCTTTTAACTCTTCAAGTTAACGTTCAACAAATACAATTGTATATAAACACGGGTAAAACACAATTATTTCTGCCTTAAAAAGGAAAAAAAATCATAGGGAAGGATACAGGCAAAAAAGTTGAAGTGAAGGAACACACAAGAATTTTTGTTTTAATCTCTTCCTGCACACAAGCAAATGGTAACAAACTCATCAGGAAGTTGCAACTGGCTCATTAATCTTATAGCCCATCTGTTATGTGATTTCCTTCAGCGTGCTCTGATGATTTGCTACTTCAGGATCAAGGTTTAAATTTCTGCTCCTTGTTAAAGCCTTAGAAATTATAGCATCTCCACCCAGGGACTAACAATTTTTACAATCGAGATTGAATAACTCCCTTGTAACAATGCCATTCAGTATCTGTAAAGAGTGCTTCCCCAAGGTTAAAAATTACTTCAGCTACTACATAAAACTCATAGGAATAATCCTATGTATTGTTAACATCTCCCATTTCAGCTACACTGAATACTCCGTTTGTTTCACTGACATACGACAGCTTTCTATATGGCACTCAGAGACAGTAAAAGAAGAGATAACACCTTTTAAAGGTGCATATGCCAAGTAAAAAGATCCTAGCACAGGCTAGTGCAAAATTAAATGCTTTTCAGAGGCCAGTTTCAGCCCTGATGTAAATCACAGCAAACAGCTTCAGAGAGCAGCCAGCTCGGTTCCCTCCTGCCCTGCACCTGGTCATGCACACCTGTGTAAAATGCTACAATTCAGGTTTGCACCATCTCACACCCACACAGGCAAATGCCTACCAGAGACAGAACATGGCACCGGGGAGATCGCTCTCAGCTTTGACTGCATTAAAGCACGCTGAAGGCAGGGTGGCATTTAATTGACAATGTTAATGAAAACTACTGTGCTGAAACCTGACAAGTAAATATAAGAAAGGGGAAACAGAGAGAACGATCTTGAAGTTAATAAGCTCCTACAAATTTGATCTGTGGAAAATTAGTCAAATGTGTTTAACAACTAATACACAAATTAGAAGATATCCAGACCATGCTAATGCGTTTACTAGAAAGACTTCAGAAAACAACCAAAATGGTTAGGAGGAAAAGGGTCAGTTTTGAAGTCTCTGAACCATGAGTTTTAAAGCAAACCATGAACAGAGAACTCTGTCGCAGCACCCAGCAGGATGACTCAGGTGTATAAGCATTACTGATGAGACAGCTCATGTCCATACACTTACTCATCTGCATAAGTGTTCAGGGTCATAATTGCAGTGATGTACCTGCAAGTCATCTGGGAAGCACCAACTCTTACACACCAACGGCTCCTCCTTGCCTCTCGCTGAAACTTCCTACAGTTCTCACAAGACGTGCTGACCAATGTTACGACTAATCGCTTCTTCTTTCTTTCTCCAGCAGGAGAAAATCCATGTTTATAAACAGAGCAGCATGAGCCTGAGAGCTGACGCCAAGACTGTCACAGGTAATTCCCAACAGCTCCCTCTCAGGAGGAAAGCTCAGGGAGCAGAGGCAGCCAACTGCCCTGCCCTGTTTGCCTGTTATCAATCATTTGGAGTCTACCAAAATACTGTTTTCCCTGTCTCTGAAAAGTGAACGTAAAAGTTCTATTTCAAATCAAAATGAAAAATTGTGCACAGCCAAGTAAGCATAAGCCAGGTTAAACTTGGGAGGATTCACCAATTTTCCTCTCACTCTATCGGCACTTTTATTTTGGGGATGGAAAAAGAACAGAAAGGAAGGATTTCAGAGTGGACATGTTACAAATCATCTACATTTCCGTGTGGTGTTTTGCATTGTGCCAGCAGCTCATAGACCTTGGGTTAGTACAAACCAGCATTTCCTATCCTGATTACACAAACTCCCGTGACAGCCTTGCTGGATTTATCAAGACATATTAAATTATCAGCGCAAGATGCTGTTCCCTGTCATCATGTGATCCAGGCTGCACGCTATGCGAGATGCTAACAAAGCAAATCAGAAAGGAGGGGAGAGAGAAAGGCAACAGAAGACAAACATTTGCTCATTCCCCACTAAATCCACGCCAGCTCTAAGTTTTAGACATTAATTTCAAGGGAGAGCAGCAGCTCTTAGCCTCTGTCTACCTCCCCAGATATAACACCAGTTTACATCAGTCTAGTTAAAAGAATTCAGTGATTTCCCGCCCCATTGCACCCAGCAGCTCACAGGTACAGGAGTTCATAAAACACACATGTATCCTGTAAGGATTAGAAACTTCTCCCTCACCAAAGACCAGATGAGTATTTCAGGCCACAGACCGCACCTGCCCTAAAAATCAGCACTGCACGATGGACTAAATGAAAGAAATGTATGTGCATCCACTCCAGAGGCAGTATTATGACAGGTATTTTAGTCATGTAAATAAGGCCACCACCTTTGCAGCAGAGCAGTCTCACCCCACATGCAGCCAGCTCCAGTGACCAGGACTCCAGCCTCCCGAGAGAACAGGAGGACAGCAAACATCCCCAGCGATTCAAACATCAAGAAAACCCTCAAAACCACAGCGCTCCATCCCGAGCTCACTCCTTTGCCTTGCCCGTAGGGGTCTGTTCTGTATTTGAAACTGGTTTAGCACAAATCCCAGGAGCAGATTCTTTCCAGGGGCACAGGTAGCCTGGGAAGCAGGGCATGCATCCACAAGGCAAACCCCGTGACCTCAGCTCTGGCTGGGCTGTAAGGAGCAACACCTCAGCCAAGCCACTGGAGACTGGCTGGGACCCTTCTGTCTGACACAAAAATCGCATCACGGACTGTCTGAGAGAGAACACCTTCAGTGCACGACCCTCACGTCTATCCATGAGGCACCTAAGTAATATTGCCCCAGTCTACACCTATTAATGATTCCTTGTAATCACCCCAAAGGGGTAGCATCACACCTCAGCCACAGACACTGGCTGAGAGCTGAAAGCCCCAGCATTCTCCCCAGTGATAGGATCGAGATGCCTATCTGTTCTCTACACTGTCAGCTCTCCTTCCTCAACGTCTGGTTTGATTGTGGTGGTTATCTGACCGCATATCCTGAACTTCTTGGCCTCAGAAAGTTTATACCCATCACAGCCTTGAACATTCTCAGCTCTTCTGCACGTTCTCTTCTCAGAATAAATGCCTTTTTTTTATTAACCTAACTCTTACCAGAAAGCTACTGTCTGGATCAATGCAATCACCTCCTCCTCCTTTACAAGACTGGAAGCAAAGGGACAACTTTAGACCCTGTACTGTTTCTCTCACCATTGAGACTAAACCATAAATGAGGTTCTCTGGGCTGCATGCAAGTGACATTTACCTGGAAATAACCTAGAATTAGTTCAGAGTGAAACTGCATCAACCCAGAGCAGCGGTGTACATAACAGACACAAGACTAGTCCTGTCATTCTGCTAAGAAGTCAAAGAAATCCGCATGCACTCATCAAACTATTGTGCAAGCATGTGGAGAGCTGGGCAGAAATACATCCAGCCCAGGTAACCAAGTCTCCAAGTGTGCCTCTGTGTGCTGAGCAAAAGGAGGAAGGTGCACCTTTGTGTGAATTTGCTGCTGTAGTTTGCAAGTTATGTAGTACAAATCTTCTCTCTGCTCATCTACTAAGAGGAGAGACTTCACAGCCCTCCACTACACCGTGTTCACCCTCAAGCTACGACGGCTGAGGCTTTTTGTCCTTAGGGTCCCTAAGGAACAGCAGCACGAGCAAATGTGAGGCAGAGGGGCACAAAGAGATGCGTGAAGGAACACACCTGTGTACCTGCAGACACACACCGGGCTGCGTGTCTGCGGCACAGGCATGCAAGGACAAGCCCCGGCTCCGCGAGTGCCCTTCATTCATTCCCCGAGGAGCTCTGCTCCGGCTTCTCCTCCGGACGGGTACTCACCCAGCCCTCGAAGGTGTCGCTGGGGGCGGCGGAGCGCAGCAGGTCCTGGAAGTGCAAGGTGCAGTTGGCCACGAAGTCATCGTAGCCGATGGGGGTGTCGTGGAAGACGGACAGCTCGATCTGATGGCCGTCGGTGACCGTGGCCGAGAACTCCTCGTTGTAGGTGGGTTTGTTGGTCTTCTGCTTGGTGCTGGTCTGCCCCACGCGCACCTGGTCCACGCTGACGGTGACATAGGGATCCAGGAGCTGGTAGCCCTTGCGGAAGAGCGAGTGCCGGAGGGACCAGCGGGTGGGCTGCAGCCCCACCGCCTCCCCGATCCGCACCTTCAGGTACCCGCTGAACTTCATGGCTCCGGACATGGCCGCGCCTCCGGGGCGCCCGGGAGCCGGGAGGAGAGCCAGAGCCCGCTCCCGCCGGGAGAGGCACCCAGCCTCTCCTGCCCGGCCGG